>JAFBJS010000371.1:198879-376368 GCA_016785265.1 Paraplagusia blochii | reverse complement strand
AGGACATGGAGGTAGTTGGAGTCAGAGTAGAAGACACAGAGGACAGGGGGAGATGGAAAATGTTGACTCTTCCTACTGAACCTTTCTGAAAAATGTGGACTTCCATATTTCCTTAACATTTACTTGAAGATTTTAATAGAAAACGATAAAAAAGAAAACAGTATAATCACTGGACACAACAACCACTGTCCGTGAGCAGTGAGAGAGGACATGGAGGTAGTTGGAGTCAGAGGAGAAGATACAGAGAACAGGGGGAAGACGGGAGACGTTGATTTGCTGTGGCAGCCCCTGAAAAAGAGATGAGTGAGAGAAAAAAAAAAAGTGTCTTTCTCTCTGTATCTTTGCTGCAATGTTACTTTTGCCCCAAGGCCCTGCACAATTAGCACCCGCCGCCGACTGGAAGGTTGTATTTGTGCGTCTGTCTGCTCCAGATACATTAACGCCTCTGATTTGTTCTTTCTGCGGCGCAAAATAACTGTGTCTCCGACAAAACGCCGTGTTTGCCATAATTACGGATATGCAGAATAAGACTCTCATTATCTGCAGATGCATCACGGGGGGACGCTTTCGTTGAACTGGTTTGGATTTTCTCCCCTTCCTCTTCTAATTAATTGCACTTTGAAGGTTCATTTTCCCAGTGAATGTAAAATAAACAGAGTGTAAATCACCGACACACAGGGTCCGTCCCACGCAGCCAATAAAAACACAAATATCCCTCCATCGATCACTCAAAAGCAAAATCAATGGCGTTTAGACATTTGGGAACGTATCAATAAATCAGTTCAACAACTCCCTGCAACGGGAAATCATAAACCTCTGTGCACAGGCAGTAAAGGAGCCCAGGCTGCTCCTGCTCCTGCTCCTGGAGTCATTTATTGCCCCTCCAACCTACGGTGGTCTGTGTGTCAACGTAGCATTTGCCGATATACGATTTTATTGTTGAGTTCAACAACACTTCCGATATCAACCAACTTGCCTTAAACTGGGTTGACGTCTCAGGATTCTATGTGCGATTTCAGGAAATTAAGCAAAACCCAAGCACTGGGATATCGGATTTTCATAATCGGAAGGAAAAATCCATAACAGTTTCATTGATATGCTAAATTTTGCAAATATTTAGTTATGACGATGAGAATTAGCTCCCCAAGAGGCCATCCGATGAATTACACATTCACTGTAAATTAGTGTATACTAGTGTAGGTTTTTACGTAAAGTTTTACAAAAGGTTACTGTGTATTCTTATTTAAGAAAACTTAAAAAAAATAAAATGAACTGCTTCTGCTTTTTAGCAGATGTCTGCGTTATTCTCTATTTCTTCGTTAGATCCTTAGTTATGACGATGAGAATTAGCTCCCCAAGAGGCCATCCGATGAATTACACTTCTACTGTAAATTAGTGTATATTGGGTTTTTACGTAAAGTTTTACAAAAGGTTATTGTGGATTATTATTTGGCCAGAAAATAACTGTACTAAGAGTATGTTAATTTCTGCCTAATGTTATGCGTTAATTCTAGTTTTTAATCACTCCAAGGCTAACCCTCTCCAACTATTTTATCAGGTCAACCTGTTTATCAACTTTAAGCCCTGACTTATCTGATCTTTAACGCTACATTACATCCAACTGCAAACAATGTGATGAACTAACATTTCTGAAATAACTTCTGTTTGAGGTTTTTTTTTTTTTTTTGCATTTTTGTGCCCGACCTTTAGAGAAAAACGTTAAAAACGTCTGCCCTCACTGATCAGCAGAAACTGGTTGTGTATTATTGAATGGAATATGAATGGATCCTGACCAAGGTAGGAATTCTTCCAGCAGGACAGTGTTGTGTGCAGGAATGCGGAACGTGGAAAAGTGAAAAACAATGTTGAATGATTGAATTAGAGGGAAAAGACAAAGGACACAAGGAGGTTTCGGGAGTCTGTCAGGAGAGAGCGGGACAGAAAAAGGAGCGGCCGCGGAGGAGGACGGAGGGAATGAGGCAGGGTAGATTTATCACATTGAAAGGAAAATATTTCCTAACCTTTTGGAAGGCAATGGAATCTGTCAAAGCAACAGGAAAACAGACACGGACTGTTTTGTCAAATAAAAGCAAAATGAAATAATAAAAAAAAAAAACCTACTCTGTTTTAGAGGAGTGTGATTTTTAAGAACGTCTATTCATTCCACTCATAAAACTCCTAATCCTGCCGTGAAGGAGGTTTACTCCAATAATCACCATCATTCTCTACCTTCTACCTTCTCTAAAAAACACATCCATGTTAGCGCTCCGACCGCCCCGTCCACGTTCCCTCTAAATCTGTGTAAATAAGGAAATGCGCAGAGTTAAAAGGAAGAAATGCATGAAAAGGTGCGTGAGCCGCGTAACACAATACAATTCAGAAGGTGTGAAAATCTTCCCCCTCCTTAATCCAGAAATCAGTGGCTGTGGAAAGAGGGATTTGGGGCTGTCACTGCTAAGCTGCTTGTCCCTGGTGTATTATTGGAGCTGTGGAAACAGGGAAGATGAAGAGGACGACTACGACACCACCGCCGCTTTGTAAACAGCGTTTGGCAAATGAGCTTCATAACTACATTTCCAGGAGCGACGCAGGAAGGAAGATGGCAGCGGCCGATTATCGCCATCCTGCATCTGTGTTTGTGCCGAGCTGCCATTACCGTAATAAATGCACATTTTATGTCCTGCAGAATCCAAACAAGTGTGTTTTATGATATATATTGTCAGATTTATGGCAGTTATTTTATTTACATCCTTTTTTTCCCCCTCACCCCAGCAGCAGAAGAACATCTCCTCACACTGAGGAGAAGGGTTTTTGCTGCAAATGAACTGAAAAGTTGATTTTAACACCGCGTTAGCGCTTTAAATAATACATTTATGTAAATCTCTTTGTTCTGGAATCGCAGTATCAGGAGGAACAGTTCAGTAGCACGGCATTAGACATGAGCTATGTTTGGGGAGGTGAGTGGGTCGCTGCAGCTCCAACCCGGCGCTATTCATAGACCCTGCCGATAACAGGTTGACGTCTCTGGGAAAGCAGCAGGCAGGGAGTGAGGCAGGCAGGGGCGGAGGGTTAAAGGAGGAGGCGGGGGGAGGAGGAGGAGAAGGGTGAGATAGTGATAGACGAAAGACAAAGGAGCAGAGCATGCAGGAGAATTCACCTGTGGGAAGGGGAACAAAACAGAGGCGAGGAAGAGGATGATGTTTAAGTGTCAGAGCAAACGGTTGTAAAGGAGGTGGTGGAGGAGGAGGTGGAGGAAGGAGGGAAGCCATCACTCTGCCCACGTGAATCTGCGTGTGCCAGCCTCACATCTGAGTCTGGATGAGACTGTTAGAAAAGACTGCCAGACAGAGAGCACTGATGGAGTGAGTGGCAAACAGACCCTCCACCTCCCCCACCTCCCCCACCCTTTCCTCCACTGCATCCAAACAAACAAACGTTCACGTGTCAGATGATCTCAGTGTAAAAATATGGAGCAGCCAACGTGTTCTGCAGCTCCGTCTCTCCTCGGAGTGTGTAAACAAAGTCCTGAAGTGAGAAGGCAGCCGGGACGAGCTCAGGGCGTAGACGATGCCGAGCTGCAGTGACGGAGTAAAGCTGAGCAGTGGCAGGAGTCACGCCGACCAGTGTGACTAACTACTGTCACGTCATGTGTGAACCATGTGACTGCAGCTCGCCTGGATCGGCAGCTTCACATGGATCCTCACTGTGCAACCGCAGAGACATCATGGTCTCAAATACAGACCAGGACCAGACCTCAAGGCCTGCAGCCCGGTGTGTTTATCCACTTATCCATTACTGCGGTGGTTCCCAACCGCTGGGCCGGGGACCGGTACACGTCCGGGTGAAATGGTGTCGGGCCACAGAGAAATAAGGTTTTCTTTTGGCCCCATCTGTCTATTACTCCCACTTGATCCATACCCATATCAACAAAAGAACTGACCAATAGAATGGCTAGGATTCCATCATCAATAATGTAACAATATTTGATTAGGAAATGTTTTCTCAGTGAAGACAACAACAATAAACTCAAAATGACGCAGAGTCATTGATACAAGATTCAAACTTTTCATATCGGTCTGGTAGGAGAAAATTATAGGCTGTGTGCACTTGAGAAATCCTTGTTGTGCCCATGCACAGTTAATTCAGGTAGGAAGATTTTATAGGTAGGAAAATATTTCAGAACACTGGAAATGTACTTTTATTAAGGGGTATTTATCTGCCAGACATTTAACTGGTCCGTGCCTTAAAAACAGGTTGAGGAACGCCTTTTGTGACCGTTGGGTCACAGGGCTCCACAACTGCCACCCAAATCACATTGCACCATACCGTACCTTCCTGCAGGTGGTGAGCCCACTGGACGTCAGCCGCCATAACCAGGATTCAAGGTGAGATGTCACGGGCTTTCACTGAAAGACAAAAGGTTTTTAGACACCCTTAAAATATTGCATCTCAAAGGTCATCATGAAATATTTTTCTAAACCTGTTCATAAAGTTTCAAAGGTTGTGGCAACATTTTATATCTACGTTTTATAAATTTTAACGTTTTATTATATCGTCTAAATTCTAGACAATTCCAGATCATCATTTCTTAACATTATCTGTATCAAAGTCAACAAATAACAGAGAATTTGTTCAAAACTGAACAAAAAAAAGAGAAATAAACAACATCATCAAATAAATATTTAGTAGTTCTGTCAGTAGTTCTCTGTAGGGGGGATAAAGGGGTGTGGAAACCTTTTTATTTCCAGCCCTTTAGGTCTTAAGTGTTAGTGTGAGATGAAAACATATCTAACAGGTTCAATGCTGACAGTTCTGGCTCAGAAAGACTATAAAAACACCAGTAACTCCAGAGACACTAAAACCAAACTCACGACTCCTGCTGAATATTCCATTAATAATAAAGTGATGTAAAACAGCACTGAATGACAGTGTTAATGTTCAGGGTTTTAGCAGCAGAACTGGGAGCTGGAACTGAGATCATTTTGAAACACAATACTGTATTTTCCATACCGTACTGAAAGGCACCGTCTCAGTCGTGTGTGACGTTACTATATTTAACACACACATAAGGTGCACCTGATCATAGGGCCCGGGTTCTCATGGTGTCCTCTACAACAACACACACACAGGTGCCCTGCACTATAGGGCACGCCGCACATTTGAAAGAAAATCTAAGACTATTTTGTGCGACTTATAGTCGTGAAAATACGGTACAAGGAGAGGCGGCACTGAGCATAGAGACGTCCACACCTAAATTCCACCCATACAAAGGCTCCCACTAGGGTGCAGTGTGATTTGGGTGGCAGTCGTGGAGACTGTTGTCCCTGCCAAAGGAATGAATGAATGAATGAACCCAAGGATCAACTGGTAGAGGAGTGATTAGTGTTGCCTGCCTTACAGCAAGAAGGTCACTGGTTTGATTGCTGGTGTAGATCAGGCATGGGCAAACTAAGGCCTGGGGGCCAGATGTGGCCCGTTCACCTTTCCAATTTGGCCCGCCAAATTAGAGAGATGGTTTATATGACAGTTATACCTCTGACTTTGCCTTGCAATGACCACATTTTCCCAATAGATGGCATTGAGAAGGCTATTATTTTAGTATTTTTGTCTCTGTTTCCTGACTTTTGTCTAAGTTCACATTAAGGCTCCATCCTCCAGCTTCTAACTCAGCTCCTGTGTCCAATTTAAGAAGCAGTTGTGGCCCGTAAGTCAGAAAAATTCCCCATTCCTGGTGTAGATTTTCATTTCTTTATTCACCTTCATCTGTAAACAAGCCTCAGGGGTAGAAGTCTCCACCACTGCCACCCAAAGCCTACCTGTGGGTGGTGAGTCCACTGGAAAGATTAGTATTTTTCCATCCCTGCATTTCTCCTCTTCATGAATGAATTAATAAAATCAATTGATAGATGAATAAAAGAGGAGGACATGACCTGGTGAGACTCTGACCAAGTTTACAATACATGTCCTGGTGTTGTGGTTCAAGTGCATTAATAATTCACAGATTGAGCAATTGCTGCAAGTCAAGGCTGGCACTCGGCCAGACGTGTTTGACTGGATTTTTTTATTGTGTCCATAAGAGCAGAGAGTAAAGATGTTCATCAGTTCTGGCCTAGATTTCATCCTCACACCATCTCTACTTCTGTTACATCTATTTTTACCTAATTATTTGTTTTTTATATCGAATTGCAGTGTCACTGACCTCCCTCATGGTGGAGCCCTATTGAACGCAGCTTCTAAATGATCTTGTCCTGCTGCATTCCTCCCCTAAAACAAAGCCGCGTCTTGTTCGTCACATTAAGGCGATCCAGCGACAGACACAACCCTACGACTCTAATCCCTCTTTTTTTTTTACGCTCCGGCCTCTCGGTCCTCAGTTACTCGGGTTAAAATTGTCCACCACACTCCCCCGGGGCCGTTCACAGGCCTGGGAGTAACAGTAATAACGCATTTTATACATAACACATGTTTTATTAAACTGCTTCACTCCCAGGGGTTAAAGTTAAAGGAGGAAATTAAAAGCAGGTAGAACAACAACAAGGAAGAGGCTGAGGCTGGAGCAGAGGGAGAAAGAGTCAAGGGTTGCACTTTCTGTAACTTTGGAGATAACGTTCAAGGATTTCTTCAACAAGTCGTGTTTGATTAACCTTAAGCGGTGACGTTACGCAAGAGTTTACATTTTCCGATCCCTTTGGCAGGTTAGAGTTAGAGCTGAAGGCTGGAGGGTTTCCACGGATCTCTCCCTAAATATCACAGATTTCTAATATTAGAATGATTGTAATTCACGTGTTGTTTTCTCTTCTCCTTCTCTCTCTCTCTCCTACTCCGTCTCTCGTGAACTTCTTTTTTTTTTTTTTTTTCCTCTGCCTGAGCCTGCCCTAGATGTGTATAAGAGACAGCTATAGGGCGCGCCGCACATTTTGAAGTAAAACATACGATACTTTTTTGAGGGTCCAGTTTCTCCAAATATCTGATGTATGATGTAAACTATAAAGCTACAGGCAAGATATGGTAGAAATAGCAAAACATTTGCCTGGCAAAATAATACATAAACATGATGACCATGTTCATTTCTTTAATAGATTATTGATTATTTGTCCTTTCTCTGTGATCAGCGTTCTACGGCGCAGCCATCAACTGCTTCGTCCACTGCTAGCAGCAGGTGGCGCTTTCCTAATTTTACTGCAGTACCAGTACAAGTAGATTTGGGCTCAGTCCAGAACCGGACCGTCTGGGACTGGTCCTGGATCTGCTCGCAGAAAGACTGTGGTCCTCAGTCCCTGTCTCTTATACACATCTAGATGTGTATAAGAGACAGGCACACGGCCCTCTGCACCTTGGCCAGGTCTCCACCAGGAACCACAGTGGGAGGCTGGTAGTTGATGCCCACCTTGAAACCAGTGGGACACCAGTCCACAAACTGGATGGTGCGCTTGGTCTTGATGGTGGCGATGGCAGATGTGTATAAGAGACAGCATCAGAGGAGGGAAAGTGGATACATTGGTAGAAGAATGATTCTAGAGATGGAGCTACCAGGTAGGAGACAAAGAGGAGATTGATGGATGCAGTGAGGGAGGACATGGAGGTAGTTGGAGTCAGAGTAGAAGATACAGAGGACAGGGGGAGATGGAAATTGCTGACTTGCTGTGGCAACGCCTGAAAAAAGGGACAAGTTGAAAGGAAAAGAAGAAGAATGTAGCTGTAGTGACTGCATCCTTGTTAAAGAAGTATAAACATTATGCATATATATATATAACTATATTTTTTATCCAGTCAAAAATTGACTTAAAACATGAGAAAAAGCAAAAATAAATGCAAAGCGATGATGATGATTATGATGATTATGATGATGAAACACTGATGCTTTTCCAAGATGAGCAGACTGCACGTCGTCCTCCATTTCCCCAAAGAACATCCCTCCCTACTGCCACCCCCAGCCCAAATACTCTCACACACACACACACACACACACATATATATATCTAGATCCAGCCCTGCTGTCTGGTTTGGGGGGAGGGGCGACCACAGAGATGCAGGGGAGACGGGGAGGGATAGTGATGGAGAGGAGAAGAGAGGATCAGAGAGCAGAGGAGAGCAATAAAGAGGGAGGCGACCAGGGATGGGAGGAAGGGAGGTAAAGACGGAGGGAATACAAGTCCAAGAAGGCAGAGGAGGAGGAGGAGGAATGTGAGACAAGGGAACCGAGGAGGAGGAAGGAGGAGAAATATGGTTCACATGCGTGAGTGTGGCCACCTGTGCTGCTGTGTCCACACTGTAAATCAAACACCTGACTCAGCATCACATTCACACTCACTTCTATTCATCATCTCAGGAGTTGAACTCCTGAATTCCACCAGAATCCCACCCCCACCCGCACGCACAGGAGTCACTTAGGAGTCCATAACACGCCAGCCCCCGCCTCCACCCTTCTGCAGACATACACACATCACAGTGTCCTGAAGCAGACAGACAGCTGGAGCGATCACAGCCTCCTTCAGATGGATTTGAGACCTGGGCTTTACCGTATCGTCTGCCAACGCGCTGCTGGGAATGAGACGTCACGTTCAGACCAGCCTACCTCCTTATAAGGCAGTGATCTATCCTTCTGCCGGCTCCCCCTGTGTGAGGGTGGGGGATGGGGGGAGGCTGAGAGACGAGGGGACGAGTGCTTTCAATTATGAGCAACAAAGACCAAATTAGGGCACCTGGCAATTTCAATATGGCCGCTGTTACTGCATTAAAGAGATAGGATGTGGTTTGGGTTGGGGAGTGAGGGCAGAGCAGGCAAACTAAGGCCTGGGGGCCAGATTCGGTCCGTTGAGCTTTATAATGCGGGCCGCCAACTCGTACAAAATAAATACTTTATTTATATTCATCATTATTCTTATGTCTTTTCCCTGCAATAATGCATTTCCCCAGTAGATGACGTCATAAAGGGTATTAGAAATGGAGGATTTTACGTTTTTTTTACATGGCTTTTACACAGCATTTAACCAAAATGCGTCTTTCTGCTCTGGACTCCGCCCCCTGTGACCAATATAAGGACCAATTGTGGCCCATGCCTGAGATAGAAGGAGCAACATATTGCGGTCGCCTGCATAGTCGGGCACAAAAGGCACAAACATGTTAAAAAAGACGGGATGTGAATCTTTGGATGTCCCATGATACTATTTGCTTCCAATTCTTAAGGTCACAATTCAATTCAAAATAGATTTTCAATTCTTAAATGATGCTTTAACATCTATACTAAATAAATAAACTAAATGTACAAGACACTATAAAGTTACATAATTAAAATAGCAGAAATAAAGGTGTAGTCTTTTGTCCTTTCTGTCTTAGAAGTCAAAGATAAGTATTAATCATAAATAACACAAATGTTTTGTTTATTCTTCTTCAAAACATAAATACTTTTCGTTTGTAAATTGCTGTTCCTGGTGACTAAAAGAAAAGGTTGAAGGAATACAAACAGATGAAGCTTCTCTGAATAAATAAAAAGCTTCGACTAACTGAACATTTTTCTCTCTCTCATAAAGGTTCTGATACACGACAAGAAAACATATTTCGAGAGCGCTGCACAACGAGCTGCCTGATGCTCCAGAAAATGTCTCATTCGATCACTTTGATCATTACAGAATGGATTATTAAGGTGAATCAATCTACTCAGAATCGTAGATCATGAGAACTGCAGATTGTGAGAATTTAATTTTTTACATAAATTGACTTTTCCCCCAATTCGTTCTGAAAACAGGGCTAAAAATGAAAAGCTAAAATTGCAAGAATGATAAAAAAAAGAATAGAAGATTAAAGAGAAGATAAAAACATCTTCCACTCTTCCACTGTCATCAGAGAAGCAGACATTTTGCCTGTTCCATTAAGATGATCGTACAAAGTCTGAGCAGCAGCAGCGGCGGCGGCGGCGGCGGCGGCAGAAGACCCTGATCGATCCCCCCAAGGTTGGCTTATTGAGACCTCACTCTCACAATCAATAGGGTGTAGTGGCTGATTACTGGCCGTAAAAAACTCTCTGAGGTTTATATGACACTGCTGTGCTGCTGCAGCCGTGCACAGAAACCACAGAAAATATGCAAAGGCGGTTGGTTAGGGTCTCACACACACACACACACACACACACACACACATACAGTATCATATACAGCACAGCCCTGCTGTGACTGTAATGTAGATAATCTCTCTAATGAGAGACGGAGCGCTGCAACCGAATTCAAGCTGTGAAGCGTCTGCAGGAAGTAGTGGAGAGAGAAAGATTCTGCTGAGACAATCCAGTTAGAACAGAATTGACTGAAAATGAC
The DNA here is from genome assembly GCA_016785265.1 of Paraplagusia blochii. Lineage (NCBI taxonomy): Eukaryota > Metazoa > Chordata > Actinopteri > Pleuronectiformes > Cynoglossidae > Paraplagusia > Paraplagusia blochii. The sequence goes on along the minus strand of JAFBJS010000371.1, from coordinate 366,061 downwards.
AGAGGAGACAAACACATAAAAGTGTCTCCATGGTAATGGATGTACGAATGACATCATCCTAAACACGCTGGAGTAATAGTAATATAACACTTAGATTTCAGGTCAGTATCTCACATATCTGTTTGTATAGAAAATTTGATTTATTACTGTATTTTTTCTAAGTAGCCGGAATCAAACCCGTGTCAACTGCTTGGAAGGCAGCTATGCTCACCACTATCCTACCATCGCAAACCTTTAGCTTGCAAATACAAGAATAGCTTTTTCTACTTACTTACTTATTTTTTACTAGAAAATTTGTTAAAATCGTACGGAAATCACCTAATTTTACTAACCTTGTTCCAAACCTTTTACGATTTAACCAATATTGTCCAATCATTTAATGTTATCATTTCTAAATCGTATTAATATAGTGTAATTATGCTATTATCAACCAGCATCTCCATATTTTCATATAATGTTTTTGAAGAATCATTTACGAAAGTTCTCACACAACATGTACTGCACTTCAGTTGAACTACAGTTCCTGGGATGGGACGATCACTGTGTCTTAACAACAAGTTTGTCCTGTGGTTGAAAATATAGGTCACTTCCTGAAAGAAAGGAAGTTTTAAATGTCCTTCTTTGTGTACGCAAAAAAAAAATAGGTCAGTGTTTGTGAGGATGCTGAACCAGAGTGACTTCACTCCAACATGACTCTAGTGAAATGATATGAACCCACACAGATTAAAAGGTTTACAGTATTTGTTGCCTTTTTAGTTTGTACTTGGACAATGAGAATGAAATGTAAGACTGAGTCACTTTATGTACGATGATTAAAACTGATAAAAAAGATACAACTGAAATGTTGTAATAATCTAATAACACAATTCACCACAAACTAGAGGTTCTGATTGGGTAAAAATTGCCTCTAAAAGGAAACAAAAATGATGAATTTCTGTCTCATGCAAACACAACACTGTCAAACCTAAACAGTTTTGACCAACAACAGATATTGTTTTATACTCGTTAAAAAATATGGTTGTAAAATTCTAAAGATTTTTTTTACATTAATACCAGAATGGATGGATTAGAGACACTAGGAATAGGTAGAAGACAGGAGACAGAGCTGGAGGTTCTCTTTAGGAGAGACAAGGATGGACAGGATCAGGAATGAGGTGATTAGAGGGACAACACAGACAGGAAGGTTTACAGAAAAAGCCGGAGAAGACGGATTGAGATGGTTTGGACATGTTCAGAGGAGGGACAGTGGATACATTGGTAGAAGAATGATCCTAGAGATGGAGCTACCAGGTAGGAGACAAAGAGGAGATTGATAGATGTAGTGAGGGAGGACATGGAGGTAGTTGGAGTCAGAGTAGAAGGTACAGAGGACAGGGGGAGATGGAAAATGTTGACTCGCTGTGGAAACCCCTGAAAAAGGGACAAGCTGAAAGGAGAAGATTCAGAAAGAAACCATTTCCTACTGAACCTTTCTGAAAAATGTGGACTTCCATATTTCCTTAACATTTACTTGAAGATTTTAATAGAAAACGATAAAAAGGAAAACAGAATAATCACTGGAAGGTTTAATAACCTTCCAACCTTTGGCAGCAAATGAAGAAATTCTTATTCAATCAAATCCCTTTGTGCTTTAACCAAGTCTAAAAGTCTTCACAGCTATAGAATTCATCCTCCACCTCCATATTTGACTACACTGGAAACTCCATCCGTGAGCAGCGCCCCCTGCTCCCTTCTCCCTCCCCCCGCCCTCTTTCCATCTCCATGTATGGTGCTGCTGTGAAGCTGCGAGGTGACCAACGTGCTGTGCTGTTCCTGACAGGCAGTCCAACGTCTGCACGGCTCTAATCCACTGAGCTGCTCAGGAAAAATAAAAAAAAAAAGTGCTGACTGTGCCCTTTTCTGCCGCCTAGCCTCTAATCCAGCCGGCTGCAGGGCTGGGGGAATAATCCTGGATTAGGAACTCCGACTAATGGGGCATCCACGAGGTTCCTCACTGGGGCCTCGTCACTGTCAGCTGTGCCTGAGGCACAGTGTCTTTCACGTCCTTGGAGAATAAAACACCAAGACCAAAAAAAAACAAACAAACAGGAAAACAGCGTCTGATTAGGATTGAATTGCACCAAATCTCGCCTTGTTGCCCTGAGGGGGAGCTGCTGCTTAGTGCAGATATAATGGTAAAGAGGGATAATGGAGGATCGGCCTTGTGATGTTACAAGTGCTCGTCATCTGAGGCGACAATGATACGAAATGATGAATTTGAGGAAGCGAGCCGCCAACGACGACCGTGGAAACGAGCGCTGATGTGTGTGTGTGGCTGCTAACAGCAGCTATTGTTTTGTTAAGCGGCGTGAAGTGCGGCTTGTGTGTTTGTTTTTTCCTTAATTCAAGGGCCTTTCAAGACGCGTCTTCTATAACGTTTAGATACAAAGGCTGATTTGTTCAGCGTTCCAATTAGATTTAATGCAACTTTTTAACTCAATTGTTTAACCCAGTGTCCCCCAACCTTTTTTTGCGCCACGGAATGGTTAAATATCTCGTACTATTTTCACGGACCGGTCGTTCAGTTGTGGCAGATAAATACCCCTTAATAAAATGATAATTTCCGATGTTCTGAAATATTTTCCTACCTATAAAATCTTCCTACCCGAATTAACTGTGCACGAGCACAACAAGGATTTCTCAAGTGCACACAGCCTATAATTTTCTCCTACCAGACTGGTATAAAAAGTTAGAATCTTGTATCAATGACTCAGTTTGAGTTTATTGTTGTTGTCTTCACTGAGAAAATATTTCTTAATCAAATATAGTTGCTTTATTGATGATGGAATCCTAGCCATTCTATTGGTCAGTTCATATGTTTGAATTTGTGTATGGCTCAAATGTGAGTAATGATCAGCTGGGGCCAATAAAAAGCATTATCTCTCTGTGGCCCAGCACCAATTCACCTACGGACTGGTACCGGTCCCCGGCCCAATGGTTGGGAACCACTGCTCTACACCATCTGCAGAGAAATGGTGTTGAATGCAGGGAAAAGGCGTAAGTATGAACTCTATAAAAACCAATCATATAATCTGTATAAGATTACTGGACTGGATTACAAACCTGTACGGGCCACAGCTAGCCCCCGGGCCTTAGTTTGCCCATATCTGATCTATTGAGTAATTTATATAATTTTATGGCAATTTTTTTAACATTTTATTTACAATGTATCTATGTTACGTATACAGAGTATTACTGTCTAACAAATATCCATGCAAAAACCTTGTGTGCATGGACATTTATACCTTTTATCTATTAATGTCTCCACCTCTGCCACCCAAATCACACTGCACCACCCTGTGAGCCTTCCTGTGGGTGCAGAGTGTAGTGGAGGTTATATGGATGAGGGTGGTGCTGTGATCAGACCCCTGTCGCCCTTAAGATAATGTTGTTATATTGATTAATGTTCATTTCCACTGTTGTGGTCGTTTATATAATGGTTTCAGGTCCATGAACATTGTCAACAGGACAACACTCATAAATAAACCCTGCTGTTTGACCAGATCTCTGTCTCTTTATTTCCAGAGATTATCCTGTGACCGCACACACAGACACGGAAGATTATTTGCGCAGCCGGACTTTTCCATTTGTCACATGACCTCCTCCCTCAGCACACAATCAGCACTTTATTTACCTGCAGCTCTGCCCCTGAGACGCTGCAGCCTGCGTCAGTGCGCACGTCCCACAGGCCCAGAGAAGAACAGTGGGGGACGACATTAATGCAGCCAGAGTGTGTGTGTGTGTAGGTGTGTGTTCATGGACACATCATGGCAACACTGCTATTAAATCAGCAACTGGACAACAGGAAAAACAAAATCATGTCTGAGATGATTTTCTGTTAAATCCGATGAAATAACGTTCTTAAATGATCACAATCATATTTTACTTTTTAATCAAATTGATTTTTATAAGTTTTTAACTCACTCATCCTTAAATTTTGAAAATCTATGGAATATATATAAATATAATGTATTTGTGTTTAATGGGAATAATTATGTTAAACAACCAAACTAAGGAAACAATAACGTTGGTCAATTCCATCTGAATCTGAATCAGAATCTAATTTGAGACCAGTTTTGGTTCAGAATTTAGTAATCAGTCAACCAGCTGTTATTCGCTGTCCTCTGTATCTTCTACTCTGACTCCAACTACCTCCATGTCCTCCCTCACTGCCTCCATCAATCTCCTCTTTGTCTCCTACCTGGTAGCTCCATCTCTAGCATCATTCTTCTACTGTCCCTCCTCTAAACATGTCCAAACCATCTCAATCTGTCTTCTCTAGCTTTTTCTCCAAACCTTCCTGTCTGTGTTGTCCCTCTAATCACCTCATTCCTGATCCTGTCCATCCTTGTCTCTCCTGAAGAGACTGATCCAGAGACTAAAACTCCAATGTGTTGCTTGACTTACTGTGTCAACACCCTGGCCATAACATATTTCTGGGCAGCTTTTCAATAGCAGAGACACTGGGTTTGGTGAGTGAGGACGAGATGATGAAGAGCGACGGCGACACCTGAATGAGAGAGAAACTAAAAATCAGTTTCTAAAAATATCCTTTTAATCAGGACAGTAAATTAGGAAAACATGTTCTGCTTCCACGGGGAATATTTTTACATATTTTTACTGTGTTAGTTATAACTGTACGGAGACGTTGTCACCGTCTCCTACACCTTCACATTTCCTACCCACTGAGTTAATTCAGCTCAGAACACTCTCTCCATCCCATCATAACAGCTGTTATCTCAGAAATAAACACTACGTTGCAACACATATCTTCACCCTCCGTCCCTCACCTCCACCTACAGCCTACAGTCTCAGAGACGTCTCATTTTCTTTTCAATCTTGTCGCCCTTCACCTGGCTACTGCTAACAGTCTATCGCAGCAGTGGGATGAGAGCGGCTCCAGAACAACTATTAAGATGTTAAGAGGCTGAGTCCATTTATTTGCATTCAAGGGTGAAAAGACATCTATTTTGGTGCGTGTTCATGTGGAGAGGAGAGCAGAGGACACAGGTGTCTGTGTCCTTCAGTCAGAGAGAGCGGCGACCTCCGTGGCTGTGAGGCGACGACACTGGATGTCCACAGTGATGGGGACATTTTCTTTTCACAATGTAGTCTTGTCTTACAGAAAGGAGGTCACTGGTTTGAACTGTCTGAGTGCAATTAGGTCTCAGGGGCTGCAATCTCCACGACTGACACCCAAATTGCAGTGCTTCATACTGTCAGCACTAGCAACCAGTGGTGCCCAACCACTGGGCCGGGGACCAGTGCCGGTCCGTGGGTGAATTGGTGCCGGGTCGCAGAGAAATAATGTTTCCTTTTGGCCTCATCTGTCTATTACTTCCACTTGATCCATACCCATATCAACAAAAGAACTGACCAATAGAATGGCTAGGATTCCATCATCAATAATGCAAGTGAAGACAACAACAATAAACACAAAATGACATAATTGATACAAGATTCTAACCTTTTATACCGGTCTGGTAGGAGAAAATTATAGGCTGTGTGCACTTGAGAAATCCTAGATGTTCCCATGCACAGATAATTCGGGTAGGAAGATTTTATAGGTAGGAAAATATTTTATAACTCTGGAAATTTACATTTAATAAGGGGTATTTATCTGCCACAATTTAATGATTGGTCCTTGAAAATAGTACGAGAAGGTTGGGGACACTGACGTAGATAATTGTAAAATCTGAAATCTGTGAAGGGCAGAGGGCCGTGATCTGGCCGCGAGCAACGGCCTCACATGAACAATCTCATGTGACCGTAGCAGCCAAGGGAAATATAGTTTTTTTGAGATTGGTACAATCAGATACTAAGTACATTTAGTTCTGCTTCCATTTATTGTCCAATCACATGGACAAAACAGCTGTTTCCTAAAAAAAGACATAAGAAGTGTGACCAGTTGACATTAACGTACAGAATATTCAGGACTAAGAGTGACTGCAGTATTCCGGCTACGACTGTATCTCAGGAAGGTCCATTAACACCTCCAGGGGAAGCAGCCCAGCCCCCTCCATAAACAACCCAGCCGGAGGTCCCTCCTAATGGACCGAGCTCATTCCCAGCCCCGGCCTGCGCCAGGTGTGGAAGGCGACTCTGTAATTGAAAATTAGGAGGCAATAACCCAGCATTCAGTGCAGGCCTCACAACAGGAGAGGAGCCGGGCCTCACGCTGTCACTCAGTCAGAGGCTGAGGAAACGGGAGAGTTATGGTGGAGAAGGAGGAGGAGGAGGAGGGAGAAGAGGAGCTATAATTAAAAAAGGAGGCACCAGAGAGAGAGAGACAGACAGGAGACGAGACAGACTGGACGTAGAGAGTTATAGCTGGAATTCTCCACACAATTCAGACGACATGACATGTGCAGCTGTGCAACACCTCAAAGACAAATGTTGGTATAAATCATTTTCTACGTCGGCGTCAAACCAACGCATCTTGTTCAACATTTCTGGGTCTCGCAGTAGTTGTTTTTTATCTGCTGCTTGTGAACCTTAGACAAGTTCATTACCACCACTGCTAGAACAACAGTGGAGCTTCAACAGCTTCAGGACAGGTTGACGTTATTTTTTGACATATTAAGGCACAGGTGTCAAACTCAGGCCTGCGGGCCCAAATCTGGCCCACAGTACAATTATATCTGGCCCGTCAGATGAATATAAATGTGTTCTATAGTTGGCCCACCAGTATGAAGACCTTATATACTGTCAGAATTTGTTATATTTTGTTCTGATTTACATTAAAAATGATCTGGAAAGACACTAAAGAGACAGAATAAGACACAAATATTTCTAATGTGTTGATAACATTAAACATTAAATCTTGCAGATTCAATGTTTCCATGTGCAAAAAACAATATTTAATAATTGAAAATAAGGCAAAACGTGCACATTTACAGTTAATGTCTCAATATATAGAGAGTTTTTCATTCTGGCCCTGGGTAAAATTGATTTTGACACCTCTGTAATAAGGCGAACCTGCGATGTACTGTCTTTTACATGATTGGTTATGTGGTGTTTGAGGTTTAATGAAAAGAAAGTGCCTTTTTTTGGCGAACAGGTCAGAGATTTGAGAGATGACGAACTCTCTTTTATTCATTATTGTATTCATTGTCATTTTGCATTTATCCTTTTTGCCGCCGCAGAAATGCATTAGCCCTTGGAGGAGTGATCAATCAGGGGCTAATGGCTTGTAATTGCAGGCCCATCAGAGGCAGCAGGGTCTCTGGGTAGCAGAATAATCACATGTACAGTAAAGAATTGCTAATAACAGATCTGGTCCCTGGGGGAAAAGGTTGAGGTAATTTCCAACTCGTTTTCCTTTTGAACGCCATTATTATCATCCCAGTCATACCTTGCATTAATCACCAGGCCTAATAAACTGAGTGGGTAAAACAGACTCACAAGAAGAGCAGAAGATTCAGGCACCAATGAGAATAGAAGACAATTATAGCTAAATATTACTGTTCCTGTGCTAACCTTTGGCTGGATATTAACTCTGGTAGTTTTCCTTTTTTTAAGCGTCTCTTCTTCTCCTTTAGCTTGTGCTTTTTTCAGTGGTTGCCACAACAAATCACCATTTACCATCTCCCCCTGTCCTCTGTATCTTCTACTCTGACATCCATCAATCTCCATGTCCTCCCTCACTGCATCCATCAATCTCCTCTTTGTCTCCTACCTGGTTGCTCCATCTCTAGGATCATTCTTCTACCAACGACAAGTGAAACATTTTTCTATTAAAAACAGCCCCACCAAAACTCTTCAACCTCCACCATAACCTGGATGCCTGAGAATCTTCCCTGATATAAAGTAAAAATACAATTACTTGGTGGAAAACTAAAATGTTCCTCAAATAAACACATTTCGCAACGAACTGTGTGAAAATATCTCCGTTAAAATGGTTTGGTTTCAGTTAGTTCTCCTTCTGTTTTCCTAGAACCCGACCACCTGACTACACGCAGCCTGATGTTATCTCCACAGCTGGCTGTGACTGTTGATCACTGGCGAGTGCCCAAGTCCTTGCTGCTGCAACCAGCAGCGGAGCCCGATTACACTGCTGGAACGTTTAAGGTGAACGTGTCGTGGTTCTCTGCTGCAGGTTCTCTCATGGGAGGTTCTGTGCTGTTTGTCAGGGAAGTGCTGAGGGAGGACAATCCCTGTAAGCTGCAGAATCCACGCCTCACCTTTTTTTGCATACAGCAGTAAAGAAAGCATTCGAGCTTGGTGATGTGACCGTGAAACACAAGGTCTTCTAAGAGTTTTTCATATGGATACTGTTAAGACTTCTTTAAACTAGGATGCAGTCACTACAGCTTGTCCTTTTTTTAGTGGTTGCCACAGCGAGTCAACGATTTCCATCTCCCCCTGTCCTCTGTATCCCCAACTCTGACTCACACTACCTCCATGTCCTCCCTCACTGCATCTCCTTTGTCTCCTACCTGGTAGCTCCACCTCTAGGATCATTCTTCTACCAGTGTCTCCACTGTCCCTCCTCTGAACATGTCCAAACCATCTCAATTTGTCTTCTCTAGCTTTTTCTCCAAACCTTCCTGTCTGTGTTGTCCCTCTAATCACCTCATTCCTGATCATGTCCATCCTTGTCTCTCCTAAAGAGAATCTCAGCATCTTTAACTCCTCCACCTTCAGCTCTGTCTCCTGTCTTCTACCTATTTCTAGTGTCTCTAATTCATCCATCATGGCTGGTCTCACAACTGTCCTGTCAACCTGTCCCTTCACCTTAGCTGACTCTCTTCTATCACAGATCACTCCTGACACCTTTCTCCAGTTGTTCCATCTTTTTTTTTTTTTTATCTTTGATTTGGCCAAAGTTTTACACCACACACCCTTCCTGGCACAATCCTCACCATTTATCCGAGCTTGGGACCAACACTAAAAAACACTGGTTTGTGCTCCCTAGTGGCTGGTTTACTACAGCTAAAGTATACAATATATAGCAGTTGTAGTGTTGAATTAGCTCCTGTCCTCATCTGAAGATCCGTTAAATTATAAGACAAATCCTTGTCAAATTTTCTTTTTTCGGAATTAAAGGGGAATTGAGGTGAAAGATCTTCTTGCATCAGAGCAAATAAACCAGTGGAAACCAAGCTCATACTGTACCTTCTCTCCATCTGATTGGCCGCCCCACTTGGCAAATTAATTAGTTCTACACCAACACAGTGGTGTTTTCTTCTCTGGTGTTTTCTCTTCTCTCCTCTCCAGTGATGCAAAGGCCGCTGGAAGAACAAGTAAACACTTTGAACGAGTTAATTCTGCCTGTGCAGCACCAGGAGATAAACAAAATAGTCATGAACACAACACTGGTTTCAGTGAAACGTGCTCTACAGTCAGCAGATACAGTTTGGAGACTTTTTTTTTTTTATGCCGCAGTTTTACGGCGATTAGTGAAAACAATGTCTTTTCTGGGAGCCTGCAGTGGCCTCAGCCCACCATTATGGGCCCCATTTTCTCATAATGAACAGATTATGAGAAAATGAGCAAACGGGCAGCAGGACCTAAATGGGTTAAAGCCCCCCTGCTCCTCATAAATAGGACACCAACAGTGAGAGAGACGCACAATGACTATTAACACCGCAACCTCACAGTGGTAATGGTGTGTCTTTACGTTCATCCTCCACCTTTATCGTCTCTCCACAGCGGCTTTGTGTCTTTTATTTGACATTTATGTCTTCAACCTCCTCGGCCTTGATCTGATGCACAGATGAACCTGAAAGAAGAACATTGACTTCATCATACGACTGTGGACAAGTTTTAAAGGTAAATTTGCTTCAGAGTCGACTGTGGCTTCTGTTATAAATGAATTATTACCAAAAAAGAATTGAAAAATGCGAACAAACAAGTAAAAACAGTTGACAAAACTAGTTAGTTTAATATTGTAAAGTAACTAACCACTGGTTATATTAAAAATACCAATAAACCACGACAGATTTTTTTTTTATTTCAGCAGTGTTTAATGACAAAAGTAAACCTTTACCACAGATACTGTATTTCCTGAAATTATGTATTTTAATGCTTTCGTACTAAGTTCAGGAGTGGATGTGTGATTTATATCATGATCCTTTTTTTTTTTTCCACCACTAGTAGGCCGCTAAATAGGCCTGAGTGAAGACTGCGTGGACCACACAGGCACACACTTTTCCTCCCATCATGCATCTATGTCTCAGCTTGTTTCAGTTTCAGCCTCCTATCGTGAAAAACTGTCCAGGCATTTCCACCGAACAGCTGCACATGATCAGTAAAGGGGGGAGTCAGAGGGGGACGGGGGGGTGAGTGAGCAGCAGTTATGAATGTCATTTGCAGCAACTGCTTATGGAGAGAAAAAGGGGGAAGTAGGGTCTGTGTGTGGAGAGAGGAAGACAGCGAGAGACAGACAGAGAGTGTGATTGAAGGTCATGATGTTACAGTTTAGCACCAGTTTCTCCTTCCTCTGAGGCTCGAGGGACCGGGGGGAGACGGAGGGAGGGTCCTCTTTGTGTCCTTTTTTACATTCGGGACTTCAATTCAGAGCGGAGACAGGGATCTTCGTCTCTCTGGAAGTCAGGCCTCAATCGTCTGGTTTCTCTCTTCACTCTTGTGTTGTTTTCTCTCAGGAGTCCAGGAGACTGACCCCTCCGCCTCCCCGTCTTTTTCATTCCTCTCTCTGCGTCTCAACCATGATGACTGCTATAATTAAAGAGACTGGTCAGAGGGGAGGCCTTCTACGCCTGCTCTCCAACTCATTACCAGATGTTTAGAGGTCACTCCAGTTTATACACACACACACGTACATTCTCACCAGCAGTGATTCAAGTGAAAAAGACACAGAAAACAGATACAATCCTGTGGACAGTTGGTATTCATAGTTGCTCATCATTCATTTCCCTGGAAGAACAGGAAAAAAACAAAAGAAATCAACACTTTGTTGACGATTTTTTTAACAACCCTGCTTAGAAATTATTTTTAAAAAGGCAAATTTTCAAGTAAGGTCCTCAAAAACAACATGGTCTGTGCTCCCTGGGACAGATTCTCTATCAAATTGATTTTTTTTTTGGATTCCACAGGTAGAAGAGCTTTTTGCTCAGGTTCCTGAGCAAAAACAACAAAACAAAAAAACCTCTGCCACTTTGACAGATAAGAACAAACCCACAGAGTGATTTGCATCACACTGGGATGTTGAAATGTGCAGACCCCTGTCAACGTGTCCACAAGTAAATGCAATTCCCTCCGTGCTGGACCTTCTAACAGATATAATGTCGCCTCTATATGGACAGAAACTCTCATGCAGGGATATAATATTGCTAAATATCTTTTAACCATCGAGATAAAGGCAAACATCTTGTTGAGAATTGAAAAAAAAAAATTGGAATAAAAACTGAAATGTACCAGCAATTTCTAATAAACGTAAAACAAGTGTTTTTATTTTTTTTCTGTAAAAAATGCTCTGGTTCAGACTCCAGGAATGCTGATAGAGTTTGATATGAAAACAAACATCCCATTGTGAGAACACAGTAACATTTTTTACAGTTCTAGTTCAAGTCTTATGAAAAGGATCTTTTAGTCGCGTTTGACCCGTAGTTTTGGAGTCGAGCTTGGCCGCCCGGGACCCTTGTGTGACCCCTGCCCACAAAGCCCACGCGAGAATGCCAGCCAGACCAGCAGCAGACGAAAAACCCGAAGAGGCTCCAGGGCAGCCGGCGTTAGTCTGCTCTGCCTACAGAAAAAAAAAAGCTGATCCTCATCCTCCTCACGACAGGTTCAATCAGAGGTTGGAAGTAACACTATGGTGTTGTAGAGGGCGCTATTTCACAAGAAGACAAGATCCTAGTGTGAAATATCATCCGAAAATGGTGGAGCAGGAAGCAGTAACAGGCGACTGAGAAGTCGGACGACTGTAGCTCAGGTGTGTTTACGAAAGGTGAAAATATCCCTGGTTTTGGATCCTTTTTTGCCCTCCGTCAGAGACGTGAGCATAGGCTTTGGTGAAGGCGAGGGAGTGGACGACGGCGAGGGCGAGGACGGCTGAGGGGTGGACGTGCCTCCATAGGGGCAGCTCTGAGAGTCGGCGTGTTCTCCTGAACACTCCACCGTGGGGATGTAGCGACTATCCCACATCCCTGGGCCGCAGAGTTTACAGAGGTCGTGCAAGCTGCACGGAATCCTGGGTAGGAGACGGAACTGGTAGAGGAGGCTGCGGGCCTGGGAAGGCAGGGTGACAATGGTGGGTTGTGAAATGGAGAAAAGCACAGTGGAGAAAAAAAAACTCAGCGAAAATAAACATTTTAAACAAAATTGTGAAACAGATATGTGATTCTCATAAATATATATTTTCCTTCAAAGTAGTAAACTAAGGCCCGGGGGCCGTATGCGGGCCGTTTAAATTTTTATTGTGGCCCGCAAATTACTTGTATTATCATTACACTTTTCCGTGCAATTATGCATTTCCCCAGTGGATGACGTCATAAATGGTATAAGAAATGTAGAATTTTAGGTTTTATACATGACTTTTATATGCAATTCATCTTAGTTCAAAAGAAAAATCCATCTTTCTTCTCTGGACTTGGCTCACGTGTCCAATTCTGGGACCGATTATGGGCGGCAAGTCAAAAAGGTTTGCCCATGCCTGCAGTAGACGGTCTACTGAAGTTGCCAGGTCGCCATCACTTCAAGCCAGGCTAGGGCAAACTAAGGCCTGAGGGCTGGATGCGGCCCAGTCAGCTTCTTCAAATTAAGTAATTGTTTTGTGATATTACGTCTGCTTTTTCCCTTCAATGTCCATAATTCTCTATAATTGGCATAAAGAACGCATGACCTGCATGACTATACATGCATAAATATACCTACCTACCTACCTACTATCTATTTTAGTACAACAGTCCTGGTTCTGAAACTCTAGGTGCAAACAGCAGGCAACAACAACAAGAACAACAACCAAAAAAGGGAGTTATGTGTTCTGCATGCTAACACCAACTCTCAGCCTGTGCTGTGCAGCAGTACCAACACAACATCCATAAACATGAGGATGCAGGCACAGACACAATGGCCAAGATGCACATCGTAAATCCTCAGCATGTCATGGCAGCAGCTCAAGGCCGCAGTGGACCGGTCACCGTAAATCACTGCTGCTGCGCTGCAGCTCTGGACACAAAGTGTCGTATGATCATAAGCATAAAGCACTGATTGTTCCATTGTTTTAAGTACTGGTACTCATCCGCCTCTGAGGAGGCAGCCAGCATAAATTATTCACTAACAACAAAGACGTGGGGATAAAACAAAGAGGAGTTGCGCGGGTGATACCTTACGCAGCACGAGTTCTCCGTTCATGTGCATGGAGAGGTTGCTGAAGTGGAGCAGCATTTGGTCGGTGGCGAGCTGCTGCTCCGTCACGTCCTCCCCGTAGAGAACGATGATGGCCACACACAGGAACAGGTGGAAATAGTCTGTCTGTGGAGAACAGGGACGGGAAAATAGAGTCGGGCATTGTTTCTATGAAACACTAGTTGATGCAGAGATCAGTTTTGATTTGGAGTAAAATACATAACATTCATGAAGGATTTACTTTTTTTATCCAGGATTCTGAGTGCTTTGTTGTATAAATATTTTAGAGGGTTTAGAAGTGGGTGGACAGTAAGTCATATGGACACTCTGAGAGGGAACATATACATTGCTGTAGCTGATTTTTTAAATTTAATCTAGCATAATGGCTAGTTAATTAAACATCAGGTTCTGAGTTTTTTTTCTCGCTCTGACAGAATAAGAGAACAACAGTTTTAAAGATGGTGTAGGTTGTTGTTATTCAACCAGATCAATCATCCACAGAAGTTATTTTATAAAGATCACAGTATTGTCGTCATACATTATGACTTTACAGCCTTGTTACCTGGCAAAACATTTATATAGAGACTAAAGAGGATGGGACCCAGGATAGAGCCTTGTGGTACACCTATGGTGGGAATTTTTGTTTTGTATCTGTACACACTAAGTTTTAAATAGTGAATAAAAAGTAGCTGTTGGTACTTAACAGTCATGAGCTCAATTTGGAATTAAACTACTGTATTTGAATAAATCTCTCCTAAACACCTACATCTGCTAATGTATTCTTTTTTTTATCAGGTGTAAGAGAGAGCGCTGGACTTCGCCCTGACCTGGTAGTGAGCCCAGCAGGCCTCCCACATACGCAGAGCCTCCGTGTCGGGAAACTCTCGTTTGAAACAGAGCAGGATCCAGCGGTGGCAGAAGAGCAGCTGCAGGCCGTCTTCTCCCAGCCTGGTCAGGTGCTGGTGGAAGCGAGGCAGCATGAGACGCAGCAGCTCTCGCAGGTACATCTACGTGTGGGCACACAGCACAACGCCATATTTACCTTGTGATATAGGAGCTTTGTACAGAACTGTGTTTGGTTACACAAAATTTAGCAAATCACACTGTCTCTGCAGAAACCAAGTCTATAAAGCAATTTCTGAGCTATATAACAATTTTATTATTTTTACAAGAACTGTATGGTAACAATGCTCAGAGTTGTCTATTTCTAACTTATCACTTAAGGTTAAATCCAAACAATTAACTTGGTTTACGAAACCAATATCACTTATTAGTGTACACTGTCATTTGTCCCCAAAAATGATGTAAACGTTTAAAAACTGTATGTTTGATTCCAGCAAATTTAGCAAACCCAAGACATCATATTGTCCACTTTTCATTATCAGGTAAAACCAATAACAATCTTACTGACATCATGTAACTATGCTAATATTGGGAGACCAATATTATCAGACATCATTTATTAAAATATGCCCTCTGCAGGATCGTACAGCAACTGCGTTACGCAGTCTAAAATTTTTCACCAATGTTAACATTTAATCTCATCTGTATTTGCACAAAAGGCAAGAGTTCAGTTGACAGTATCAATATAAACCCAGTTGGATTCATACGCTACAGCTCACTGTCGGCCGGGCAAGAACTTTTACCTCCTCAAGCCCATTTCCTCAATGTCTAAATGTCAGACTGTGTGACATTTAGAAAATCAAACACACACACACTAACACACACACACAGACTCTTTCTACCAGCTGCCTCTCCATGTCTTCATCCCGAGGTGAGCTGATGAAGATGGTGTTCTCCATTAGGCCGACAAAGCACCAGAAGGTGTCGCTTTCATCCTGGATCTCCGTGAGCAGGGGGGCCACCAGGTCAGACATGCCCTGGCAGTAGCCCATGTCTGGATTAAAGACTGCATAGTTGAGCAGAATCCGCCTGGGGCGAGAACAGCCAGGGTCATCTTAATGCTGAGGTTAACATTTTGAAAGGCACGGACGTGACAGGGCAATAAAACATCTTAAACATTTTTAAATCTCCTGAATAAAATAAAAAAAAAAAAACCTCCCCTACCCCAGGCCTCGGTCGGACCACTGAGAAGTCTGCTCCCACCCAAGAGCTCTGCTGCTAATGCCCAGAAAAACACCAGGAGTCCTGCCTACGGGTTGCTATGCCAACCAGTCTGGTAACTAGGGAGATAATTAATGATCTGCTTTTTCCCCCGTTCTTTTTCATATACATGGTCCCTACTTAGGAGGAAAGTTCTGTCTGTCATTGACTATTGGCAAGTCTTATGTGAGCACAGTGACAACCCTGAGATTATGTTTGAGAAAAGGACTATTAGTTAAGGTAGATACATAAACCAAAGACCAGAAATAAGAAGATTCTGGTTGAGGACTTAACAGTCTTACTCTTAATTATTGCTTTAAAAACAAAAAAAAAATGCTTAAAAAAATAAAATCTATTCAATATAAACTGTTAGCTGTGGAAGTAGTGGATGGGATGAATGTGAGTTGGAGGGAATAGAAGCTTTAGTAGTAATTAAACACAGTCAGCATTTGTAAAATCAGAGAAGTTTTAGCCAATAACGTGTCATGACACCAGGGTGTGGATAAGAAACTGCGATACTGTCTGTGGTGATGACCGGGCAACATGCTGTGGAATGTGCGGAACAAGTGGAATGTTGTCAGGGCAGGGAGATTAAACCCACACGTGAAGACGAGGATGATGAAGAGATGAAGTTCTGTTGTGAAGTTGACTTGATGTGACGCCAAGTACTTAGTATATTTTAATTGACACTCAGAGGAAAAGACAAAGCCACAAGTGGGAGAAAAAAAATGGAAATAAACTGTAGAATGGATAATCAAGTGATTGGAGCTATCTTTTTTTATTATTTATATTTATAGTGTATCCAATGAGTGGTGCAGCCCATCTAGGGGGCACTGCCGCACGGACTAGATAAAAAAAATCAATATCCCATAGATTCTGTGTAGTACACCACTGGATTTACCATAAATGTGGAGAACAAATCTATAAAATATTATAAATTCAACTTTCACATCAAAATATGGTTCCACGGACCGCAAATGGACCACGAGCCGCGAGTTTGAAACCCCTGATCTAATATATAAATGTTAATAATCAATACTACAGCCCACTATATAGACTGTGGGTCACTCCTTGCAGAGAGGACGAATAAAACCTTGACAAAAACAAAGCGCCTCATTACCAGCCACTATAATAATAATATAAGTGTTTAAATCCTCTTGCTCCTCGTTTGGAAAGCTATTAGCTCTGTGTATGCATCAAAGAACTCTGCCGGCTTGGTCCAAGTCAATAAAGCATGAAATCTCATTTGAGCCCCCCGGCCCCCAAGAGTTTGGAATATGAAATTAATAGGTACATCTGTGTGCGTTGGGCCGCAGAAATGCAATGATAAGGATGAGTGAGAGAAAGTAACAACGGGGGAAAAAACGGGCCAAAAAAGAAACAGAAACAGACATTAAAAGTGAGAGGTGAGGTGGGGTGAGGTGGTGTTAGAGGCAACAGGAAAGAATAAGTCTAGGGTCTGACCTCATGATCTCCACGTTGGGGTTGTTCTCCCCTCTGAAGAAGAGGTTGCTGCGGTCGGTTCTCACCACATCCTTGTCTACAGTGAACTGGACCTTCCTCCAGAACTCACTGTGCTCCTCTGGACTCATTGACAACCTGAACCAAAAAAAATTAAAATGAGATGGACTGTGAATAAAGGATGGAATACACATGTTTTGTTGTCTTGTTATTTAGAGCAGTGGTGCCCAACCAATGGGCCGTGGACCAGTACGGGTCCATGGGTGAATTGGTGCCGGGCCCCAGAGAAATAATGTTTCCTTTTGTCCCCATCTGTCTATTACTTCCACTTGATCCATACCCATATCAACAAAAGAACTGACCAATAGAATGGCTAGGATTCCATCATCAATAATGCAACTATATTTGATTAGGAAATATTTTCTCAGTGAAGACAACAACAATAAACATAAAAATGACACAGAGTCATTGATACAAGATTCTAACTTTTATACCGGTCTGGCAGGAGAAAATTATAGGCTGGGTCAACTTGTGTATGCACAGTTAATTCGGGTAGGAAGATTTTACAGGTAGGAAAATATTTCAGAACACCGGAAATCAAATTTTATTAATTGGTATTTATCTGCCACAACTTAACAACCTGTCTGTGAAAATCGTACAAGACATGTAACCGGTCTGTGGTGCAAAAAAAAGGTTGGAGAACACTGATTTAGATGATAAAAAAATGGTTTCCACCCTGATGTTACTATGATGTAAAAATCAAATAGTTTGCAGAAAGAGAGTGTGGAGTATATGTGGTGGGCAGTGACTTCACTGAAGGTCCATTTCACCATCCAGTGAACACTCCACTGAGTACAACAGAACAGCCATAAAACCCCCAGCCGTCCCCTCTAAATGTTAGGGACTATATTATCCATGTGCTCTGGGCTCGGCACTAATGTACTCAAGTCCTAACAAGCAGAGGGGATTTAATTAACACTGTTTGTTTTCCACGCGGCCCCGACAGGAATAATAAGCACACACCTGATGCAACGCCGCGCAACTGTTTAGTTTCACCGCCGTGTGTTTGTGTCACTGGGCCTCCGCTCTCTCCCGCCTTGCTCCCCCTGGAGGATTCTGCTCAGGAGTTCACTGTGTGTTTTCAACACTTTATGTTTCTGAGGCTGAGCGGGTTCAGCGACAACACGTGTGGGATCACATAACAACATTAAATATTAAAGCATTGTTACGGCACTGCCTGATACTGGTTTGTTAGCCTAGCAACATCTCACAGCGTGAGACAGGCTAAGATAATTTGGGATTTTTACTCCACAGGATTTTTTCTAAAAAGCACCAAAATAAACAGAAAAAAACAACACAACACGCTATAAAATAGACCATAAAACTTGTATAACAAGGATCTGATCCAGAGAGGAAAATATGATCATGTAAAAATACCCATGGGTCATCGGCTGCTGCTGTGAGAGAACAGACTGTAATGACGTGTCATAAAAAATTCACTGCAATCAAACATACCTATTTACTGCATAACAAAAGTACAGCCAGTCAGGACCACAAAGAAGAAAACGTACAAAATGGTGAGTAAAACTGAGGTGAATTGTTGTCTGAATTAAGGCAAAAATCTAACATTCAGAGAACAAGTCACAGGAATTATTAAATTCAATCCAAAATGTACATTTTTGTAGGATATAAGGTTATATAGTCTAATTTTGTTGATGACAATCCAAAACAACATAATTAGTGTTGCTGACGTTTTGCACAAGATGTGATTACATTCTGATTTACATTCTGTAAATCTTCAAAATGCCAGTTACTTTTTACAAGGGCAATAAAAAATATCTATACAGCTATGGAAAATGCAAGACGAGGAAAACGGTGATAAAACATGATCTGACCTTTGGATGGAGCAGGTTTACATTTATGACGGTTTAAAATAATAACAAGATTAACATACATTTATATATAAAGATATTTGTAGAACTGTAAGAAAGATAAAACCGCAACATAAAATCAAACGTGTACCAGAGTTGGCCCACCAGTATGTAGACCTTATATACGTTCAAAATTTGTTATATTAATAATGCATGCTTTTTGTTATGGTTCATACTTTTTGTTCTGTAAAGAAAGATTTACATTAAAAATGATCTGGAAAGACTATGAAGAGACAGAAGAAGAAACAAATACCACAGATGTATGAATTATTTCTATATAATTAATAACATTAAGCTTTGGATGTTTCAGATGCAATGTTTCCATATGAAAAAAAATCTGGAGAGAAGAAAAAAAGATGCACAATTACAGTTCATTTCTCAATATATATTGAGTTTGGCCCATGACTTCATGCCAGTTTCTAATTCTGGCCCGCGGGGGAAACTTAATTTGACACTCCTGCCTTAGATTATAGACAAGTGAAACAGAGGATCAAACCAGCAACCTCAGTGTGAAGGAGGACCTGCTTCTCATCATTCTTGTCCTCTTCAATCAAATTATCCCGATCTTTTCCAGCATAACTAATAAATAAATAAAGAAACCATTATATACTATAAAAATAAGGAGAAAACAAAGATGATAAAAAAAAATTGATGACAGTTTCACTTTTTTTCTTCTGCTGCTTCACACCTGCAACACTCAAACCTTTAATTCTGTTACAGCCTTCGTGGCAGCTGCGTTCTACTCCAGTGAAGCACAGGGAGCGTCGTGTGGTGAGAAGACGAGGAGTCAAAACCTCAGACTTGTAATCTTGGTGCTAATGATTAACCAAAGATTCCAGAGGCTGCCCTGGTCCAAAAAAAAAAAAATTGGAAGAACCTGTAAATGTTAACGCTCCACCCAGATGAAAGCGGTGGTAATTATTATGTCGGCCACACCACGTGTTGGAGCGTGTGCAGGTCCAGGCCTTCAGAAGGTTAGGGTGGTGCTACAGCACATGAAGGCTTTATGAGTGCGACACGTGTACGCGTGCTCATCCGTGTGTGTGTGTGTGTGTGTGTGTGTGCGCCAGAGCTGCGTTTGATGAGAGCATGATCTGATGAGCACTGACATGTTATTTCTCCAGAGACCTTTTATTTCACACCCGGCACCTCCCTTTTACACCTCCCTGATTGTGCCTATTGATTGCTGCGTGCCTACGATGAAACCCCACAATGGACTCACATGTGGTTTAATGTTTGACTGACTGCGCATTTGGCAGGCGAAGCTATGACCGTGTGACAGTTTATCTGTTTTTTTTTTTTTGCTCTTCCTCTTTGGCTAAATTGATTCCCATCTAGTGTTTATTCTGTGAACTCCCGGTCCAGGAAAGATAGGAGACGTTCTACAAATAAATTCAAATAGAATTCAAATCAACATGACAACATTTGGCAACAAGAATAAAGGGCAGGAAAGGAACAATTTACCTTTATTCATTAAAAATGTACTAGATGATAAAATTTACTGCAACAAAGTGTCCAAAATAAAATTCTGACATAAATTAGGAAAGAGGTTTTTGCCTTTTACTGCCATGGACAAACTTTTTGACTCATGGGCCACCATTGGTCCTAAAATAAGATAGAGAACTAAGACAAACTCAAAGCCCGGGGGCGAAATGTAGCCCGATAATCCATTCTATATAGCTCACGGGAGATTCCAAAGCAATTTAAAATGTCTATGCAAGTTTCTTAACCTGATAAACCAAAGCAATAAATAATATCTGTTACATGTATAAATACTTAATAACTGCATTAACAAGTATTAATACATAAGAGAGTAATTATGTCAGGCCTTTCAAGGAAACTGTATTGTTTGTGTGCGAGAAAGATAAGAAATATATACATTTTGTTAACAGCAGTAGTTGAACTACTGCCCCTGACAAATGCCCAGCTTGTGGTTGTCCTGAAAATGGGACCTTGGACTCTCTCTGTTTTGGAGGGAAGCGTAACCACTACACCATAAAACCAACAGGAAAAATGTGTTTGACACAGCTAAACTAAGAGGAAAAAAAAAAGTCATGCAAAATATTACAATGCTTTTAAAGGGAGAATGAGGGCTTTTAAAGAACCACACCACAACATATTATACATTTTAAGAAGTTCTACGGGCCAGATAATAAAACAGAATGGGCCATATTTGGTCCACGGGCCTTATTTTAAACCTACCTGGCACCAATGCCATTCATTAACTTAGTCATTTAATAACAAGCAGAGGATACAAAATGTTTGACTCATGTTCATGGACATTTAACAACATTTAATTTTGGGTTAAAAAAAAATGTTTCCTTACTAACTACCAGTAATAAAAAATAAAAAAACTACTTTCCACAAAGAAAGGTTGTTTTGATTGCAGAGAGTTGTTTTTTTTTTTTTGGCAGGTGTTATGACACATGTTTCTCACCTCCTTTGCTGGATGTCGTGATAGTGACCTCGTTTCTGCAGCCTCCACGTCTCCCTCTCCTGTGAAGTGGAGTCGTAGCTGTAGTAGTGCAGCAGGAAGGGCCACACCTCGCCACGGATGGATGGGTCAATACCGCCGAAGAAGATGGCCTTGGGAGACGAGAGGGCAAAACAAGTGCGGTGAGCACCACAGGGAGTGTCCTCAAATGTTCAGGGGGCAGAGGGAGGACATGCAGTCGAGAGTGTGATGTGTGAACATGTTTACAGGAGATGAAAAAATAACCACAGGCGTTCAACTATCAACTCATGGACTTGAATACATTGCACGTAGTTTTTATTTTTCTTAAACCCTTTGCTAAATAAACTGAACAACAGCTCGACTGTCACGGTTACAGTCAAACAGCTACTGGGTGATTTTACTGAGACAAAAAGTCTTGATCTGAGTCAATTCCACAGAACTTAAATGACTCACAGGTCGGAATAGACCACTGGTGCTTTTTTTTTGTTCTTTGCAAAGTGAAGAAGTCGAGTAAGATCGAAAAAGTGCTCATCGTGGAGAGGCATTTTAAAAAGAGTTCCAATTAGTCAGACTGAAAAGTAAAAGAAAAATACCGGTGACCACTGAAAGAAACTATTTCGCAGACAAGTGCCACTAAAGTGCAGCTCATGTTGCACTGCAGAAGACTGTCTTAGTAATGAGGACAACAAAGGCCTTGGACTAGAAGTATATTACATATTTAAAGCCTCCATTTAAAAATGGAGATTTGCAACATTTAAAATAATAAACAATAGGTCTTTTTTGTCATATCTCTCTTCTAAGAAGCAGTGGATATTCCCACTGTGACGTTCCTACCTTCCGCAGCTTATACTCCTCCTCCACCTGCCCGTTCTGGTTGAGATGGTGCAGCCATGTGGTTACATCCAGCCGCCGATAAAGCTTCTCCTCCGGATGTGTTTCAGTAGACGGCAGGGTGGCTCTCTGAATGGAAAACTGCATACAGGACTTTTCCTCCGACACCTGAAACAACACAGATCAAATAAATGAAAACAAGTAAAATGTAAAAAGAAAATTCTCATAGTTCACCCAGAATTCGATATCCAACCTGGTCTTTGCGGTGAGTCTCCCTGCAGCTTTTCCACTGGTGAAAGACTTCAGCCAGTTTATCCAGCCCGGCGTGGTGGAAGTGGAGGATTTTATACTGACTCTCTCTGCTGGCTATCACCAGCTGACCGCTGGTACACGCCTCATCACTGCAGCCAACACAATTAATAACAGACATCACAAATCATGTTTTTGTGAACTGTTAGGATTACAGCCTGGCCAACATCATCACCAATGTCATTAAGTTAAAAGATTCAATCCTTAAACTGAAAAAGACAAAATTCTAACTAAAATAAAAATAACAAAAACATAATCATATGACTCACATGATTGCTGCTAAATGTAGTTTATTAAAACAAACAACAACAAACGAAAATCCCAAACAGAAATCTGTTTTTTTTAATGATAAAAAAAGAAACATAAAACCATCACAGTTGCACAAATACATCAACTCTAACCTCGCAAACACAGTAAAATAGTAGCAGTGCCCAATGATGACCCCCCTCACGCTAATGTCTGACCTGAAGAAGAGTCTGAGTGACCTCATGTGACCCAGGTCCACCCTGAAAACACCACACAGCTGCTCCAGGGCCAACACCTTCTGCTGCTCCTCCCACCTCACACCCTGCGACTGGCAGCAGCTCTCGGACGGAGCGTGGCTGTCGAGGCTGGAGGCAGAGCTGGCGGAGTGGGTCATGGTCTCCTCGCCCAGCTCTCTGGCAAAACAACAACCAAGAAAAAAAATATATTAATGTGTTTCATGTGTTGTTAGACTTTTTTTTTTTTTTTTAAATGGGAAAAATTGAGTCACTTTTTCCATGAAATCAATAAGGATGACATCAGATGTGGTCCACACACAGTGTCTCTTACTCTGTGTCTTAAACATCTCCGTGGGACATACTTGCATGTTATTTAGACCAAATGTGTCAAACTCAGGGCACACGGGCCAAATGTGGCCCGCTAAGTCATTTTGTGTGGCTCACAGGGGATAAAACACAGTCCTGTTGTGCACTGTGATGAATCGGTCAGAGCGCTTTCAGAGGAGGAGACATCAGAGTCTCCACACGCTTGGTCCTGACATTACATCACCATCCTGGTCATTCCCTGTCAGATGGGTCAGTCTTTAACACATGCCTTGCAGTAAAAAAAAAAATTTTGACATATTTTTACAACAATATAAGACAACTATTTTATATAAATAATACATTTCTCTTTGTGTTTTAGATCAGTGTTCCAAAACCTTTTTGTGCAATGGACCGGTCGTTAATTTTGTCAGTTAAATACCCCTTAATAAACATTTCTGATGTTCTGAAATATTTTCCCACCTATAAAATCTTCCTACCCAAATTAACTGTGCACGGGCACAACACGGGTTTCCCAAGTGCACACAGCCTATAATTTTCTACTACCAGACCAATATACAAGTTAAGAATCTTGTATCAATGACTCATTTGAGTCATCATTTTCAGTTTATTGTTGTTGCCTTCACTGATAAAATATTTCCTAATCAAATACAGTTGCATTATTGATGATGGAATCCTAGCCATTCTATTGCTAAGTTCTCTTGCTGGCCCAGTGGTTGGGGACCACTGTTTTAGATAATAAGATAGTGACAGAACTTTAATTTAACTAGGAAGAGTAGATTCTTGCAGGATGGAACAAAATTAATTGGTTTTACGTTTTTTGTAACAGGAAAATACAATCAAGTGCTGCAATGGAACGAATTAAACTCTTATGCTGAAGCCCCACAATATTCTTACATACTTTATATAATTAATACATTTCTAGTTTCATTCACAAGTCCCTTCTAACAGAACTGCATGGTGAAAATGACTTTGACACCCCTGCCGTAGACAGTGGACACCAGTGAGCGGTCAGTGGGCGCGAAGCAGACATATGGGATTTACTGCGGCTCAGCTCTGCCCTGCCTTTGTGTGTCTTAATATGTGTTCTCCAAAAGGTGGAGAATGGGAGGAATGCATGGAGGCTTCTAAGGACACACACACACACACACACACAGCAGAATATCTGTACACACACACACAAATCACACTGTCTGTCTGCCTTCCAATTTCCCCCCTCTTTCCCCCATGGCCAGCACGTTGTTCCCGGCACCGAAACCTGAGCTGATGGTTCCTCTGCTGCAAGAGCAGACACACACAAGCACACACCCACCCATGTGCATGAGGACACACACACATGCACGCAGTAGAGGAACACGCAAATGCGACAAAACTGCAATAACAGAAGTGTGTGTGTGTGCAGCCAAGGCAAACACACACACACACACACACTGCAATTAAAACAAACACTGACTAAGTGGCATGTTTACGCCTTTCACTCTCACACAGACACGTGAGTGGACTGCACTAATGACCATGACAGGCTCTCAGATACTTCTATGTTGGAAGACGCTGACATTATCCAACACATTGGGCACAAAACCATGTAAAACCAGCTGGTGTTTTGGACCATGAGGCTCTAAATTTAGTTGAGAACCACTTTATAAAGATGATACTTTAAGGCAAATCCCAGGAGGGATAACATATTAAGAAAGTATTTCAATAAAGAAAAAAAAAAAAATCTGCATAATTCTACTGTGGTGACTAATACAAAACAGTAAAAAAAAAAGATCTTATCCATTCTAATTCCAAGAAATCATCAGGGAGCAATTAAATGTCAAAGTCAAACATAAATACATTCATATGTCAAAGTATAAATAAATATGGATGTGAACACAACAAAAACAACGAGGAGAAGAACTATTGTCCACAAGACATTTGATATTTATGTCAGTATATTTGATTGTTTGCTCATAATGAGAATAGTAATAAGTCAAGTGTGTATTGTCTATATTCCCTGACCTACACAACGGGGACAAAGTAATAAAACGTCAAAGAGGGTTGAGCAAAGCATTGTAAGATTATGATGATTATCAAAACACACTATAGATGTAAAGAGAAAACTAATGAACGATGTGTCAGAGAAAATCTTCTCAAACATCAGTGAATGATTTAACTATGAATGAAAGACGGTCCCAGGAAGTCTTCCCAGTTAGGACTGCAGGACTGTGGACAGTGAAGGACTAAACTGAGAATTTTTTACTAAAATTCTTCTCTTTCAACCTGTATGCAAGAAAATGACCTTTTCTAGCAAATGGAAATTAAAAAAATAGTTTTTTCAACATTTAGAACCAAACCGGAAATTCCTTTTTTATGTTTTCAGCTTCTACTGTACATGTGGATCTGTGATGGACTGGCATGAAGCTCAGAGGGTCCTGGAGAGGACAAGGTGGGAAAAGATGACGAAACATTTATTTTTTAAGATGGAAACTATTTTAATTCCCCGCCAAACAAGCTTTTATAAAAATCTCCTGCATGTTTCCATAAAGGTTAGAAGTTGAAGAGGGAAAACTTGTATAAAAGGCCGTCTTTTTATGACAGTGTAACAAACACACGTGGCATGTTGGTATTTTGTCGAGCCACGGGAGGCAGGCCAGGTCTAATCCATTACACCCTGAATCAATCATGTCTGGCTAATCATTTCCCCGTTAGCAGATGGGAAAATAACACGGCTGATCAATCCAAGCTGCACAGTTTCCCCTGCTATCTGCTGATTTACTGCCCTCCATCTCATGTATCACACCACAGGCCAGACTGTGGCATAGGGGGAGGCTGTGACAGATTCACTGAGAAGCCTGTTCAGAGACTTAAGAGTCAAAAACTGTGCATGGACTCTTTTTTTTTTTTTTACCAGAACTGGGTTTTCATGAAGCCGAATATTGTCGAGCTCTGGCTGTTAACGGGCCCCGTTTACATTAAACATTTACTGCCCACATGCACAAGTGCAACTTTTCTGCAGGTAAATAAAATCCCACAACTTTCCTCTTCTTGGCGCTGAACCAGGGTCGTTGGAGTAGAAAGTCTACCAATGATTAACAACATCCGTCGGTGTCGACAGCGCGGACCTGCGCCTCTAGTGTAGGCAGACATTATGTAAACAAGCCGGGCTCCTGTCACCAGCGTGTCCCAAAAGGACAATAAGAGATTAAAGTGCCCTGAGGTTTTACCCTGAGGACAGGTGCTGCCAGGTCACCTTGTAAACCAGGGCCATGTATTGTAGGCCTGAAGGGACTGTGAGGGAACTTTGGATGTTCCCCTGAGGGAGTGAAGAGATGATGAAGGGCTCAGGTGAAGGAGATAGTGAGTACTCTGTCCACAAAGTACTGTAGTACAGTGGTTTAAAACAGCCACGGACCGGTTAAATGTCTCATACTATTTTCACGGAGCGGTTGTTAAGTTGTGGCAGATAAATAACCCTTAATAAAATTATATTTCAGGTGTTCTGAAATATTTTCCTACCTATAAAATCTTCCTACCCGGATTAACTGTGCATGAACACAACAAGGACTTCTCAAGTGCACACAGCCTATAATTTTCTGCTACCAGACCAGTATACAAGGTTAGAATCTTGTATCAGTGTCTCTACGTCATTTTGTGTATTGAAAATACTTCCTAATCAAATATAGTTGCATTATTGATGATGGAATCCTAGCCATTCTATTGGTCAGTTCTTTTGTTGATATGGGTACGGATCAAGTGGAAGTAAAAGACAGATGGGGCCAAAAGGTTACATTATTTTTTGCGGCCCGGCACTAATTCACCCACGGACCGGTACTGGACCTCGGCCCAGTGGTTGGGAACCACTGGTTTAAAGAATCCCTTACCTTGAACTCAAAATGTAACGTTTATAAAAAAATATTTTATTTTGGCCTAGTCATTTTAACAAGGTTGCAAGCCAAATTTTGTTGTCTCTTCTTTGACCTTCAAGAATATCCTCTACAATAAAAAAGAGTAAACAATGAAACATGGTTGAGAAAAGGTGATAAATTTGAATAAAATGGTTAAAGACTTGACAGAAATTGCTGCGGATTTCTCTCCACAGCCACTCTTCCGCCTCACCCCTATTTTCTCATCTGTTCTTCCACTCCCAAACTCGGCTCTTTCTCCTTGAGTGATTCCAAGTGACATGTTTCTAGTTCCTGGCCCCTTAACAGTGTCAATTAAAGCAAGAGAGAGAGAGAGAGAGAGAGAAAGAAAGTTTGAGTGGGTTCCAGGGTTTTGGCTGCTTCTCCGGTCTCTTCAGTCCTCTAATCCGGAGCGCTGACATTCAGCCCAGCACAACATCCCCGGGAGCACTGGGAATCAAAGGGCTTCACAGAGACTTCAGGAAGAGGAGGGGAGGAGGGTGAGATATTTGAGAGGTGGGCAACTCAGGGAAAAACAATATTGAGAAACTAAAAGATAGAACTGGGATATCAGATAGAACCGAACAAAGACATGAGAAAAAACCGGACAGATTAAAAAAAAATAGAAGAAGAGAGTGGAGCAGGAAGCAGATGGATGTGAAGGGGTCAGAGAAAGGAAACGAGTGGAGGAAGAGAAGGACAGAGGGAAGGTTAGGAGCTGTGAAGCTCAGTCTTCTGCCAAGTAACACACTGACAGCCCTTACAGCAGGCTGAGGTCTGAGAGTGGTTAAAAAGAGGCTCGAGCACACTGCCTCACTCTCCCAGACTCACACTGACACAGGCTCGCACATTCTGGGCAACATGTCAGGCCAAATAGCTGCGTGAGGAAACGACCACGGGGGGAATCATAAAGTCAAATGGCCCTGAGCTCGGTACAGCACCGCAGTCACTGTCCAGATGGCGCTGCTCTGATTAGAGGAGAAAAAAAACGCAGCGGAAAGTGCGGGTTTTCTCCGTTTTCTACGGTTCAGGGGGGGCTTGTGTTGCACCACCCGTGACGTCACCGCAGCTCTGCTCCGAATAAGTCAACCTACTTTGAAGTCTGACAACGTTTCACGGACCCCGCTCACGTCCTCTACCTGCTGGATACCACAGTGCAGGAAGCCACCGTGTGGCCAAAGAGTATGAACGACGCTTCGAGGCAGACATTATTTTCTCTTTGGCTCCACCTTGTGGCCGACAAGGGAAGGCAGCCACAAGGCGTGAAAACAATGACAACATAAAAAAAAAAGATTTATCCAGGGACAGAAGAAAAATTAAAATAAAAAACATAAAATACATATGGTATCAAATAACAATGTTCAACCTCAATCGTGTTTCTATTTCTGTTTAGATGAAAAATTGTTTTTTTATGAGTTTTTTTTTTAAATACAAAAATACTATACCCTTAAAATGTTATAATGTACCAAATATATATACACATATATACATATATTCCCCGCACCTCCACAGGATGCTACGCCTCCCTTAGAAATCATGTAGTAATGTCAAGTATGATGTGAAAAAAAATACCAATAACATTCATTTTCATAATAGTCTCTTTGTTTTGCATCATCAGGATCATTAACCAGGACCATTTCAGGTGAGAGACTCACCTGCTATCACAGTCCAGAAAGACAGAACCACTGCTTTCACAGAGGGCCTCACTGACGGGGGACAAGCAGAAAGGAGAGGAGAACGTGTCCGAGTCAGAGCCCATGGTGCTGTCTCTGCTCACTTCGTCCGACAGCTCGCAGGAGCCCTCGTCTCCCTCCTCTAAAGCCGAGGGCAACTGCTGCGGGTACAGCGAGGGGTCCGCTCCGGACTCCAGCACCAGACTCTGACTTTCTGTGGAGGTGCTGCTGGTCATATTCCTCTCTTCATCGACATCTTCCTCCTGGGCTGCTGGAGGACGGGAGTGAGCCCTGGACAGGACAGTTATTTTTGGGGTTTTTTAGAAATTGTCCTTGTCACTAGTGTTTTATATGAGTAAACAGGTCATGGAACAACTTGATAATATAGTTCAAATGAGCCTGATTGGAACTATTCCATATGAGAAATATCTGTGAATAAAATACTTTAAACATTTCTTGTGTTCCTTGAAGAAAAATATCCATACCATGACATTAAAAGATCAATCCAAAATACAAGAACTATGTTCTTTTTCTTAACTTTCCACATATAATAAATGTTTTTTTTTCTGTATGTTGCTGGAACAACCAAAAACAGCAGTGATAAGAGGATGGAGGATGTCATTATCAGACGTAGTCTACAGCAGACGTGAGCAAACTAAAACCTCCTATACCATTTCTGCTGTACTGCAAAAAGGAAAATGATCAATTACACGAACGTGAAAACAGACTTTGTAGAAAATGACCTTCCCCACCGTCTTCCTCGCCGGCGTGCGTTCCTGCGTACAGGGGAGCTCTCAGGGGTGATAAATCGCAGAGCCTCCTCGTCCTGCCTCTGGATGCGGGAATTTGGCACCCACGTCAGGATCAGAGTGGAGCCCAGGATTTCGTCCTTCTCCACATGTATACACAGATAACCTGCAGGAGGCAGTGCAGAGCTCAGAGGTGAGGAACTGCCATTATTTCATTTTGAAGACAACCAAGTGAAGACAAACAATACAAATACACAAGGAGCAAACAAGGAGGTCACGACTCAGTTAGAAACCAGACGAGTGAGTCCTGGGTTATCAGAGCACACAGACAGGGTCAACAAAAAATACAATGTTTGTGCGACAAACACCCTCTCTGTGTGTAGGTACTGACAGACGCTGTCTGATTCCAAACAACCGTGGACACTGTTGTAAGAAACTCACAGACCTGTATAATTAAATAAAGACTCAAAGTTAATGAAATCATTTAAAAAAGAAATAAAACACCAGTAATAATCGGTGAGTCTGTCTCCAACCCCAGTACAAATAATAAAAACTCATTTTTTTACATCACTTGTGCCCTAACGTGCTGCTGTACTTCAATATAAAGATTACAGTGACTGTGTTACTGAACAACAATCTGACCTGGGTGATGCTCAGCCAGACCCGGAAGAGGTTCTGCAGGATGCACGCAAACATTGTTTTTGGAGAAGATGATCTCGCCGTCAAGCCCCGAACGCAACGTTGAGCCTCCTGCCCCTGGGTTGAAGGTCAGGAGGTCCGAGGCCTTGGAGGAGGCACGCCGCAGCAGCCGACCCAGAGACATCTCCTCAGGCACGGGGACGCTGGGCCCATCCTTGGAAGAGGAGACGAGAAGAAAGAACACAGAGTTTTGAGGATGGAATGATGGATAACAATGGTAGTTTATTAAAAAAAGAGCCAGAAATGGGATTTTAAGATAAGACGGTGATTTACAACAATGGTGCAGTGGCACACTTGTGGAAAACTATACATTATCACTAATATGTTACTATAATTAATTTTCTGTATAGCTTTTATCTGGAACATTGTTGTTAAAATAAGACATTTTAAAATATGTGTTGTGAATGGGTTAGACCAGTGGTCCCCAACAACTGGGCAGGGGACCAGTACCGGTCCGTGGGTGAATTGGTGCTGGGCCGCAGAGAAATAATGTTTCCTTTTGGTCCCATCTGTCTATTACTTCCACTTGATCCATACCCATATCAACAAAAGAACTGAACAATAGAATGGCTAGGATTCCATCATCAATAATGCAACTATATTTGATTAGGAAATTATCAAATATTGTTTATTATCTCAGAGAAGACAACAACAATAAACCCAAAATGACACAGAGTCATTGAAACAAGATTCTAACTTTTTATTCCATTGTGGTAGCAGAAAGTTATAGGCTGTGTGCACTTGAGAAATCTTTGTTGTGCCCGTGCACAGTTAATTCAGGTAGGAAGATTTTATAGGTAGGAAAATATTTGAAAACACCAGAATTTTCATTTTATTAAGGAGTATTTATCTGCCACAACTTAACGACTAATCCATGAAAATAGTACGAGACATTTAACCAGTGCATGGTGCAAAAAAGGTTGGGGAACACTACTGGGTTAGACAACAGGCAGTAAATAATAGCAGCTGAAAATACATCTAGTTGATGGAGGATTTCCCATTTCTTAATGACAGTAGCAAAAAAGTAAAAAGCACAAACAGCAGTTCTGAAAATAACTGTAATAAACTGTAGGATTTGGAGGACACAGTGAGGCTGCACTGTTCCTCACCTGCAAACACGTGTTTACTGCAGTGTCCTTGATGCAGCGGTCAGGTCAGCCCCCACGGACACACCTGCACCTCCTCACTTTTACAGGTAGAGTGGATACTGTACTGTACTGCTGCATGTGCACCACTCCTTCTGCAAACCCCGCATGTGAATACGCTCGCAAAGCAAACACACTGTGCTGCATGCGTGTGAAATTCCTAGCAGTTATCAGGAGCCAACAGGTGTCATCACGGAGCATCTGCTTCCTTGTTTGATTAGACAGAAAACACAGAAGAGAAAAGCAAACATCTCTGCTGACGTTCCATCTCCAGGCTGTTTGGATAAGGACCAGGACCAGAGTCTTCAGCTCAAACTGGGATTATTATTATTTTTCCACATTTTCTAAAAGTGTCTCTTGGATTGACTTCACGCGTGCAGCTTGGCTGAACATCTGTCTCCTCACTACATGTGAGGAATGTTCTCTTCTCCCCTGCTCTTCCTCACTGGGTCATGTTGTTTACCTTCACTGATTAAGTAGGCACCCACTTCCTGATGCCAGGACCCAAACAGGAAGAGTGCCTGGGACAGAACCCAGAGGGACACCAAACCGTTGATACATTCTCACACAGCATGTCATGATTGGACCAGTAATCTGGACGGTGCATCTGTGGTTGATTTTTAAACTGAGCAGACAGACACTCCTTCAACAGAGTTGCTGAACTGACAAAACACTATACTTTACTATGTTTCCACAGCTGGAGTTACACATATTGGGCTTCAACAAGTACCTCAAAATGCCACTGGTTATATTGAGAAACATTTTACAAAGCATGTCAAACACCAGACTAAAATCATCACTGAACAGGTAAGTAAGTAGAAAAAAGGTTTTGAGAAACATAAAGATAATAGTTCTTCAGGAAAGAAGAGATGAAAGGATATGAAAAAACAAGTTTTGAGGCCGCACCTATCGTGTCCAACTCAGATTGAAATCCTCCCCAGTCACTATGGGTGTGCCCCAGGGATCTGTCCTTGGGCCTCTTCTTTTTATCATATACAGTATATCCTCCCCCTTGTCCACATCCTCCTCAAATGTAATATTTATTTCCAATGCTTTGAGGAAGACACCCAGCTCTACCTGACATGAAAGGCGCTTATAAATAAAATGTATTATTATTGTTATTATTATTATAGCTTAAGAGAAAAATTGCAACGTTAGATAAAAGATCATCATTGCTTCACAACAAAAAAAACTCTACAAAGTTTTTCTATAAAGATTTCTGACTGTGCACATCTAAATATGAAACATTTGTTTAATTTTTTTAAAGCTGTTCCCTCCATAATAAATCTGTTGCAAACTTGTCCTCACACCTGTTCGTTTGCAGCAACAGACTCGGGGCTGTGGTAGCCCCACTGTCCTGTGGTTATTTTGGTCGGTGTGTGATTACGGTGTGACTCGGGTCACTGTGATTTGACTGACTTAGGTCTCTCCAGTCTGGCCTTTCACTGTTTTAATCACAGCTTCACGTCCATTGTACTAATACTCCATCAAATGTGATTCTTTTATACTAACTAGTAAAATAATTATGATTAAAAAAAGAGCACAAACCCTTCATTGTGTTAAATAAGGTTGCAAGTGTCAAAAACAACTCCAAAAAACTTCCAAGGTCTTAGTTTCTCAGCCCTGGGAACTATTAATTTCATTGTCAGCCATAGTTTGAATGGATGAGTCAACACAGAACACCAACTCACTCCTAGAGTGTAAAGACTGTAAAGTATACTACAGAAAGAATAAAAAATAACCCTGCCTGGGGCAGAGTGAGAAGAAAAACTATCTAAATGGGAAAAGCCTGAAAAACTGGGTTCCTCTATAGTTCTCTACCAAGGATCTGACTTCAGTCGAGCAAAAAATATACTCTTCTGTACTCCTTGGACAGTGATAGTTGGTCTTAAACATAGAAAAAGTAAAATTTATGAGTTATGTGCTGTTGGTCAAAGCAAAAAAAGGTTTTAAATTTAAAAACCAGTATAAAATTGAACTGTAGTGGTGGGGAAGGACAGAAAAAATAAAGCCCAAGACTCAAAATTCAGGTTTAAAAACAAAACTCCAATTTACAGCTGTGTTTTTAAGATTTAGGTGACTGCGTTGGATGAATTGTCTTGTTGGACTGTAGTCATGGTCAAGGTTGAAGAGTTTTGTTAGACCACTAGACATCAGAGGTAACTTGGAAGTTGGTGGATTCGAACCTGTAACCCTCCAGACAGAATACAGTTCCTTAACGACTAGGCCCCCAGTGCTACATTAGCCTAACTGGCTCCAATTCGGTGCATTCACATCTGCCACCTAATGATCATTAGTGTATCATTTCAGCGAAGATAAATGAAAGTCAACTTTCAGTGTTCAACATAAAAGAAAAAATGTAATAAAAAATGACTTCCAAAGATTCTATGCAATACACTGAACCAATAGGAGTCTAGTTTACCATAAAATGAGGAGAACAAATCTATAAAATATTATTATAGAAACAACTTTCACATCAAGGTGGGGGCCGCAAAATATCGTCCCACGGGCCACAAATGGCCCACGGGCCTCGAGTTTGAAACCCCTGCTCTAAACCAATCAACAAAGACTATCGTATAAAAAAAGTTGACAAATAAAACAGTGTGACACCTCAGTCTATGTTGGGCCATCATCATTTTCTGAAGTGTTTCTCATCATTAAACCTCGTACTTGCATCAGTTTGGCGATTACGTAAAAAAATAAACACCACAATGCCAAATAAGGACAAATATCGCCAGTCCCCAGTGAGTACTTCACACCTCGGTTATACTGTATTCTGCCCCACGCCTGTCTGACAGTCAGCATCCGCCTGACGGGAGGTGCAGGGGGGAGGATGGAAGAGGCGTTTACCGCCGCAGCGTTACACTCACGGCCGATTCTAACGTCTACCGTGATGGTACTGGCCATGGAAGTCCTTCATTTCCTCCCTGAACATCCTCCCCCCCATCATCATCATTTTGGTTCGGCTGCCCCAGTAAAGGGCCAACATCCTGGGCTAGGTACAATTCAGAAGTTTGTTGAAGCTGCTCGAGGACAGCCATGACAGATGTTTCTAGAACCGCGTTAACGGTCACCTGTGTCCGCAGCTGCAGCTAATGAGTAGGTGATACAAACTGTTATTCAAACGAACAACACCGGGAGGGAAAACCGGGATCAGCCGCTCGTACCGCTCTCACCTTCAGTCCCGCAGCAGGAGCCTACAGCCCGCGACGGACATCCATGTCACCGGTCACACGGAGACGGAGGGACAACGGCACGTCTCACGTCTCCACACGGGATTTAGTCCAGGTGCGAGGAGTGTGTTTTTAGCCCCTGTGTCCACCTCCTCTCCCACTGTCACTACACACACACGCCCGAGACCGCTGCTCCACAGCATCAGCTGCACTTCCGGTCAGAAGTTTCAAAGTAAAAGTCACTCGTAAAATTGTTAATTGGGGGAATGACGATGTTACCAAATTGGATTTTAATTTTAACAACGGACAATGCGTTTCCTTAACAGACTCACTGTAATGATCAGAATCCGTTATATACCATAAAAACATTTTGCCCTTTTTATGCTGTCTTATTTGACTGGTTTACAATTACTTATCATGTGGTTAAGGAAACTTAGTATTTATTTTTTTAAAACTTTTACAATTTCTATAGCGCTTGGTACACTATAAAGAAGCTTTAAGGAAACGGTTAGCCTCCATAACCGTTGGCTATTATTATATATATATATGGGGCAGAAGCTAATTAGTGTAATTGCGTCTCATTATTGCAATGAGTAAACATATTTTACTTAAAAAAATTGTATAATTTTTTCTGGTTATTAGTATTTTTCAACATAAATAAAGGAAAAAATAGAAGTAGAAAAATATTTTTTATTAAATCACAATTACAAAAAACAGTCATTGAGTTTAGAATTACCTAATGTCGCTGTATAAAAACAAAGTATTATAGTATTATATTCCCAATGATGTTATTGTATACAATAAATTATGATTATGTTATTCAGAGAACCCACTGCACTGTAAAAGCTCTTGACATGGACAAGGTCAGGCTGCTCACTGTCAAAACCTGGAGGATGAAAAACATGGAATTATTTAAAGCTAATATAAAAGGAAGGTTAAAAACATAAAATCTCTCTTAAAAGAAAGGCACTTTCCTGGACAAGGACACCTTCATAGTTGGACACTTAGAACTCACCTTGGTGTCACTTTGGTATGTGAAATTACTAACTTTAACCCCATTGGCCAAAACATATTGAGGAGCGGAAGGCACCCCACAAACACGCAGACCCCCCATCACCAGACCATCCAGGTCCTTGTTCAGCTGTAGAGGATCACTGATTATCTGAGACTGATGTGGGACAAAATAAAAATGTCAATATAAACATCAACATCTGCCTGGCTTTAATTTTTTTTTATCTCATTACCTGTCCAGCTGCAAACGTGATGTAGCAGTAATTTCCAGTTTCGTGGGTGTCAAGACTCTCCCCGTCATCCCAAAACAGATCGCCCCATGCTTGACCATCTGATGATAGCGCCACCGTTAGGAAGAAGGGGTTTCTGCGTGAGGCTTGGGTTGTCAGAGCAGGATCCTACACAGAGAGACCAAAACAGAACAATTCAGAGTTCATATGGCTTATTTGATGTTTATATTTTAAAGGTTAAGGAAAAGAATTCTGTTTTAGATGTTTTTTATTTTAATTTACGACTATTTTAGAACCTTAAAGAGATAATGAACCATTGAACCTTAACTCCAAGAGAAGACCTGTGATTATCATCATGCAAAGTCGTCTCTGATCTAGTGCAGTTCAGCTGTTCATCACAGTTTTTTATAATATTCAATTGTATACCTCATATATTCTCTATGGCTGGCTGCAAGTATAAACATGTTTTTATATCAATATAAAAATATACTTGTTTTTTCATTATTATTTTATGACAAAAGTTTTGTTAATTTTTCTGTCATATTTTGGTTTCTTAAAGGCAATAGTAACACAACTATTGCGTCTCCTTGTGAGATCAACCATGATGGATGAGTTAGAGACACTATCAATGGGCTGAAGACAGGAGACAGAGCTGGAGGAGTCAAAGATGCTGAGATTCTCTTTTTGAGAGGCAAGGATGGACAGGATCAGGAATGAGGTGATTAGAGGGACAACACAGAGGAGGGACAGTGGATACATGGTTAGAAGAATGATCCTAGAGATGGAGCTACCAGGTAGGAGACCAAGAGGAGATTAATGGATGCAGTGAGGGAGGACATGGAGGTAGTTGGAGTCAGAGTAGAAGATACAGAGAACAGGGAGAGATAGAAAATGTGACTTGCTGTGGCAACCCCTGAAAAAGGGACAGACTGAAAGGAAAAGAAGAAGAACTACTGCGTCCCCTTGGAGTTTGACCCCTTGAGAAGCTTGTTTAGGGTAAACAATGATATAGTCGCAAATACTGTTGTCTTTTATTGAATAAAAGATGGTATTCAAAGTTAATGGTGTTCTGCTGACACCCACCTGCTGAGGAATAATATGTCCCTCTCTCACATGTACATTGATAGTGTCCAGAGGAGCTGACAGAAGTACAAACTGACCCTTACTGTAGAAAGGTTGACCCTACGGAGCGAGAAACAACAGAATTCAGGCCACATTATAACATTACTCAGAGGAGTACAGTCCAATGGGGTTGAACTACTTACGTTATAAAAGTTGTACCAAGTGCCTTTGGGCAGGTAAGCATTCAGCTGCACGGCCCCTTGGTCTAATACTGGGCTAATGAGAAGCGCGCTCCCCCACAAGAACTGTCGATCTATCGCCTGACAGTCAGGGTCTGTGGGAAATCTGAGGAAAAAAAGGAAGGAAACAACAGGCGACATCTTTGTACAAGATTAATTTTGTTTTGTTTTGTTTGTTTGTAAGGATTTTAAGCATTCTTAACCAATAAAGTGATACATACACCATGAAGAGAGGCCGTGCCACAGTGTCTGCAGAGGTGTGTGCATGATGAAACAAGGTGTAGAGAAAGGGGAGGAGGGAGTAACGAACTTCCAACGCACCACGCATGGCAGCCTGAGCCTTGAGCCCAAAAACGTACGGCTCCTGAGGCTGAAGGACAAAGAAACACACGCAGACAATGGAAGGAGATATGGTTACTGCTCTAGTCACAGGAGTTGAAACAGAAGAACCTGCTCTGGCAGACAAACAGTCACTTTCATCTACAGTTGCACAGATAACGTAAATATTCCGAGGTTTTTCCTTCAAACGCGTTGTGAACTCACAGCGTTAGGCCGGTCATTGTGGTTCCTCATGAAGGGGTAAAAGGCTCCGAGCTGCATCCATCGTACACACAGCTCTTCAGTTGTGTCGCCTCCGAAGCCACAGACGTCTGCTCCGACCAGAGGAACACCAAACAGGCCGAACTGTAGCACAGCTGTAGGCAGGCAGGGGGAATAGGTTCAGCCAAAAGAACTGGTTATTCCCTTATATAGATATTTTAGTTGATTTGAAGAATATAAACCCGGGATGGAAAGTCGGAGCTGCTCCCAGTCACTCCTGACATCACCGGTCCACACAGCAGAGAAACGACCGATGCCAGAGAAAGAGGAGCGGGACAGAACGAAGGGCCTCTTCCCTGTAATCTTCAGTAGAGCTCTAAGATTGACATTATAGTAAAATAAAAAAGAGCAATATAATCAATGTTTGCTAACTGATAACTTGATGAACCAACATGTTGTATGTGTTATATTTCTGTTCATCTCAATCACAATTTTTCTGCAACTTATAGCAACTTTTCTTTCTTATCATCTCGTTTTTACTTTGCAGTGTTCCCTAGAGCAGGGATTCTGAACCATTGGGCCCCGGCCCAAAGTTGGGCCGCAGGCGCCCCCTAGAGGGCCGTGAAAATTTTAAACTGCAATTATTAAGGGCCCCAGGTCACCCAACACTGAAAAAATTGGGCCGCGGTGCCAAAAAGGTTAAAAATCCCTGCCCTAGAGCTCTACAATAAACTGCTATTACTTAGTTCAAACCTGTTGGTGGCGTACGCTTCTGTGAGTCCATACATATTGTGCAGGTTGTAGTGTGTGGACTGTTTCTGCTGAGCTGACATGCAGAGAGTCGCCGAGTTCAGCTGACCTCCGATTACTCCTGATAAAAGTAGGAAGGGAAACACTGTTGATAAGATGTTGTTATCTCAAAAGGAGAATAACCACGGATGTAACATGTGACTTACTGGGAGTATAGGGAGGGTCCTCAAGATCCGTGTCTGGACAGCCGTCCACTGAGCCTTGGACAAAGCTGGACGGTTCGTTCATGTCCTGTGTTCAGCACAATTGTAGATGAATAACTGTCGAACAATATAACGTGTGTACTTCACTGTGATTTGTTAACTTTAATTTTTGTCCAATCTACACTCACAATCCACAGTCCATCCACCTTCACTTTGGAATAAAAATTCCTGATGCAGTCTTCCCACCACTGTATGGTCTCTGGGTTGGTGAAATCTGGGAACGCCGTTGGTCCTGGCCAAACCTGAAAACAGTCAAAAAAATATCAAAAATCAAAAATATTTAAAAATGGTTTTGTCTGTTACGATTAAGTTCTGGTAAATTCTGGTAACAGTACAAGGATCCACCAACCTTCCCAATCAGAATGTCTCCAGTTAGATTTTTAATAAACACGTCTCGTTTCAGGCCATCATCAAAAGGTGGGTAAGTACCAGGAGGACTAGTGCTGCTGATCCCCGGGTCCTAGGGTAGAAACCAGAGACAGAGCGATCACGGCATCTGCTGCCACCTACTGGGGATATGTAGGAGTTAACGTTGATCTGACTCTAACTTCTGTGTCTTCAACAGCTGTTCAATTTCAATGCGAGTTTTTATGTTTAGAGGTTAAATCAAATGTCCCACCAGGATCAGGATGTACTTCAGGCCCCTGTGATGAAACTCTTCCACCATCTCTGGGAGGTCACCAAAACGCTTGGTGTCAAAGGTAAAAACTCTGCGCTTGTCTGCGTAATCCAGGTCGTTCCACTGTACATCCTAAAAATAATCAAGAATTTACAGGGGAGGAAAGAAAGTTTATGTTAATAACTGTGTCTCTCTTTCGACAACACAGACAGTAAATTTGGAGAAAAAGCTAAAGAAGACAGACAGAGATGGTTCAGAGGAGGGACAGTGGATACATGGTTAGAAGAATGATCCTAGAGATGGAGCTACCAGGTAGGAGACAAAGAAGAGATTGATGGATGGATAAATATCAACACTGCACTAGCAAATACTCTCATCCATCCAAAATATCGATGGAGTGGTCTTCACCATGGGAAAGCCTGCATCATGCATGAGTTGCGCAACATGGCGGGTTGTGTTGGTGGTCGTGTAACCCCAGCGACACAGGTGGAATCCCAGTGACCAATAAGGTGGCATCATGGGAAAACCTAGGACAGGTCAATATTACAAAACCAATATAATGGGATCAATTACATCCACACTTGTGCTACTCCACAGTGAGTCAACTCTTCCATACCAATGACCTGAAGATACTGTTGCACAACACTCTGAGGATCAGGACCTAGAAAGAAATACAGGTCCAGAATTCCTCCAGTGGAGACCCAGGTGAGAGCAGGCATGGGTTGAAGGATCACCTCTACAGATCCAGCAAAAAAAATATATATATATACAAAAGTTAATAATGTAAAGATATGGTATCGAAAATAATGTGAAACAAAAAGTTCTGGACCAATTGCGTTGCTGTTGAGCAGGAAAACTCCGTGTGCTGAACCGTCTCCTTCCTGAACTATGTAGAACGGATGGGAGCCGTAGAGGTTGGCATCAGCCTGCAGAGAAATACAGAGTCAGCATCTACTTCTTCTACATCTACTTTTTACTACATTAACTTATATACATTATATATAAGCTTTAATTGCCACAGACACACATTATAAATTGTTTTTGTCCACATGTTAGGCAGGTGCCCCTGTACCAGACTCACATGCGGGGCCATGTCTCTGTTCCATAAAGTGAGTGAAGTCCAGTTAAGGTCCAGGATCAGCGGGGTGTAATGTTCCCCCAGGCCAGACACCAGAGTAGAGACCAGAGTAGTGGACAGCTGCAGGTACTGGTCAGCAAACAGCAGAGGACCCACAGTGGTGTTGACGCTGCACAGTGAGGACAAAATATATACAAACTATTTGCTATTCGGGTTGTAAACTGTGTGGGCAACTGCGGTGGATTAGTGGTTAATGAAGTTCTTGTTCGAATCCACCAGCTGCTAGGTTGCTAATGAGGTGCAGTGTGATTTGGGTGGCAGCGGTGGAGACAGCAGGTAACAGGACACTAGTCTTTTATGCCACTTACATCACATTTCTGTTGGATTTACGTCGCACTATAAAACCAAATGGATCAAACTGGAACTCAGCGATGTAGAGGACGTCCTCCTTATCTCTGCTATGAGGGACCTCATCAGGGAGTTTGACCTCGTACCGCTGCACAAAGGGGTCTTTCAGCTGCGGAGTGAATCCATGTCACTTTGAGTCCCTCATGAAGTACATGCCTTCTCTTATCACAAGAAAGGAGCGTCATTAGCTACTCACGGTAAGGTGCAACACACCAGTGGACAGTTCCTCAACGTCCAGTCTAAGAGTAGAAATGTCTCTGGGGAGATATGAGGGCTTGGAGCGGGTCAGGACTCCAGTCTGGCCCCGTTCTGTAGGAGTGAGTGGCCCCATTTTGTAGCCAGGATAAGAAACGGGATAGAAGCACCACGGTGGTCCAGAGGACCCAGAAGTGGACAGAGGATAATAACAGCAACCTCTGTCCTCACACTGTCTTTGGCTCAGAACCCTGTCCCTGCCACAGTCAAATCGATGCTCTGGCTCCATGCTGCACTTCTGATGTCTGTCAATAGTACTGTCATTGTTCCCTGGGTTATTTTCCCTGATATCAACTAGATTTTGTCCAGAAAGCCTGAACACTTGGTTGTTCTTGGTATAGTTCCACCTGAGCAAAGTGAAATTCCAGTCTAATAATTGAATTATGTAAAAAGAAACTAAAAAAGAAAGTATAAGGACAGAAAATACCGAGCAGTTTGACCCGTGTCCCATCCTGCTTTTATTAAATGTGCATTTCGACTTCTAGACTATCGTTTTATTTGTTATTATTATTATTTCCCTGAAACTCAGTAACGTTGGCTAAATAGCTTTTGTAGCCGTTAGCTGTGACACCTAATACGGACTTAATAGTTATCCAAGTGAAATTAATTATCAGCGAATTACAGCGGATATGTTTGGTGTAAAGTCTACAAATTAGTAGTTTAGAAAAAATACTGTAAATATGGTGATATTGCTCGAGCGTTTGGAAATAAAGAAATAAGGACTCTACGGGGAAGGTGAAACTACGGAAAGCACGTTAGGACAAATGTCCAATTTCGTTAGCAACTACAATAATAACTATTTTATTATTCCTTGAGTTCGAAGAAATAAAATGGAACTTTGATACTACATTGGCTTTATTTTCACTTTATGTATTTAAAGTTGTACATAGCCGTAATAATTTGAAGTTGTAATAATCCAAGCCCAGAAATATTTAACATAGTCATGGACAGAAAGCTATTTAAACTAAAAACTTAAACTTTATTGACCCCAATTTGGGAAATTATTGTCTTAACTACTACAAACATGCTGCCAATGACAAGCAGCAACCTCCGGGAAGAGGTTAAAGAATGCTAGAGATGGAGCTACCAGGTAGGAGACAAAGAAATTGATGGATGCAGTGAAGGAGAACATGGAGGTAGTTGGAGTCAGAGTAGAAGACAGAATGAACAAGGGGAGATGAAAAACGTGAACTTTGGTTGGCTGTTTGTTGAATGACAATACACACAAGG
Source organism: Paraplagusia blochii (assembly GCA_016785265.1). NCBI lineage: Eukaryota > Metazoa > Chordata > Actinopteri > Pleuronectiformes > Cynoglossidae > Paraplagusia > Paraplagusia blochii. Next base: position 323,807 of record JAFBJS010000371.1, on the reverse strand, counting down.
TTTTCAACACCTTTTATTGGTCAAAGAGTCAGTACATAGTTAAAAATAAGACACTGTAAAGAAATAAAACTAAAAATAAACACCAATGAAGGCTAGATTGATAAAGAAAATATTAAGAGAAATTTGTAAAAAAAAAAATGAGAGAACACTTGCACAGTCTAAATCAGCACAAATATTAACGTTGGACACGGATCAAAATTCACAATTCACACCGTTGGTCGAAGCAGTAAGTCAAATGACCTGGTTTCCAAACATCTGAGCAATGACTTTACTGTTATCTGTATCTTTTCTGCTTTATTTATCTAGATGAGTTAGAGCTGGAACGAGAGCGATGACGTCTGCGACCAGGAGATCTGGAACGAGAGCGCCGACGAACTGGTGACCGTCTTCTGGGGGAGCGAGACCTTAAATGACACAGTGGACATACATGTTTAAAAAAAAACAAAGTGAGTCAGCACATACTAACACACATTAGGATTTGATGGATTTACCTTCTTCTCATGCGTGGCGGACTTCGACGCCACATCGGTGGAGGTGGGGGCATTCTACGTGGCGGGGACAGTCTGCGTGGCAGGGGACGTACCCGCTGAGTCAGCACAGCAGATGCAGAGATTTCCTGTCCATCGATTTGTCCTATCAATGACACCAAGGTTACAGATGCTACACGACATAGAGGGATGAGTAGTAAGTTAAGACAGACCCACAGAAATAGACAGACTCACCACCGTCCATGTGTTTGAGGGCTTTCTCCGCCTCCTCCGGAGTTTCAAACTCTACGTAAGCGTAGCCTCGGGTCATGTGTGGGTACATCCTGTCAACTGGCATATCCACCATCTTTATTTTCCCATAAGTTGAAAAAATCTCCTGTATGTGGTCCTGTGAAAAACAAAGTTTCATCAAAATTTGATTATCTGATTATAGATAATAAAAATGAATTTTACAGTAAAGTATGAAAAACATACAATCATTTGTTGTTCTCACCTTGGTGACATTTCTAGTGAGTCGTCCTACATGAACCTTGGTAGGTTTGGGGCTTGCGCTTCTTTTTCTTCGTTCTTTTTCATCTGCCTTCTTCTCAGTTTTTGAGCTATATATTTAGAAACAAATATTTAATCAGTAAAGAACATTGTGACTTTGCAATTATACTGTCTTATACCGATTAAAGTTTTACTTTGACGGGGAGCGACGCCTGTTGGTGTGGCGTCTGCGGCTGGGACTCGGAGAACCCGATGAGCTCGAGGAAGAGGAGGAACGGGAGCTTGAGGAACCAGATCGACTCGTGCCAGAGGAGCTGGATCCACTTGAGGAGCCCGAGCTGGAGCCAGAGCTGCTGCTCGAACTGGAACTAGATCGGGATCTGTGGAAAACAAAAATATAAGTAAATTATTAAAAAATAGAGTATCCATGACAATAGATGAATACAATAAAATACAATACAAAATGTTGGACATGAGTAAAATTAGTAGGACTGTAATGTGTAAGACATGCATAGATAGGCTGTTGTTAGTAGAAGATAAGAAGATCAGAAGACAAACCTGCTGCTACTGCTACCAGAGGATCCACCACGACGTTTCCTCACTTTATTTCTTCCCCTCTCTTTATCTCCATCTTTAGCTCCACTCTTTTCCTTGGTTCGGTCTTTTTGTTTTTCCTCCTCCTTGCGCTTTGTGGGTGAGGGCGCCCTAAATGTAACAAAGTGACGTCATTATTACACCACAATGTTTACGAAGAGATCTTCTATATATTAAAGTTTTAATTAACCCTCAACGCTGGGATCAATTCTAGAATAAAATCACTGGAACGTTTCAGGGCATTCACTGCCATTCATAACAAGAAACACGAAGCAGGAAAGTACCGCGATTTTCAAAATTAACCTCTGTCTATAGAGAAAACGTTGATACACAGTAGCGTAAACCAACCATTATTGTGTAAAAAAAATCAAATTACACGGGTTTGGAGGGCAGAACTTGATAAAAAAAACATACGTACATTTTTCTTGAGCAAGGTGGAAGCGTTTCTTGCTAATTCCGCTCGCTGCAAGACCGTCGCTCTGTGTTGACGTCACACCGGAAGTGACGTTTACTATTTTTTTACGTTTACGTTGAGAGTTCCATAGTTATGTTAGCTGGCTCCTTTTTTGCAATCCAGCTGCGCGAATAAAAACAATGCATCAACATTTTACTGGAGCGAAATTAACTACAGTATCCGGTATTGTCTCTCGACCTGTGTACGCTTTATTTTGTAAGGATCCCAGTGTCAGCCGTAGCTGTTAGCCACCGTGGCCAAAATTTGTTGTGATATCAAACAGTGTACTAAGGCCCATAAGATGTTTTTTGTTTTTACAGCATATTTTTCTCATTGGAATAATGTCAGAATTGAAATATAGTGCGCTCAAAAAAGTTAATTCAATTTCAATTCAGTATTTTAATTAATCTGAATATTTGGTAGTTAGTGTGTATTAAATAATATAAAATATAATTGTGTAACGTTTAAATAAACATTCTGCATAATTGTGAAGCTATTGTTTATTTTTAAATTCATCATTGATTATCTTCTTGCATCCTCCTGTAGCCTTGTAGAAAAATCTGAGCTGCTCTGACTGGAGGGACCATGGGTCGACTGGATGACGATGGCAAACGGAAAGTGGTGGAATTGCGTAAAGCAGGTCTGAGTTTCAGAAAGATTAAAGCTGCGCTGGAGCTGGAGAACATTAAGGTTTCTGCCCAGGCCATTTACCTGTACTTGAGAGAGCTTCAGGGCGGGCCAACAGGGAGAGTGAAACCAACACGGCAGCTACAAGGTGGAGCTGGACAAATACAAGCGAACTGGAGTAACATCCGTCAAAAAAACCTCTTCCGTGAAACAGCTCATCACTCTGGCCTTACATCTTCAGGAGAAGTTGCCAAACAGCCTTCCTTAAACCCGGAGGTCAGTAGCAGGGCTGAACCGCAGCACAAGGGAGACAAGGAGGATAATTTTATTCAGATTGTGAGTGTCACATCTCTTGCACAAGGAAGCCAACAACATGGCCCCCAGTCTTCTGTTGCTGGGGCCAAGCTGTGCACTGGGACTTCATCATCAACATCAAGAAGAGTCACGTCTTCCCCAGCGATTAGTTCAACATGGGCCGCACGGAAGAGGCTTTTGGATAAGGCTCTGTCACACAGAGCGAAGGTATCCAACTACATTTTAGAAATTATGTCACAAAGCTGTGTCTTGTTGTCTCAATGTTACTCTTTTTTTTAGCAGTCAATAACTAAAGGGCCAGCATTGATGAGAAAAGATCACTTCCACTTCCAAGTCCAGGATTCTACTGTGAGGAATGCAGTTCCACAAAGGACTGATGCATATGATCTGACCACTGAAAAGGTGAGAGATGATGATGATGGTTAGTTCAGGCTGCATGTAAAATTATAAAAAGAACAAATGAGTAGTTTAATAAGTGGCTCCATAGAGCCTTATAGGAATACATTAATTTATCATTAAAATGCATAGTTAATTTCAACTTTGAGGGCATCTGAGGTTTCTTGAAGATGTTTTGCACTTGTCCAAAAGTTTTCTTCAGTTCTAGAAGCTCTTGTATGAGAGGTGAAAAGAAACTTTGTTCAGTTGCACTGGAAGTAACAATTTTTTTTGATTGAATGGCCTGGATTATTGAGAATTTTTTTCCTTACACTTTTCATTTCTTGGCCAGACTGTCATCGAGAATCAATGTGGAGAGGGAGCTGCTCCCAAACGTTTGCTCGCACAGAGACCAGGTCTGGTTGTTCGTTCTTCCTACCATCCTTCGCGGGTTGGCGTTCGTCTTCCTAACCATCCAGTACCTTCACCGCCTGCAGCACCAGGCAGTTCTATGACTCGCTTACCGGCTGTTGGAGGCCAAGGTGCTACTTATAGTGAGAAGAACCAAGGCCCTCCACAGACAGGTCAGGACCTGGGAGGAAGAGGTGGACTACAGGATCAGATTCAGACACTGGGTTCTGAGGTACATAGCTTGGCCCTGGCAGTGAAGATGCTTGTGGAGCAGCAGCAACGTCTGGAGAAGGAGCAAACAGAGCAGACTCTCATTCAGAAACAGATTCTCAGCACCCTGCAGGGGTTGTCTGCCAAAGTGGGGCAGAGCTGTTGTTCACAGTCAGAGCACAACAAAACCCCACCACCCTCTTCCAAAACCACATCCACCACCTTCAACCAAGGCGACTTCCACTTTAGTCAAGGGGCGTACACAGACTGCAGCCAAACGGAGGCAGGGTACAACTCTGTGGAAGGTTTACAAAGTGTAGAAACGTTCAAGCTTCCCAGACTGAGCCCTTTGAGCATGAATGGATTCTCACCATGTAGCAAATCCAAGACCCTTCCTCTCACTCATACTCCACCTGAAAGCCAGGCTTACATAGCTGCCTTTGGAGAGCCAACACTGATGCACTCCTGCACACAGTCGTATGTCTCCTCGTTCGACCCGTCGCACCCTCAGAGTTTCGGGATGCCAGAGGACAAGATGGTAGATTACCAAAGCAGCTGTTCAGCCACGGGGACACTTCAAGACTGCAGTGGTTCCATGCAGACGGGGCTCACCCTGAACCACACAGGAGAGCAGCAGTTGACCAATGGCATTAAAGCAGAAGGACCTTAAGGACCATGTTTTAATCAGAAACACAAATGTAGCTTTATTATTTAATTTAAACTATTTTTTATTGTGCAGTTATTTCACAATAGAAGTGAAGGATTGAAGTTCTTTAGTTGGTTTGTGATGGTATTTTTGTTACAGCAAAAGCAGAAATTACAATGTAGATTTTGGTGTAAGACATTTTTTGAGCAACTCGTTTTTCACATTTTAAAATTGTGAAAGATAAAATGCCAATGGAACATGACCGGGTGGTGTGACCTCACTTGTTATGTTTCGATCATCTAGCAAGGTTGGACTGGGGTCTTTTTAGCCCCCCCTGCAGGGGAGAATGATGATGCTACAAGTGTTCATGAATTCCGAGAGGATATTCTGGAAATTCATTCAAATTAATGTCTGCTGACAGCACAGAGTTCATGCGGGGTTGGGGTCAGGGCAAAGCCAATGACTGGTGTCAGATCCAGTTTGTCCTCCGTCACTCCCGGTGGAGGAGCAAAACGAAAATGTTGAAGGAGGGAGGTGAAGAAGAGAAAGAGCTCCACCTTAGCCAGCCCCTCTCCTATACAGCTTCTAGAGCCTGGAAGAGAGAGAAGACAAAGTGCCATATTCACAGTTATTGTCCTTATTTATACTTTAGGGAAAATGACTGGTGACTGATTAAGTCAAGTTACCCAATGAAAATGGTAGAAAAGCGTCCCTCTTCCTGAAATTCCCCTCCTCATCTAGAAAGTGTCCCGGGTTGAAAGAGTACGCCTTCTCCCACACGTCTTCATCTTGAAGAACTGATGAGAGTAAGACAACCACAGGAGTCCCCTGGTGACCAGAGAGAGCACAACAGAACGTTTTTATGTCTGTCAGTTTCAACATCAAGTTTGAGCAATTGTGACTTTTGTGTAATATATTTCTTTAAGTTATAAAACTGTTAGACATTGTGTAATTCAATTTTTTCACCTTTTTGATAAAGTAGTCCTGAAGGGTGACATCTCTGGAGGCACAGCGTACATTTATAGGCACGGCGTTGGTTATTCTCTGTATTTCATGGACGACGGCGTTAGTGTAGGGCAGGTTCTTTCTGTCTTCAGTCCTGACCTGACGATTTCCGACCACCCTGGTCAGCTCTGTCTGGACCTTATCTGAAGGTCAACGGTGAGAAAATGAAATCTTATTGGATCAAACTATCTTTGCACCTGTGTTCTAACACTTAACACGTAACATCAAACCACTTCACAAAAACAAATAACATCTGATTACACCATGATTGCTCCAAATCAGTGTTCCCCACCATTCCTGGGGCACCGACCGGTTAAATGTCTCATACTATTTTTAAGAACCGGTCGTTAAGTTGTGGCAGATAAATACCCCTTATTCAAATTTAATTTACGGTTATCTGAAGTATTTTCCTACCAATAAAATCTTGCTACCCGAATTACCTGTGCATGCACACAACAAGTGTTTCCTAATTGCTCCCAGCCCATACATTTCTACCGGTATACAAGGAATCTTGTATCAGTGACTCATTTTGAGTTTATTGTAGTTGTCTTCACTGAGAAAATATTTCCTAATCAAATATAGTTGCATTATTGATGATGGAATCCTAGCCATTCTATTGGTCAGTTCTTTTTTTTATAATTGGAAAATTTATCTGGAATTAATAGCCAGATGGGACCGAAAGGAAACATTATTTCTCTGTGGCCCAGCACCAATTTACCCACAGACCGGTACCGGTCCCGGCCCAGTGGTTGGGAACCACTGCTCTTAATCACTATCTGCCACCAAAAGATTGGTGTATTAGTTTAGGTGTATTTATTGTTTCCTACCTTGAACGTGGGGGTATTTGGCCATGAGGAGGAAACCAAACCTCAGAGTCGAAGTCGTGCTGTCGGTTCCAGCAGTGAACATGTTGACGACTGACAGCTGGAGATTATCTTCATGGTAATGAGAATTTGTTTTCCCAGATTCCTTTTATGTAATGACAACTATAATGACGTACTTTCAGGTTTTTAAAAGTCAATTTTCTACACCCACTAAAATACTTTTTTTTTTACCTCATGCTTATTTTTGCAAACCAGAAAGGAATCCACGAACCCTCGGCACAGTTGTGGGTTCAGGCTCTCCTGTAGTTGTTTGACTATCTCGGAAACCAAATGCCTGTTGGCAAACGCCCCCATCATCAGCTGTTTACGGGCACTGAGCCAACGGAACAACCTTGGGAAGCTGTTGTACAGCTGACAACACAAGGAACAAAACATGGAACGTGCCTCATTATACAAAATTATCGTACATCTTTGGAGAATATAATATGGGAACATTATATGGCTGGATCAGGTGGATAGACAATGCAAAATATTAGATGTCATAAGTAGATCATTTATGTACTTTAAAATACCTGTATTGAAGGGGAGCCCATGAGCTCAGTGTTCTTTCTAAACTGGTCAATCATGGATCTAAACCGTCGGTCATTATCCTCAAATCTCCTCCCAAACACAAAGGAACAGACAATGTTGCAGACGGCAAAGCTCACAGAGTCAGTGGTGTCAAAGGGTTTACCTGGAGTAAAAAGACAAAGACAATTACCTGATAGAGATGCTGAATTGAAAAAGAAAAAAAAAGACAGTGATGAACCCTATTGAATGGCAGGATTGATGTTATTCCTGTTTTTTTTACCTTCTTTTTTCTTAAAAGCTTCAATCAGGTATTGAACTTCCTCAATTATTCTCTCCTCACTGGACGTCTTTCCCATTCCAAACTGTTTCAGATTGGACAGCGCAAAACGTCTCATCTCTTTCCATGTGTCTCCATTGGAAAAAATGATCCCTGTTCATGACAGTATTTTTTTTACCTCACTGTTCAGGGGATGAATGATTAAAAGACAGCAGTGATTATTAGGGTTGGTTAAGATGATCAGATGGTCCTCACCATGGACTAATTTCAGGTCATCAATGATTGGCAGATGTTCCTTATATGAAAAGGCATCACTGCCGACCAGAGCCTGTTTGATGGTCTTGTATCCCGCCAGAACCACAGTTTTCTTGGGTCCAAAATACATGGTGTAGACCGGTCCATACTTCTTGGAGAGCTTAGTAATAAATTACGGACACAGTCTGTCAGTGAGGGATGAAGTATCACAGTGAAGCTGCAATTCCTAACTCCTCATCGACACCTGGTCAAGATGTGCACTTACCTCATAGAGTGATGTGTGAGGAGACTTGGGATCCAGTAGCTGCAGGTTACCAAGCAGAGGCATGGGCCGAGGTCCTGGAGGGTCATTCTTTGTGGGCCCATAGCTACAGTAGAAAAGATAGAGGATTGATATGATTACTAATATAAGTAAAAAAGCATTTGCAGTGGTCAGGGTCAGCAGGAGGTGCAGCAGAGGAGCCATTCTTTCTTCTTGGGCAACAGTGAAGTTAATGACTTCATTTTGTTCCTTTTTATTCCCACTTTTAATATAGTTATTACCAAACCCAGGGCAGGCACACTTTGCCAACTCAATGACCTGTTACTGTGGTCAGGTACACCATGGTCTCTGAGTCTGGGAGTCATGAAGTAAACATTAATTTCTTTATACAAATTAGGCCTTCATTGGAATCCTTATGATGTTGGAGGCAAAAGAACATCGGAGAAACAACGTTATCCGGGGGGCCGGTACCGGTCCATGGGTGAATTGGTGCAGGGCCACAGACAAATATTGTTGTTTACTCTTTTGTATTGTAGAGGATATTCTTGAAGGTTAAAGAAGAGACAACAAAATTTGGCTTGACAGGAGGTCCAGCAAAGGGGTCATTCTTTCACCTCAGGCACCAGTGAAGTGGTGACTGGTTCATTTTCACTGCTTTTCATTCAACTTCAACTTTTATTTATTAATAGTACCAGATCATAACAACTGTTATCTCAAGGCACTTTACAAACAAGCATGCATAAAAATAAGAATAAAAAATAATATATAGAGATAGTCCCTCCCCTTATAGACCTTCACACCGGCTGAGGAACAACTCCCAAAAACCCAGAAAGGGAAAAAAAAGGAAGAAACCTCAGGGTGATTCAAACTTTTAATATAGTTATCACAAAACTGAGGAACAGATAGACCCTTCCAACTCATTGATGCGTTACAGTGATAAGGTACTTCATGTTCTCTCATTCACATGAAGTAAACTTTCCTTTGTTTATACAAACGAGCAATATTTATACAAAAGAGTCCTTTGGATGTATTGTAATAATTACAACACGAGGTGTTGCAAACCCTTATCAGGTCACGGGCCATCTCCAGGTTTATGAACATAATTTCCACATCCATAGTTTCCCAAAAGATATTACAAAGGGATGAAAAAAAGTCCCTTTGTCAGTCTGTCCGCTGTCTGTCTGTAGTCTCCATGACTTCCACCCATATCACACTGCCCCAACTGTGAGCCTTAAGTTATGTTTTTTTGGATGGTGCTACGCACAGTGCACCTCTGTGACAACCTGGCAGCTGGTGGAGTCGAACCTGAAGCCTGGTTGACCCAAATCCACCAGGTCAAGAATCATTGTAGAACAATGTAATCTATAGGACTCATCATTAAACTGGGGAAATGTATCATCAATTTAAGTCACTTTTGTCAGTATGTGCCATGAAAAGGGTGTTCACAGTATGCCTAACAGAGTGGACCATTCTATTCTCACTAATTTTTGGACTAAAGGTTTTACCTCCTTGTTTGAGGCAATTAGTAACCAAAAATGCCAATGTGCAAAGTTACTATCAAACATTTTCAACCAAGCAAAACAATAGCACTGTTGTGTAATTTGGCTTTAATGAACTCACCTGGAGGCGGTTTGGTCCAGTTAGTTAGCAGATGCCTGTATCTTCTTAGAGAACGGTTCTAATAATACAAATATACACCTTCAAGTGTCAACTACTAAAAAATACATGAATAAAAGCTATTAAACGCTGTTAAAGCCTACCGTTTACGTCAACAAAAACCCGACGTGACGTTTCTGCCGCTACTGTCATTGCGGATCGGCGCGCCCTCCAGAGGACAATAGTGATAATGACAGTAGTGTAATAAAGTGAGATGCTTAAAATATCTTAATTTTATACAGACTCGTTAAATCGTCTCGGTTCGCGAAAATGTATTTACGTTTCTTTGTGATATTTTATCGAGATCAACTGCACGTACATGAGTACATGGTTAGTTAGCATTGTTGTGTAATTTAGCATTAATAAGCTCACCTCGAAGCGGTTTGCTCCTGTTTGTCCGAGCAACTGCCTGTATCGTATTTGTGAGCGGTTTTGAATTTTACAAACCTGAATTTTTTTAACAAAACTAAAGTCCCCGCCATTTAAAACGCGTGTTTTATAAACAGTTCAACAAATGCAGCTGTTTAAGTCTTCTTTTTACGTCAACAAAAACGATGTGACGTTTTTGCCGCCACAGCCAATGCAGGCCGGCCCGCCCCCTAGAGGACAAACTAGTAATTGAGCTACTATAATAAAGAGAGCTGTATAGTTTGATGTAATTATGTGATAAATTACTCCACCTGCTCGGTTAGCGCTTGTTTACATGTTTCAGTAAAATTATTCCTTATGCTTGAGTCACTTTGAGTTTAGTGATTCTAGGCCTAATTTTTCTCATGGCGGCAGCTATATGCTTCCGGATAATATTCCATTTCGTTCGAATGTTGGTAAGAACTTCTACACGAATTCCGCCGCCATCTTTGTTTGGTCGTATCTCTGCATTAGGCTACAAACATTGGCTCAAACGTTAGTGTCAATATAAACACGATTAGAGACAAATGTGTGGGGAACATTTGGGAAATTATTTGGAGTGCGAGTACGACATACATAAGTATCGCACAAATTGAGGTAAAATACATTATTTACACTCTCAAAAATGTAAGCACACAAAAATAAAGCAAAACAAAACAAACACTGAGATCAAATCCCTTTTGCAAACAGTATTTTTTTATTTAAAAAGAAGAGCCTTTCACACATACACACACATACACACATTAGACAAGCTCTGTGTTATTGTATGGTACAGTACACAAATACAGTGAATTAAATTCCCCTTGTATATATATTTATGTGATACACTGTTGCTGTTTTTTTAGACATAACTCAGTTCGTCAGTGTGGGAAGTGCAAACCTGTCCTTTTACCTCAAATTACATACAGTTTACAACATCGCAGTTGACATGAGTCAAGCATTATGACAACTGTGCAGATACACAAACAAAAATAAACAAAAAACAAATTAAAGGCCTAACAAGCCACATATCCGAGTCTTTCTGGAATGTCAGTCTCTACATTTTCACTACACACATCAGGTTAAAGGAGAAAGTGCTGAAGTCTTCTTTTTTTTAGTAGTATAACGTTGATTACTTTGACGTCAAATACATTCATCTGACTGATGTGGAGTCAGATTTGATTTTAAAAGAAAACAGGATTTGATTTAAAGACTTTTTTTTAAGATAACATAGATCCTTAATGTAAATAACAAGTACAAATTAATACAGTATCTCACCCCATTGTTCTGTGGAAGTAATATTCTTATAACCCTTTATATAGTGCACACATCTTTGACATAGATCTCTGAAAGTACAGGCTCTCCAGGTTGAATTTTTTGGGGCACATTCTTGATCCAAGTGAAAGAAAAAAAACAATGTACCCATAATCCTTTTTCAGGTAAGGCATCTTACAGTGTGAAGAAAACCTGGTTCACAACCTCAACTCTAACAACACGCAGCTCCCAATGCAGCAGCCCTTCAATAAATCAGGACACAGAAATTATGCATAACTACTTCACAAGTTTTACAAAGATATTTTGGGACCATGGACGCATTTGTGGGAAAAAAAGGATAATTAATTCAGGAAAAAAGTCACACCTTTATAAACACACATTAATATATGAAAAAAAATGCATAGCAGCGAGAAAACACGTCTGATCTCACCTTTTAAAGTGTACAATTTAAGTCGAGTTGTTTTTTTTTGCTGCAGCACCAAAGTATCTTCCGCCATTTAATTTGCAAAGACTGGATATGTCATGAACTTTTTTTTGGCAGCACAATAACCATCATCAGTTCATATTGGGTACAGACTACAAACCCTACATAAGACATGGACGTTAACAGAAAACTCTGCTCTGGCTAGTAAAAAACCAGGATATAAAGGAATCTATGGAGTTACCCTATCTACTGGTAACCTTAAATAATTTTGTCAGCAGGACATTATCTAAAATTTACAGTTAAAATGGCTTTTAGAGTGCAGCACTGTGATGACCAAGCCAGGCTGCAGTGTAGGTTGGTTTGTGATTCCTTATCTATTTATATGTTGCCTCACCAGATCTTGTTGTGTCATTGATTTTCCTTTAAACTGGATCGTGAGATGAAGGTGAATCACATCATTTTATCGAAGAAAAAAAACAAGTACCACATAAGTGCTGAGGTGAGAACGCAGCCCATCCAAAATAATCTGGCTGCTTCCTATTTGACGTTTACCTCAAGTAGACATTTCAAACAGCAGTCGCTGCCCTCACAGACATGCAGACTCTTGAGAAAGAAAAGCCAGTGATCCACTAAGTCTTGGTAAAAAGGTCAAATGTAGCACTCTACCTTCCTCAGCTAATCATTACTTATTGTCTTGTTGCAACTCAGCGTCTCTGTACACGTTAGGACACTTGGTTGTGTTTAAGGTTTAGACTCCTATTATAAAAGGTCTGTGGATGACGGCGGATTAGTCCTCAGCAGAGAAGACTGCCCTCCACAGTTCATTTACGACTTCCTCATCATCATGCGCTCAGTATGTTGTTGTTGTTTTTTGCATGCATAAATTAATGACATAAAAAAATCCTTTAGTTCAAACTTAAAAAGTGCTGCTCTGCTCTGGACGGTTAAGTCATTCTAGTCCCAGAGACCAGCTGCATTATTTACATCGGAAAACAACATTTTTAAAAAGAAACAAACCCTTATAAGGTCAATAAGGCGCCGAGGTGTGCAAAGATGACGGCTGATCACCGGAACCGAACATCATGTAACCGGAAGGTAAATCAACTCATAAAATGTATAAATAACAAACACCTGTACACACGTAAAAGGTAAGTCATGGTTACGGAGGAGTGGTCGCTGCTCTGATGAACACAGTCGTCGTAAGTGACATCATCGATGAATTGCGATGACGAACATCGCCTTTGTGTTGCTACGCAAGAGTTCCTATTTCTCCTCAAAAGATAAGTCCATGTGTGTGTATCTGTGTATGTGTGTGTGTTGATTATTGTTGGTCCTGGATAGAAATCGGCCACAGAAAAGTGACTGTGTGCTCCTTCCTGTTCAAATAAGTGCAGTGTAACATTAACAGGTCCATGAACGCAGGTCACTCTCACCTTCTCACACACACAGAAACACAGAGTTAAAAAAAAGGACGTTTGAATGGACAGACTTCTGGCTCCACCTATTTTCTCCCACAGTGCTGGAACTGGGCGAAGCTGAGGAACACCTGCTCCAGAGATATCTGACTCACACAGTAGTCTTCTATCTGGTATTTCTCTTTGGCTGCTTCCAGAGTACCAAACACCTGTGTTGGAGTGGAGAACACACAGGACTTAGATTTCTAAAACTTCCATTATCCATATACAGTACAGTGTTCCCGGTTTAATCACAAGTTTACTTTTTAAATCCGATCTTGAAAATATCAGCGTTTTATTGCACACTATTCTTGTTCAGAAATTTGGATTTATTTATATAGTTTTCACTTATTTTCTCTTCTTATTTATTTTTATTGTAAATTGCGGTGACTTGTAACTTTTTTCTCAAATAGCTTTAGATAAAAGTATCTGCCAAAAGAACTGTAATGTAATGTGACAAATAATCACATTTAATGTTAGCTTTATTAACCCAGATGAGATAGTACACCACACCCTTTTTGCTAACTCATGCTGTTGTGTTCCTCAAACTTTGAATTTTAATTTAAATAATAAATTAAATAATAATAATTTTACGTAAAGGAAAAACATATGGAAATTATATAATATTTATTTTTACTTCTTCTTCGCCTATTTTCCTTTAACTTGATAAATCATAATTATTCCATTTATTCTAAAATTTCTTTAAGGCAAACAAAATATTTGTATAATTATATAACTTTGTCCAGTAGAGGGCGATCTAGCGCCATACTGGTTTGGACATGTTTTTTTTTTTTAAATACGGAGCAGAGTTGCTTTACCTGGGCCCAGGTCAGTGTTTTGTCAGTCAGGTGATAGTGAACCATCCCCTGGTGTTCATCTTTCAGGTGACTTCCTATGGAGACAGCAAATGTTTTTTTATGATTAAATCACTTTGTCGGCATTAAAAGATGTCTATTTCGACAGATGTAAAAGTATGGACCAGTGTCTCAGTCTCTGACCTGGAAACGTGCTCTCGATGAAGTCCTTGAACAGCTGCAGGTCACTGTCCTCCAGCTCCGTCTCCACATGCACTTTGGCCAGCAGTGTGTAGCCGCTGCCGAACTTGCTCTTCAGGTGCTGTGGACTCCCCAGACATTTGATCTGACCGCTGACCATCACTGCCAGTCTTGTACAGAGCGCCTCGCACTCCTCCATACTGGTGAACCAACATTGATATATTTAACATATATGTTTTACAAGAACAAAAACCTAAGTAATCAATTAATGAATGTAATGTAATGTACTAAATAATATTAAACTCTTAGTAAAAACTGATAATACTGAAAAGTGTTTATAATAAAACAAAAACTAAAATTGACACGTTTTAATCGATCATGGTTTCAGACGTGTTTTACCTTTTTTGCGCCACTGACCAGTTAAATGTCTGGTACTTTTTCACAGATCGGCCGTTAAATTATGACAGGTATTCTGAAATATTTTCCTACCTATAAAATCTTCCTACCCAAAATAACTGTGCATGCACCAACAAGGATTTCTCAAGTCCACACAGCCTATAATTTTCTGCTATCAGACCGGTATAAAAAGTTAGAATCTTGTATCAGTGTCTCTGCGTCATTTTGTGTTTGTTTATTGTTGAGAAAAAATTTCCTAATCAAAAATAGTTGCATTATTGATGATGGAATCCTAGCCATTCTATTGGTCAGTTCTTTTGTTGATATGGGTATGGATCAAGTGGAAGTAATAGACAGATGGGGCCAAAAGGAAACATTATTTCTCTGCGGACTGGCACCAATTCACCCAAGGACCGGTACCGGTCCCTGGCCCGGTGGTTGGGAACCACTGTTTCAGTAAATCTCATTGTCAAAAATATTTCCTAATCAAATATAGTTGCATTATTGATGATGGAATCCTAGCCATTCTATTGGTCAGTTCTTTTGTTGATATGGGTGTGGATCAAGTGGAAGTAATAGACAGATGGGGCCAAAAGGAAACATTATTTCTCTGCGGACTGGCATCTATTCACCCAAGGACCGGTACCGGTCCCTGGCCCGGTGGTTGGGAACCACTGTTTCAGTAAATCTCATTGTCACCTGTGAGAGGTGATGATTATGGCCTTTCCAGACTCCCGTGTGCGTGTTACAGAGTCCCACAGCAGCCTGCGGGCCACAGGGTCCATCCCAGTCGAAGGCTCGTCCAGAAAGATGACCGGCGGTCCACCAATCAGAGCCATGCCTGCACTCAGCTTCCGTTTGTTACCACCACTGCATGAACGTGACAAAGATTTTTGGTTGGTCAGAACAGAGGATGATCCTGTGTTACAGTCACAATAAAGAATCGCTCTGTCGTCGCTGACCTGTAGCTGCGGACGAGTTTGTCGGCATGAGGCTCCAGCAGCAGTGACCTGAGGACGTTCTCCACACAGCCCGACACATACTTCTCTGGTATTCCTCTCAGCCTGGCGTACATACACAGAGTCTCCCTCCCAGTCATGTGGTCCAGCACAGCATCAAACTGAGGACAGTAACCAATTCGCTGTTGCACCTGGAGAGCAGAGATAGAAGTTTGATTTTAAGATGAAAACTCTGAGGCCAGAGTAGACTTCTCAAACTGATCATCTGCTTTGTACCTTCTTAATGTCCCTCAAGATGCTGTACCCATCAATAAAGGCGTCACCCGAGGTAACGCTCTCGTCACCCGTCAGCATCTTAAAGGTTGTGGTCTTTCCAGCTCCATTGAAGCCCAGGAGGCCAAAACATTCACCTTTGCCTACAGCCAGAGACAGTCTGTCCACAGCCAGGAGATTTGTCCCGCTGCTGTACACCTGTAGGGAAAAGAGGACGCTTCAGTGTCCTGGTATAATTAGGAGCCATCTTGTGTGTGTCTGCACAGGTATACATACCTTACTGAGCTCCTGGAGAATGAGGGGGCTGCCGACCATAGATTCCACGACTGGTTGACACTCCAGGACCCTCTTCCTCTCGTCGGCCACATCTCTGTCCTCTGGATGCAGCGCTGCCTCATCTATTAAAGGTAACTAGAACACAAAGCCATGTGGTTTGAATAACAGACCTCACAAAGTGAAGCTCAAAGGCAAATTAAACCAACATGTACCTGTTTGCGTCTTCTACCCAGGGACCTGATCAATGCTGAAAGGGTGCGAACGCACTGCAGCTCGATGACAAACAGCAGGATGATGAAAACCACTCCCTGAATTGAAAAGGCCACCAGGAACCGCCCGACTCCAGGCTCCGACATGGAGAAGTAGTTGGGCTGGTAGGTGATGTCTGACAGTAGAAGCACAACAGCTCAGCTGTAGATCAAGTTCAATCACGTCGTGTTGATCATTTTTATGTAGTACTTACTTAAAACCTTGCAGAGAGCCTTGCTGAAAGGACTCGAGGTGCAAAATGTGATAAACTCATAGTTCTGGTAAAACTGGCTGAAGGACATTCCAAGGCAGTAGTTTGGGAAGATAAGAAAGACCTTATCAAGTAACTTGGACAAGTCCTGCAGGTTTAACTCTGGAGACAGAGGTAAAATCTCAGTCAACAAAAGCAAAAAGCATTTGTTTACTTGACATGGAATAATAATAACCTGATACACGTGGAAGTGTACCACCACCAAAACCACCACCACCTTTAACTTCTTTCCTCTCACCTGGGATGGTCATGATGCTGACAGCCAGGAAGGTGGCTGTCCCAGAAATCACGTTGAAGATGGTGAGTCGAGTGTAAGCCGTAGCAGCGGTGGAGAAGAAGAAGCTGAGGAGGTACATGAGAGGCACAATGGCCCAGCCGTACAGCAGCAGTAACAGCAACACATCCACCAGGTGGTTTTGCTCAACGAAAGCATCTACGTTAAATGCCCGGAATACAACCTACAGGCAGAGGCACAAGTAAAAAGTGGTGAGTAAATTAAACTTTACGTAAAGTCCATGTCCGAGGTATCTGTCAAAGAAGAACCCACCAGCATCAGAAGGCAGGGTAACAGGAAGTTAACCAGGTCCCACAGCAGGGCCGAGAACCAGAAGTTTGAAAGGTAGACCCCGCTGACCTGCTGAACATGTTTGGACTTAATAGAGGACTCAGTGACCAGCAGCAGGGCAAAGGTGCTGGACAGGGAGGCCATTCCATACATCAGGTTGATGGCAATGGCGAAGCCTGTTTTACCCCTGCAGGTAAAGGAGGGAACAGTCAAGAGGTTTGAAAATCCAATCAATCAATCAATCAATCAATCAATCCATCAATCCATCAATCAATCAATTAATCAACCAACCAATCAATCCATCAATCCATCCATCCATCCATCCATCCATCAATCAATCAATTAATCAATCAACCAACCAATCAATCCATCAATCAATCAATCCATCAATCAATCCATCAATCCATCAATCCATCTATCCATCAATCCATCAATCCATCAATCCATCAATCCATCAATCCATCCATCCATCCATCCATCCATCCATGGTCTAGTGGCTAAGGAACCAAACTGGTATCTCCATGTTCGAATCCACCAACTGGCTTGACCAGTGGGTCCAGTAGATGTTTTATTCTCACTACATATTTCACTTTATTATTGTTGTGACGTACTCTGTGAGCTGACTCCGTGCGACCTCAGACAGGTTGCGGGGCATTGGGAAGTTTCCCGTCTGGATAGAAGCGTTTGGACCTGCTATCAGTTTAAACAAGGCGTTATCCACCAGCATGAGCGCCGTGGCAGGAGTGTGGTAGCCCTGGTTGTTGAAGTAAGCCGTGACCTCGGTGTACACGCTGCTGCTGCCGCGGAAAGCGGCGCCCACCACGCAGCGCTCATTAAAGCTGCCCCCCTCCTCCTCCGCCTGGGTGAGGATGTAGTCCATAAAATCTGAGACGAGTAGCAGATAAAGAAGTGGTCAACAAGTGGTCAACTGTAAAGAATCCTGAAAATGAGATAAACTGTGGCATTTTCTGGACGAGGACTTAAAAATGATAGTGCACCTTATGGTAAATACTAGGGGTGTGACGATTCACTCACATAACGATCCGATTCATATCGTGATTCACAGGCTACAATCCGATTCAGGAACGATTCATAAAAAATATTAAATGATCGATCCAGTTCGATCCAATTCGGTTCAGTTCAATCAAAAACGTTCAATCAAAAACGATCAATTGCACACCCCTAGTAAATACGGTAAATTTCTACCTTTTTGTGTTTTTTTTGTGAGGATTGGTGTTCAGAGATACCATTGCTGTTCTCACCTGTGGCATTAATATACTGGCCCAGCTGGGCGGAGAGCTGTGACGTAAACGCATCTGCCAGGTCGGAGGCCAGAGGACTGGCCCCGGGCTGCAGGGCGACAGGGACCCTGGTGGGGCCATATTTACTGAGGTCCAGCAACAGCTGAGGAGCGTCCGTATGATCCGGTAAAGTGCGTGCCACCACTAAGGCAATGATGGTGAAGACCAAGGGAACCAGGAACTGAGCCACCATCACTTTCCAGTTCCTCCAGCTGTACAACGCCCTCTTCAGGAACATTGCATAAAACTGCTGCAGGTAGAGTCTGACCTGGAGAAGGAGAAGGAGGTGAAATGAGGTGAATGGAACCTGAAACAGTGAAACAGCTCTGACTGCCCTCTCATCTCACCCCTGTGTTCAGTTTGATGTTGGAGCAGTCTTCTGACACCAGTGTCCCGCTGTCTGTGAAGTCGGTCACGTCCGTCATTCCGCTGATGCTGCTGGCGTCGTCTGTGGTCCAGTCATGGGAGCGTCTCTCATGTTGGTACTGCAGCGCAGGCAGCTGGATGGCCTGGATGTCCAAACTGGAATCTACCAGCTTCCCCACTCTGGAGACACAGATCACGAGGCAGTGGCCTAGTGGTTAAGGAACCGAACTAGGGTCCAGGGGTGTGAATCACAATGTCACAATGACAAGGAGTTTGATTTCCTCTCCTTCCTGTCTACTAACTACATTTTACTTTGCTGGAAACTAATGAAAACAAGACATGGATCTAAACGTGGGCTGGAAGTGTCAGCTGGTTACAGCTTTGATTTTTAGTCTGCAGTTAAAAAAAAGTCATGAACCAAACACAGTCTGGATGTAATGAGGCCTGGTAGCAATGCGTTACTTGGCAAAGACTGGAAATCGCCTGCAGGGCCAGACATGTGCAGCAAAATTGTGTTCTTTGTGTTTGTTGCCACAGATACATATACGAGTCCACGGGGATTAGGAATAAGAGCTCATTAAGCAGCAGGCAGCCGGGACTGACATGTGTAAGCACAGAAGGCAAAGGTTTCAGCCATGGTTGCCTTTTAAAACATCGACTTTTTACCCACAAAAAATGTGTTCGTGATCAGCAGCGACGCGGTTTAATTTTGTCCCTGATTGCAAAGCTAGTAACAATACAGAGTAATTTTTTTTTAATGTATTTAGCAGAGCCGGAGACACGTTAAAATCTCATTATGAGCCAACAGCTCCACCAAAAGCTGATATTTCATTAAACTGTATGGTAATATCACAGCTAAACACTCCAATGTGATTGTAGGAAAATTGTTTTCTCTTAGCCATACACTTAATACAGAGAACAATTACATGACTTGTTGTTTTATGATGTTGAATACGCATTTATCCACTCGAGTTTAACATTTGGACTTCAGAGTGTATTAACTTATTAACTCAGTAACCAGGAATAAATATATGACCTAAGTTCCTGATATTTTCTGCCCAAAGCTCCCATGCGTGTATGACCAAGACCAGTGGTTCTCAACTGGTGGGTCCCGACACAATAGTGGGTTGCAGACCCATTTTGAATGGGTCACAAACAGCTGGTTGAAAATCAATGTGAATCTGCTGTTTAGCATGTGATTTAATTTTGACAATCTCTTATTTTGAAAGGCACATAAAATGAGTATTAAAAGAAGTGATTTTTAAAAAGCTTTTTTTTTTAAATGAAGTAGCTTGGTTTGAATTTGATGAGACTTAATGACCACAGGAAAATGTGGGTCCCAGTGAGAGTCAGTTGAAAACCACTGACATAGACGTCTGTGTTTCACTAGGAGCTGTGTCATCTGTGTCATCTGTGTCCTAAACTCTAACTCCAACTACCTCTATGTCCTCCTGGTAGCCCTGAACATGTCCAAACCATCTCAATCTGTCTTCTCTAGCTTTTCCTCCAAACCTTCCTGTCTGTGTTGTCCCTCTAATCACCTCATTCCTGATCCTGTCCATCCTTGTCTCTCCTAAAGAGAATCTCAGCATCTCTAACTCCTCCACCTCCAGCTCTGTCTCCTGTCTTCTACCTTCTATCACACCGTGAAGTATTTCCCCTACCTGAGGAAAACTTCTTCCATGGTGGTCACAGAGGCTCCGTAGCTGGCGATGCCCAACTCCTCCCTGTTCATCTCTAGTTCGGCAAACAGCAGCTCGAACCTGAAGATGAAGACAGAAACAGGAATAAATCATGAGGACACATGAGTCACGGCCAGACGCTGGGATGAAACATCACCTCCAGGGTCAGAAGAGGCTTTTAATGAATGTCAGATTTAATATGCATTGACTTATTACCGTAAAATAGAGCAACAGTGGGAAGGCAAGATGAAAATAAAAATCAATTACAGCTGATGATTTCATCCAATCTGAGAGTTTATCTGCTCTGTGGAAGCCTCTCTATGACCTCTGAGTCATTTCATCACTTTAGATCAGCAGAGGAGACATTACCCAGAAATTTCTACCAAACATGGGATCAACAAACTGGACCTAGTTACCTGCTGGTGCTTTCTTTAGGTAAAATGTAGGAGAGCTCTGCTCCGGCACTGCTCTCCAGTGTGGCGTTGGGGACATACATGTGGACGAGGCGTGTGATCTCAGAGACGTTACACAGAGCGTCCTTCACAATCACCATGTGGTAGCCAGCACCTGGTCAGCAGAGACAAGTCAAAGACCGGTTAGTTCAACTGAAAATGTCCTTCCTCGTCACGGTAGTGACAAAATCAAGGAATATTTTCCAGAATTCCTTTAATTGTCCTCTGCATTATTTTGGCCCTGACATGTCTCTTTCTTGTTGTCTCTGATTTATGTGTCTTTCAAGGACCTTTAAACTGCAAAATTTATGTCTTTTTCTCTTTTAGACGGTAGTCAAATTTGAGATACTGCTTATGAGGTCTTAACATTTATAGCCAATCCTTCCAATTTTATTTTTTTTATTATTTTGTACATTAATCTTCCTTCCATCCTTGGTGGCTAATAGGAAACACTGGGTAGCTGCAAAATTAACTACATTTTCCCTGTCAAAGTGACAAATGACTTTTTAGCTTTTATGACTTCAAAGTAATTAGCACAGCTTCAGATTTAGGCTGACAAAACTTTGTTAGCTGCTTAAGGCGGCGCAGAAATATCCTCTGACATGTTTCATTGAAAAAAAAAACAAAAAAATCAATCACCTGTCAGATACTGTTCTCTTTCATTGCAATAGCACTGAAAGCAGTGTTGGTTTTGACAGTGATCTCCTTCTGGTTCTCCATGACTCACCATATTTGTTCTTCAGAAACAGCGGCGACCCACAGCACTGTAGCTCTCCCCCCGCCATGATGGCGATGCGGTCGCCCAGCAGATCAGCTTCGTCCATGAAATGTGTGGTGAGCAGAATGGTGCGACCACGTTTCTCCCCCTGCAGGAGGTCCCAGGTGGCGCGTCTGGCCGATGGATCCATTCCCGACGTGGGCTCGTCCAACATTACCACCTAGGGAGTTGAATCAGACACAAAAGGGTTAGTTAGCAGTGGGGACAAGGGATGGAGGGAGACTGATGTCTGTAAAACTCCTCCACCTTGGAGTCTCCGATGAGGGCGATACCAATGGAGAGTTTTCTCTTCATGCCACCTGACAGTGTCTTGGAGCGAGCGTTGCGCTTGTTCTCCAGGTTCAGAATGCGAATAATCCTGTCGACCTCGTCTAGAATCTTGCTTTTGGAAAAGCCTTTTAGCTGACGGGGTTAAAAACATCAATTTCAATACAGTACATGATGGATTTTTAGGCCCAAGATGAAGATAGAGGAGCAGAAATGACTGTTCCTACCTGACCATAGAAGAGCAGGTGTTCTCTGACTGTGAGGTTATCAAACAGAACGTCGTGCTGAGGACACAGTCCTAGACTGCGGCGGATCAGAGCCATGTCCTGACAGATGTCATACCCACTGATGTAGGCCCTGCCACTGGTGGGAGGGAAGAGACCTAAAAACACAAACTAAAGATTAATTCTTTACTGATGAGGGAGGTCTATGTCAGTGGTCCTCAACCACTGGAACGGGGACCTGTACCGGTCCGTTGGTGAATTGGTGCCGGGCCGCAGAGAAATAATGTTTCCTTTTGGCCCCATCTGTCTATTACTTCCACTTGATCCATACCAATATCAACAAAAGAACTTGACAATAGAATGGCTAGGATTCTATCATCAATAATGCAACTATATTTGATTAGGAAATATTTTCTCAGTGAAGACAACAACAATAAACTCAAAATGACGCAGAGTCACTGATACAAGATTCTAACTTTTTATACCGGTCTGGTAGCAGAAAGTTATAGGCTGTGTGCACTTGAGAAATCCTTGTTCCGTGCACAGTTAATTCGGGTAGGAAGATTTTATAGGTAGGAAAATATTTCAGAAATTTCATTTTACCAAGGGGTGTGAAAACAGCATGAGACATTTAACTGTTTCATGGTGCAAAAAAGGGTTGAGGAGCACTGGTCTACATCACAGAACAAAATGATTAGATCACCCTGCTGTTTTCTTGAATTTCTAGTTAATTTTAATGCCAGAAAAGGTAAAGTTCTTTGGACAGATATAATGATAACAATGACAGTAGCTCTTAAGAGTGTAGTTTAAGAGCTGATATCTAGCCATCTACCATGGTTTTATTGATGGTAAACAAAATGACTCCAGTTCTTACATCAATAGCTGCAGTATTGCCCCGCCAAATACACTGCTTTTAGGCATTTCATGTTTTTGTGTTCATTGTATCAGGGATTAAAATGGACAAAAAACTAAAGAAAACAAGGGTAGTCTAGGAGGTTGTGTTTGAAAGGATGGATTTGGTGGAGTGTCCCCTTCACCTGTCAGCATGGACAGCGTTGTGGTCTTTCCAGCACCGTTGTGTCCCAGCAGCACCGTGATCTGTCCTTCAAACATGTTGAGGGTCAGATCACGCACTGCTTTACGTGTCTTGTTTCCCACTTTAAACTCCTGTCAAGTAGATAAAACGTACTGACATTATTACTGTGGAAGACCTTTGAATCTTTGCTTTCCTTGTTTGTTTGTCGTGCACTCACCTTTACGAGGTGTTTGATTTTGATCCCAGAGACCAGTCCAGCTGGTTCCTCTTCGATGAACTCTCCCTTCAGAGCCTTTTCCGCATCCTCCTCTTCCTCCTTCTCATTCACCAGAGCCATGCGGGGGCTGCCACACCAGTATGAAGGCTAGAGAGATGGAGGGTTAAGAAAGATTAGACTTTTTTAAGTAACTGTAACTTATAAGTGGGTTGGAAAGTTAAAGGTACAGGACAACCTTCATTAGTGTGTCTAAATATGTACATTTAAATAATACATAGGGCTGAATTTTCTTCTTTGTCTCACCTATTCTCACTTACAGGTGTGACAAAGTCCTGGCCTGCGGGCCAATATTGGGCCAAAAAGTCTCCACATCCGGTCCACAAAAAGATGTCAATAATAATTTAATCTTACCTTTAAATATTTATTAGAATTTGATCAAATAACTGTTTTCACTGCATACTTTTTAAAGAATATTTTTTAACTGATAACTAAACAATGATGTCCTGGCATTGTGGTAAAGTGATAATAACAACAGTTATTATTGCTGAGCCATTTGAGTTGGAGACCACGACACCTCTGGTCATCTAACCCTTACCCCACCCTGTCTTTAAGAACAATGCAGGCTTAGAGTAGGATCCACAGACAGATAAAGAGAACATGCCATCTGCACACAGGAGATCACAGAGTGAAGGTGGAGTCAAACAGGAAGCAGCCAAGAACAGAGAATGTCCCGAAGACAAATTGCTTCCACACATCTCCAGTGGGAAGTACAGTACATTAAAGAGAATTGTTTCCTGACCAAATCTTGGTCCAGTTCATTTCCTCAAATCTCCAGTGAAAAACGGTCACTGTCCACAGAGCGGAAACGCCACAAACACCCGCTCACACAATGGGCTCAGGCCGACGTGCGTCAAAATCCAATCCACACCCTAACCACGGTCCCTTGGTAAATGGAGAAGCGTCTGTCTATTTTAGTGCACTTGTGAAGACGCGCTACGCTGTGACGGAGGCTGTCTCTCATTGGGACAAACACTAGTGTTGAAGGCAAACACTCGAACATTTCCTGCCATTGTAGTTTATCTAATCTAATGACTTCCTTCGGCCGATGTGTCGCGACCCGTCTCTTTTAATCCTTCGCCACTGTCCAGGAAAGACGGAAACGTCTTTAATCTGAGGTCGATTTCTTTTCGTCACAGAAGTAACAGTGTTTACTTTTTGTGATGTGCAGAGAAGTGAGTCAGCAGTTTGGCAAAAAGGCGTTGCGTTTATAAATATCTTTAGTTTGGTTTCTCTTTAAAAATCTGACAGAAAACATAAAATTCAATCAACGTTATCACTTCATTTTAATGTAAATCTAGAAATCTTCTCTTCTATCATTAATTATTGGACTTTAAATACTCTGATAGGACAGTAAAGGCAACGTCCAACTAAGAAAGTCAAGAAAACATTTTTTTTTTGTTTGACATAGTTACCAGAACAAAGAAGTAGGCTGGCAGAGGGACGCCGTACTCCCCAGGGAAAACTGCCTCCACGTACCAGGCCACCAGCCCATAAAGCAAGGCATCAAAGAGAAGAAGGGCCAGAACCTGGGCTATGGAGAAGTCATCGTCCACTGTGACTGAGTCGAACATGTTTGACCACTGGATGCCTGTGCCTAGGTTAAAAAAAGATACGATAATCGTCAAAATGAAAAAAAATCTTCACAAATGATAATATAATACAATTTGTGGAAATAAACAGAACAGGGTGGTGGGGAAGAAGGAAACCCATCATAGGTCTCACCTTTGCCTTCAAACATCCCGATAAGCTGGGCACCCATGGCCATGGCCACGTTGGAGATGAGGCAGGCTGACACCTTCTGGGTGTGGCTCAGCAGGTCGTAGCGAGGCCACAGGAACAAATAAGGCAAGTAGCTGAGGAAATAAATGAAGCCTCCAGCTGCTGCCGCCACGTTAGCTGCAAGGAAACATCAAGGAAATCACAATGATAGATTTTAAGGAAGATCATGGAGGATGAAATATCCACAGTTTACTTAAAACAAGAGCTCAAAAAGATTCTTCCAGTGTTTGGTGCCACAGGTGCAGATAAAAAAAAGATATTAGGGTTGAATCAGGTTAGATTTTTTTTTTTTTTTTTTACAAAGGAACTCAAATGGTTGAAGCAGAGAGGAGGTAAAAGCTTTTGGGTTGAGGAGAATAAAAGCCTCAGAAGAGAGGGAAGTGTATTTCTAAAGTAAAACGCTGCAGCAAGAGCATAATTTACACATTCAGTGCCATTATTTCCTCTTAAAGTTTGGAAGATTGGAGAATTTCAGACACCTGCACACATAAAGACCAGCAGGTGAACAAAGAATAGCTGCTTTTTGTGAGAATAATAAAAAAGAAAAGAGGAGCACTGAAGTGTTTGTTCAATCCCGAGCTCTGGCCTAATTTCAGAAAAAGCCTCTCATCGACTCATCAACGTGAAGAAGTCTTGAAACATATCCAGAAGATCAATGTAGGATTTTTATCTTTATTTTATGAAGAACAGTCTGAAAATGAGTGACAGACTAAACATTGTTTTTTTTTTTATATTAACCTAGTGTCTGTCCATAATAAAGTACATGACAAATATAGTTGGTGATACATGATTTTACGGCTTTGTTTCTCAAAGACTGGGTCACAACCCTCAGTTGGGTCGCCTTGCATCATGTTTCCTAAGTGATTTTTGCTGGTTCTGGACAAAACAAAGACGCCATTGACACATTGACCTACTTCTGAGGAAGCTCACGCACGTTCACACACTTTACTTTACTCATGCACTCTGCACAAGGCACGAGGGCAGACAAACCGCAGTCAACTAAAAGCTAATTGAAGAGATGGAGATGAAGGCAGATGAAGAGGAAGGGCTGACGCACCTCTAGAGAAGAAGGCACTGATCATGAAGCTGAAGTTGATTGTAGCCACGGTGAAGACCAGCAGGAAAACAAAGACCAGCGTAGGGTCACTGTAGGACAACACCGCTCCGTTGGGCTTCACCTGGAATGGTAGATGAATCATTTGTGACTTGTAAACAAAGCCAACTATTTCCTCTTTTGTAGATTTACAAAAATAACATGATGATGCGTCAATTTTTAGTAAATAGTGGACTTTTGCTACGTGACCCACTCACCTGTATGCAGAGCAGCAGTGTAACAAACAGAACAGATATGCAGAGAAAGAGGAAAAACATGAGGAACCAGGCACTCCAGTGGAGCCAGTTGCTGAGGCCCATCATCCTCATGTACTCCTGAGAAGAACAAACCACAGGATCAGTCTGGCGTTCTTGAGTTGGTGGAGTCATTCTCGACTCCATCAACGGTCCAACAAACCCACCTTCAGTTTTCTCTCCTTCTCCTGCACCACAGAGCGGACTATGTTAAGGGAGGTGTAGGTGAAGCTGAGCACCAGCAGAAGTGGCAGTTGGTTCTGGATGGCCAGGATGAAAACATCATATATAAAAGGCGGGAAAGGGAACCGTGACAGGACCACCCTGATCTGGGGCAGCAGTGGAGCCGCTCTGGTTCTGTTGTAGGCACGCATGATAGCCAGGTCCACCGCGTGCTGCACGGCCAGAAAGCCCTCTCGGTAATAACCTTTAAGACAAATCCAAACAAAATATTTTTGAGTTTTTCCATTCCTTTTTAGCAAATCAAACAAACCTTACAATCTATATTTAAATTCAACACCGTTTATGTAAAATAACAAAGCCTGAGGAGCTTGTCAAATCTCCAGAACCGGCCCTGGAAACCCTACAAATTTACCGGCAAACAGTGCCCTCAGGAGAAAACACTGATCATCATGCCACTCATGTTCACACTCATGGTTACTATGGAAACAGAGGGATCGTGGAGGGCTCTGTGTTAGGGGATAATGTGGACCAAGAGGCTTTTCACAAATCTTAATCTACATCTGGGGTGAAATGTAAAAACCACTTCATACTGTTCCATGGAGCGACTAATGATTCTCTGGACCAAGATGAAAAGGACAAAAAAAATAAATCTTTATGTTTGGATCACAAGTAACAGAAGGCAAAAAGGGTTAAGAAAAAAAGAGGCAGGTGTCACCTGGCGTGCCCCCCTGTTTGTCATACTGCTCTCTGGGTCCTGGCAATTGAAACAATGGGAAGAGACTGAGTGTGTGCCAGTCCAGGTCACTATTCGGGTTCAGCTCCGACTTCTCCTTGGGAGGAGCGTTGCGAGGCGTGAAGGAGAATCGCAGGTGGTAGCTCACCTGGAAGATAAGGCAGGAAAATACACAATTTTAGATATATTGGATGGACGTTGAATGGAAACTGAAAAGTAAAATACAATCAAACACTGTATCGGGTGCATAGCAGTGTTTCCCAACCTAGTTTGGGCCTTACTTGTCGCCAGAAAAATCTAGATCAAATGACTGATAACTGACTCAAATATTGGTCTGTTTAGTTGAACACAATGCTGATATACCAGCAGGAATTGAAGAAAGACGGAAAATTTTCTTTTTCAATTTTTTTTTTTAGTTGCCATAGACATGGGCTGCCACCTAGTGGAAGAGTATAAATTGTTTTGCCTTTTAAGCTCAGACTAGGAAAGAAAAAAAAATATGAAATCAATAAATAACATTTTTTAGTAGTTCAATTAAGTAAATAATGCTAGCATTTTCCACTGCACACCTAACGATCTCTTATGGCACACTATTGTGCAGTGGTTGTGAATTGCTGGTCTGTGGTTTACTTAAAAAAAAAAAACAAAAAAAAAAAATAAAATCTCAAAACTTTTGCATTGTCTCAAATTTCATAACATTGAATATTTCATTTATTATGTCAACTGTAGAAGCAGCAGAATTATCCTTGACAAAGACCTTCAGTCCAGACACAATGAGGACGAGTAAAAAATAATTGCTGTTCTTTGTCTACAATTGAAAAAAAAAAGTGAAAAAATAAATTTTGACTATTAAGACTATTTTTAAGAAGAATTAGATGAAAGCTGGGTAAAGCTGAGGATTACATTCACATCTACAGTGCCGTGTACAACACAACTTCTCCTGGAACTCCTTGGTCTGACTTGACTTCATTCCATTTTCCGATTAAGTACGATGATTCACAGTAATTTCCTGTAATACCAGTAATTTAATTTTCTGTTGTTTTTTTTCCAGGACTCCACTCCACCTCACAGGAGAGTTCCCTTCATTTCTCTGTAGTGTCTATGAATAAAACATGGTGCCTGCACCACTTGTTATTGACATCTGTTCTTTTAGCTAATCAGTGATGAATGACCTTTTTTCCTTCCCTCACTCTGTCATCAGCAGAACAACAGTCACTGTCTGAGCATCTGTAGCATCAAACACTTCAGACAGATTAAGGAGGACTTGACCAGAGTCACAAGCCACGCCTACAGTGAAGTGTCACCATCATTCTACCTGCAGAGGCATAGGTTCATCATCGTGGCTGAACGGGTGTTCAAAAACCACAGCTGCCAGCAGTTTTCCTGACAGAGGGTCGTTCCTCACAAATTCCTCGAAATGCTCTTCGGTCTCAAAGCCACGCACTGGAAAATAAAACAAAAATTCACAAACCTCGTTACATACAGTAAGACGTTACAGTCAATGTCACAGATATCTCCATCAACAACTGGTACGTTTCAGGACGGACAGAAATAGACAGAAAGACAAGAGATTTCTTTGTCACCATGTCTCAATAATCATTCCAGTCCTGCTTGTCAGACAATCAGGGACGTATTTACGGTCTGGCAGGTTCAGACCTGAAATCCGGTGTCAAATCTGAGTCAGTCCAGTAAAATAAACTTGACAGCCATCGCATTAACTTTCCTGAACTAATACAGTTTTTGAACTCAAGTCTTTCCTGAAGGACATTTGTTAGCAGAAAGGTTCAAAAACTCAAACTTTCTTCATGGGAATGAAAGTAAAACTGACTTATATATGAATATCTAACACAAACATGGGCAAACTAAGGCCCAGGGGCCAGATGTGGCCCTCCGAGCTTTTTAACGGGGCCCTCCGACTTTGTCCGAATCTAATAATTTATTTGTATTATCACTTTACTTCTGCCTTTCCCTGCAATTCCCACATTTCCCGGAGAGATGGCGTCATAAAAGCCATTAGAAGTTTAGCATTGTGCGTTTTCTAAATGGGTTTTAACACGCCATTTATTTAAGTTCAACAAACACTCCATCTTTCTTTGCCCACCTCTGATCTAACAGCATTTCGTGCACAAATTTTTACACAAATAGTGTGTAACAGTGGAGAAATTCAACAATGTTCACTTTGCTTTCTCACAAATAATTGACTCTGAAATAGTATCACTGTATAATGTCTAAGATCTGTGCTCAGCGATCACAGCCGCTCCTTTGTGAACCTTAGCTGCTTTTATTGCTTCCTTGTTCCTAATAATGATACAAATGTACAACTTTTCTAAGCCACAGTGAAGCCAGATCTGAAATATAAGCATCACTCTCATCTCCGTGACTATTTCACTTTCCCAGGGTGATAAATGAAAACAGAAAAGCAGAACTTGCAGATCAGTGGACAGTTGTCATAGTTTATATCCAGACCACAGACTGACACCACACTCAGTCACTCGGTTGTCACTGCCTGGCTGATATTGTGAGCTTGTTTGGCAACCGATCAATGGAGACACAACATCCAGGGATGACGTTTGTTTAAAAATTTTGTTTGCAAACCAAAATGTTCAGAAAGGGAGGCGCTTGGCAACCATGGTTTCACTGTAGCAGACAGACAGACAGACAAGTGGGTGGGTGGGTGGTTTGTATGGGTGGATGGGTGGATGGATGGGTGGGTGGAGACAGAGAAAAATTTACAGGTAGACAGACTGACTGACTGATAGATAGATAGATAGATGGACAGACAGATAGACAGATAGATAGATGGATGGATGGATGGATGGATGGATGGATGGATGGATGGATGGATGGATGGATAGATAGATAGATAGATAGATAGATAGGCAGAGAGGCAGGTAGGGAGAGAGACAGACAGAGAAAAATTTACAGGTAGACTGACTGACGGACGGACGGACGGACGGACAGACAGACAGACAGACAGACAGACAGACAGACAGACAGACAGACAGACAGACAGACAGACAGACAGACAGGACAGACAGACAGATAGATAGATAGATAGATAGATAGATAGATAGACAAAAAAGACAAATAGACCAACAGACAGACAAGTCATTTCTTGTCCTGGTTGTTGTGGTAGTTAGATGACTCTGTGTGGTCACCTGCCTTTTGTTTGAACAACACCCTACAGAATAATATTCTTCCATACTGTTTCCTCCCAGCACCAACATCAGCTGAATTATTCATCATTGTACACACAACAACCAGCAGGTGTGAAGACATGTCTGCCATCTACACCATGGCTGCTCCCTGTGAAACCCTCACATCATCTCCCAATGGGAAAGACATGTCCACGGATTTACATTGATTATGTGCAGCATAGTGTGGACCAGTGTGTACCAGTGTGCTGCAGTGTCAGAGTGCTGAGGAAGAAGGAGGAGGAGGAGGACTGTCCTCACACTCTCACCTCCCACCTGACAGTGTGACACCGGAGAAGGGCAGCTCGGTCTGATCTCCAGAGTCCTGTTTCTAGAGGAACCAGTTTCCCCAGGTCGGCACTGAATTTACAAGCCTGGGTGTTTGTTTCACAGTCTTAGAGTCGTGTTTAATAAAACAACACTGTGACAGTAATTATTTAACTGATACATTTGGCGTTTCAGTCCTACTATGTCCTGACTCAGAATGACTTCCTGCAAGAAACTCAGAAGGAACCTGGAACTGATAATATGTATTTTGTACTAATCCAGCAGAAACAAAGACTGTTAAACATGATTTTCTCTTTTATGGGCCTTTTTATTTTTTCTTTAATTTCCTTCCCCAAGAATAATCTTATCTTTTGTTGTCTGAGATACAAACAACATCCTACAAATCACATTTATGTGCTTTTATACAGACTTATTTCCCTTTTATGACAATACAGCAAATATAAAACACCACCCAGCAGCAAGTTAATGAGGGGTGGCATAAAAAATTACATAAAAACAAGTGAAGCTGTATTTGTTTATGCAGTAGAGAAAACTCAAGTGCAGTGAGGGGAAAACCTGGGTTTGCTTCCAGATGGTGAGCCGATCAAAATGCACTATTTCATGTTAAAAAATGTTTTGTTCAATCGCAGGGTGGCTGTTGATTTACTGAGCTTATTCAAAGCTTTATGACACAAGTGTAAAACTCAGGCCCGGGGTCCAAATTTGGCCCACAATGTAACTATATTCGGCCCACAAGATCATATGAGATGTGTATTGCAGTGGGGCCCCCTTTATGTGGCCCTCATAGACTTTGTAGTATTAGCAATGTTTGCTCTTTGTTATAGCACATACAGTATGCTTTTTGTCGTAGTTCTGTAAAAAAAAGAGATAAAGCAAGAAATACTACTGATTTGTGTTTTACTCCTATTTCAATTTCATGTATGTTGATAGAATTCAGCTTCGGCTGTTCCAGGTTTCATGTTTTTAGATGAAAAAAAACAACATTTAATGTGAGCAGGGACAACATGCATATTTAGAGTTAATTTTTCAATAAATATTGAGTTTGACCCGTGACTTCATGGCACTTTCAAATTTTGGCCCACGGTGACACTGAGTTTGACACCTCTGCTGTATATCATCAAGATAAATCAACGTTTAAATGTTTTTCTTTCAACATCCTTCACTCACCTGAGGAGAGCGCAAGACTTTCTCGCACGTCCTCTGCCACCTGACGCACCACGCTGGAGTTGAGGGGCACGAAGCCCAGCTGCAGTTGTTCAAAGAACCTTTTGGGTAAGGTGTCCACGTCGAAGCTCTCGTAGACAGTGGCGTTGGGGTAGTCCTTGAAGGGCACCTTTTGACGCAACACAATGAGGATGCTGGAGAAGAGCAGGGGCAGGAGAATCTCCACAAGGGTGACCAGGATCTGCCGTTTCTGTCGGCAGGAATATAAGATATAAGATAAAGCTTCTACCAGAGACTAGAGATGAATCACCAGAAGAAACAACACGGCAAATTTATTTAGCCCACATTTCACAGGTGTTTACAGAGCTGAGAAATAAATCTTTACAACTCGCAATAAAGTCAAAACATCAACCTGTGTTTTTCACGGCGGATGTCAGACATTCAGGACAAGAGGCGATTTATATTCCGTTCCCTTGTGATTGTGTGTCTCTGAGCAGAGTGTGTTTTTGGACATTTTCATGACATTACACGTTAAATCAATTGGGCGTTGGAGAAGCTCGATATCTCTCAAAAAAGTTATGACTTTGAAGATAAATGTAGTTGAATGTCTTGAAATGAATAAAGCTGGATATGGGGATTCATCTCAATTAATACACAACTGTATTTCTATGAAAACTACACCTCGAGACTTTCTTGCTTCTATTACAATTTTTTTTCCCATATGTATTGTTTTACATTAGAAATATTTTCCTAATATTGTTATCATATCTTTGCTGTGTTAAAGAATGTATTGGTCAACATCAATTTTACTTCCTCTTCTCACCAGACAGTCAGGACGATCACAACAGTCTCTAAAGTTGTGACACCGTCCCAACAGCGCGGAGCAGCAGACTGAAAATGAACATTTCTGAATATCTGCAGCGTTCGTGACACTTCACACTGACTTGATAAAAATTATTCACGCTGTTTTATTTTTACCTATCTTAAATAAACAGAGCATGGTGATACTACCTTCCCCTGAATGTATGGTCTGTGTCATAATCTGTCCGTCTGCTCCTGCATAATAAACTATTGCAAAACACATTTAAACAAGCTGAAGGGA
The DNA here is from genome assembly GCA_016785265.1 of Paraplagusia blochii. Taxonomy (NCBI): domain Eukaryota; kingdom Metazoa; phylum Chordata; class Actinopteri; order Pleuronectiformes; family Cynoglossidae; genus Paraplagusia; species Paraplagusia blochii. Next base: position 290,652 of record JAFBJS010000371.1, on the reverse strand, counting down.
AACACACATCTGGAGTTACGAAAGAATAGGTCTGCGAACAAACACGTTACGTTTCGCAAAGTTTGTCCAGATAGGATTATGAAGAAGTCACGATTATGTAAAACAATAAATGTGACTTCCTCAAGACGTCATGTGACGGCTAACCAGCTGACCCAGGTACAGTCAATGTCTGGTTCAACAACAAAAACACCCGGGGTCGACCGGTGTCTACGAAGACGAGTGACATCACAGCGATGTAGGAAAAACAAAGTGACAATCAATAAACTGTATTTTCTTAATGAACCGCGTGAACCAACAGCTCCAACACACTGTCAAAACATCTACTATGGGAGTTTACACTGGGACAACACCTCAAAGGTACACACACACACACACTCACCTGCTGGAGGTAGTTCTTCCAGACCAAGAGTCTGAATTGTTTCATGATCGCCATTCTTGACACTCTGCTGGTCAATATCCACTCACCGTCTGTAACGCACAAAAACATATAAAAAAATGGTTTCAGATTTCAGTTTCTATTTACCTTTTAAAAGAGAAAAAAAAAAGTAAAAAAAGAAAAGGAGCAGTGAAACTGTGTGGGCAGCTGTAGGAAATATAGAATTGAGTTTGCTGCGTTGACAGATATGTGTAAAATGTGAGGGGAGAAAAAAGCAACAAAGAAAGTCCAAAGATTACCTATATATATATATGTTTTTTAACCTCAGTCCTTGTAAGGTCATCAACGCCATACGAACTAGAATAAATGTGTAAGAATTAACTGGTTTTATTATCTTTTAATATTGTTATCAAATTCCAGCGTATAGTCTATTAGGTTTGTTGTAATATAGGGCATAGTATGTGTTTCTTTTGACTAAATGTTAAACTAAGGAACCTCTAGTCTCCTCAGCTCAGGATACAGACATATTTTTATACATATTTTTGACTGTATGGGCACCAACAGTGGCTTGGTGGTCCAAGATGCTGCCTTACGTCCAGAAGGTAACGGGTTCAAACGTATTTTTTGACTTTTTTGCTGTTTATTCTAAAGAAATATAAGAACTTATGTAAGTTTTCTATACATTTTCAGGCTTTAATTTCATCCCTCCTTACTCCTACTTTCTAGTGGTTTACAATGACGAGATACGAGATAAATAAACTCAAGACTGTTTTAGTTTAATTTATACCCAAGGCAAAATGGACACGTTGAATAATTACACAAACCTTTAACTTGTATTTAAAAATAACCCATAGCCTCCAACCACAACGTCTATTTTCATGTATTTACTATTAACAAATAAAACTATTGTAGAAACGAATAAGAAACGCAAAAGAAAACAAAAAAACATGACAAAGATTAGGCCAGCGAAGATGTCACCAAAGACGTGAACGTTTTCCTCATGAACCTGAACCCGCCCTTGTCGTCTCAGATTGGCTGGAAAATGCTCTACCGTCTTCTGATTGGATACTGAATTTGCTCGTCAATCCCTACGGAATCTTGATGAATGCTAATCATGAAGCTGAGACACAAAGCTAGGTATCACAGAAAATATATAATGTGCTGAATCACGTTATATGAAGAACACATTTTTAAACCGATTTGTGGCGTTTCGCGTCTCATACGTTAGTCCGTGTGTGTTCTAATACCTGAAAATGGAGCAGTCTCCCCACATGAACTTTACAAGCCGTGGTCTCGTCGAGGTGAAAAGCACTTCCTCCTTTTTCTGGTCTCAAATCAATATGATGAGCATCACCTCTCTGTTCGCTGACACCCAGGGCGTTCGGTCGGACATGAGTGGCACCCGGGACGTGTGCTCTCCGCTCCGCGTACCTCCTCTCTGCCAGGTCGCTTGGACTCTGTTATCCAGATGACATTGCAGCAGCAACGGCAGCTGCGGGATCCGGAGATGCAGCGACAATCGTCAACAAAGCCAACCACGTGACCTTCGTCAAACAGACGTGTCACGTGATCTAGCAGCTGGACTTTGACAGTCTTAGCCTCACCTGTAGTTTGAATTACTGGGCCAAAGTATTTATATAATACTCAGAAAAGCCATCCATTTATGCGCATTAAAAGCCATTAATTTTATTTTATATGCTTTTGACACTTCTGACTTATTGGCAAAGCGGATGGTTGTCTTTGAGATACACTCACCCTCAGCCTGGTGCATCTCATGATTTGTGTATTTTGTTGATTAATTTATATTAACCCATATGACCTCGCAAAACTGCATATTTTAAGTAATGTCTTAGCAGTAGTTTTAGCCAGCATGGGTGGCCTAGTGCAGTGGTTCTCAACTGGTGGATCCCCACCCAAAAGTGGGTCGCGGACCCGTTCTGAATGGGTCGTAAACAGCTGGTCAAAATTCTAAATAATGTGAATCAGTTGTTGAGCATGTGTGTTATTTTAGAAAATCTCTTATTTTGAAAGGCACACTCTGCTGAATACAACAAGTATGTTAAAAGAAGTGATTTTTTTTTTTCTTTAGAATTTTTTGTTGGAATTCTGAGTGGGTCGCAACTTAATGACCACAGGAAAATGAGGGTCCCGGAGTGAGACCAGTTGAAAACCACTGGCCTAGTGGACCCAGGTAGACTTGAGTCTGCAAGGCCTCAGGTTTGAATCCAACAGTTGCCAGGTTGCCACCGAGGCGCTCAAAATGATGAGCAAAACACCATCCTGACCCACATAACTTCCAGTGGAATGAGCACCCACTAAGGTATGGCTAACAGTATAGTGCAGTGTGATGTGGGTGGCAGTCGTGGAGACTGCTGCCCCTGCGATACAGGAACAAATAAGAGGATGAAGCTGAATGAATAGATAGATGAAAACAACCTGTAGTTTTTTTTAGTCTCCCAGCATCTGCCAGACACATTTGTTTAATTGATTTGATCTAATCCACCAATTACATGGTGTGTAGTCAATGCGATTGATTGTTGTCAATCAAGAGAATTGATCCCAAGTAAAAGACAGAGGGGGCAGCATTTCTTTGCACCATATTTACAACTATAAGGAAAAGAGAAGATTGGTACAGTCAGAGATGAGAAGAAGGCATCTCTGGATACTGAAGCCACCAATTTCATTGGTTTTCTTCTGTGATAGTTAAAAAAAAAAAAAACACACCACACCCAGTTTTTGAAAACATTTTTATCTGAAGGAATAACTCTCAAGTACATATTCACATCAAAGGTCAAATAAAAAAATACTGTAAGAAAAAAAAGAAGCAGATTTCACGTAAAAAAAAAAAAAGAAACTGCACTTTTGGAATGAAGCGAAAACATTTTCAAGTAGTAGTGGCAAACTCTCTTTTTTTTTAATACATATAACACTATGTACATTTCTTTAAACACAGGCAATAACCAGTCTGGAGCAACAGTTTCTAAATGGACTTACAGTCAGTCAAAATAATCTTTGCAGTTGTGTCCTGTGTCTCAAATGAGGTATAGAGTATTCTTAAAGACCTCATCAAGTTGTATCTCTCTCTTCTAGGTGTCTGAACGTCGTTTCCTTTTGAGGGCAGTGAACCAAATTCATTCATTAATACATTGGATAATATTGATTGTTCAAGCATAATAACAAACCTCTGTGGTTACGGTAAAAGTGCTGGACTTAATGCTGAGGTTCACAAGTACACGTGGTTGGAATGATGGACATTTATGTCAATTCTCACACAACAGGTGATTTTTTTTTCTTTCCCTCTTTCCTTGATTCTATTCGGGCCTCTCTATAATTTATTATTTATTTTGGTTTTCCTAATCGGATAAAACCGACAGAACGACACACATACGAATACAAACAACTACTTTTTTCGTCTTCTTTCACAGCTGTTTCACTTTAGGTAGATGCCCCTGAATTCAAAATATGAAGAACTGAACATGAACGAAACAAAAATACAGTTAAACTTCAAGATAAACCTGAAACAGACGCCTGTTTTTAACTTTGACCCTTAAACAAAGGCTGTAAAAAATAGATGATTTTCACAGGGTCCTGAGAAATAATAAAAAAAAAGTCCCAGTGGTCTGAGAGCTGACTGGTGGCTGGGAGGTATTTCATTGTACCTGTAAACACGTTGGTGAAATGTCATTTACAAAGGCTCGTTGATAAACATTTTCCCTTGTTGGTTTTAAAGCACAAGAAAAAAAAAACAAAACATTGATGGATCAGTGCAGATTTGACAGAAGGGATGAACACTGTCCAGAACTGAAGGAAAGTGCTGGAGGCCGCCTTACGGGCCAGTGGTCTGTAAACGCCCCGGGGCCCTTGGACCACCTGCGACTACAGACTCAGGAACCCCACGCCCGCTGTGTATGCGTCCTCCTCCTTGTCGTCCTCTCCTCCTTCAGCTTCCCCTCCGCTGTGCGCTGCTGCGTTCTTTCTCTTCACTTGCCTGCTGGAGCCGCCCCGGGACATGTGTGTGGGCAACAGAAGACGGATGCCCAGTTGACTGCAAGCGGAACTCAAGGATGTGGCGATGGCTTTGAAAGGGCCGGGCATGAGGGGAGAGGTGGACGACGAGGACGAGGAACACGAGGAGAAGGAAGAGCACGAGGACGAGGGACTGACGCTGGGGACGGAGGAGTATCCCGAACTGTGAACAGAGAGGTCCCTGTTCCCCTTGTCTACGTCACAGAAGCTGTCCTCGTCACTGGACAAGGCCCTGCAGTGCTGCGACCCTCCCACCGTGTCCGTCTCTGTCAGTGGATGGAGTTGGACTGAGAGCATTGAACCTGTTGGAGGAGAATAATGGGTTTTTTAATTATTCAAGCAGAGTTTGAGTGTGTGGAGCTAATGTCATCCATCTACATCTGACCGCTGAACTCTGCACATAATATTATGGGGCCAAATTTATGAACTTGCTCACTGCGACCAGGACACAGGCACTGGCTGACTCATCATGACTCACAACTCACTTAAAGAACCACTCATCCATATGTATGTAGGTCAGTGCCAAGGACATTAGCAGGGGTTTAGGACAAAAAGGTTCTAAAAATTTTTTGGGCTGACAAAAACTTGGAACCCCCACGCTCCTCCCCACAACAAAAGGTACAATATCACTTGAAAATGATTAAATAGGTACAGAAAAAAAATATTTATATATTGGTAGATCTCAATCAGGGGTTGCCACAGTGAATCATAGCTTTCCATCTCCCCCTGTATCTTCTACTCTGACTCCAACTACCAGCATGTCCTTCCTCACTGCATCCATCAATCTCCTCTTTGTGTCCTAGCTGGTAGCTCCATCTCTAGGCTCATCCTCTTCTACCAATGTATCCACTGTCCCTCCCCTGGACATGTCAATCTGTCTTCTCCAGCTTTTTCTCCAAACCTCCCTGTCTGTGTTGTCCCTCTAATCACCTCATTCCTGTCCATCCTTTAACTCATCAGCATCTTCAACTCCTCCACTTTCAGCTTTGCCTCCTGTCTTCTACCTATTCCTAGTGTCTCTAATCCATCCATCATGGCTGGTCTCAAATCTGTCCTGTAAACTATTCAATTCACTCCAACTGTTCCATTCTGTCTGTTTAAAGCTCACACACTGAAATGTAATCTCCAAAAAACCCCAACCAACTCAATAAGTCTCTACCAGACTTACAATCCGCATCCATCTCCCACTCGCTCTCTTCCTCTCGGTCCCCTTCATAACCTGAGCAGGATGTGTCCAGGCTCCAGTCCAACATGTCCCCCAGCAGCGTCTCCTCCTGATTGGACAGCTCTGCAGTAGGCGTGGCTCTGTGGGCCTGGATGCTGTCATCACGCCTCCTGCGGGGAAAACAAAAAAAAAAAGTGGATGAGAAGTGAGGGTCTGGTGAGTCATTGCAGAATCTCCCAGATGGCAAATAAACAAAGGCAGAATAGTATGGATCACCGATCTGTGTGCGGCCGAGCACAGGTGACTCAGCAGCATCTTAGATGCAAAACGAGCAGGAGGTAACAGGAGAGAAGAGCAGAGCTGACTTCTCAGAATAATTTTAGATTCTCAGGAGTCACGACTGAATAAAGAAGCATTTAAAGATCATGATGGATGGTGTTGTGGTGGAGACTCACTTACCTCTTGTTAGTGTTGGACGGAGAAGCCAAAAAAGTGTGGATGTCTGCTGGCTGACCAGTGGGACTGGGCGGCTCCATCTGAGGCTTCACCTCAGGGATCCCCAGGATTTGACACAGTTCTTTGTAATCTATCACCTGCAGGTGGACACATGAGGCAACCGTTAGCGAGAGGAAACACAACTTCTTCTACTTTCAGTTTGTCTCTTTTCCCCTGAGGTTGCCACAACATTTTCTATCTCGCCCTGTATCTTCTACTCTGACTCCAACTACATCCACGTCCCTGTTCCCTCCAGTAAACATGTCTTAACTAGAGGAAACAACTTAATTTTTCTTGTTTGTTAACTTTTGTTTGGTATACAGACATAAAACAAGCACCTTTTCCTGGCTGATGTGCTGGTAGGCCTCGTCGTCAAACCTCTGCTTTACTCCAGTCAGTGAAACATGTCTGTAGTCCTTGGGAACATCCTGGCTGAAACTGCAGATGACGATAGAGGAAAAATAGGAGAGAAACCTTGTTATGGCCAAACGTAAACAGGTTAGTGGATGCAGTCATCACTGATCAAAGTGAGTCACTGTAAACAACAGTAACGGCCCAGCGAAACCACATGCTTCCAACCACATCGTTGCAGGCAGATTACAGAGAACAATGCAACACTAAGTAGACGGCCATTTTTCTTTCCTCAAGTGTATGTAGCAGAACGTCCAAACTTCTGCAGGTGTTCTACACATTTCAGATTGTCGCTAATGTGATGATGATGTCATCTTGTTGGCGCAGACAGAAAAAAAGAAGACGTAGGAAACACAGCAGTGTGAAAAACTCACCATTTGACGTAAAGTAGCACACAAAGGGACACCAGGTCTTGCTTGGAGAAGCCAGTGTGGTCGACCAACTGACTGGGCCAGAGAGGAGCTGCAGAGACGCAGAGCACAGACGTGAATCAGAGTCAATAGGGACAAGAAACTGCAAATCCTCTTTGGAACGTATTGTCCGAAACAGATGTCAACGTTCAGAGTGCTTGTTAGGCCGGCGGTATTACCATAGTGATGTAGTGCTCGTGTAAGCAGTAGTGCAGCGCAGGCCAGTTTGGCAGGTGGCGGCGAGGAGAGGGCGCCGTAGAGCAGCGACAGCTCGCAGATGTAGCTGAAGAGGTGAGAAGACCGACTTTCCAGGGGGAGAAGAGACAGGAGAACCTCACCGTAGTCCAGCAGCGTGGGACTCTGAGGGAGTCACAGGAGGAGGTAGGATTAAACCAATGACTCGATCATGGCAGTGAGACGTGTTTTCAGGAAGGAGCTTAAAATTCTTCATGATATTTGGGTTTTTTAGTTTTTTTTTATTACTAAAATCAATGTTCCCCAAACATTTTTGTGCCACGGGCCGATAAAGGTCTAATTTTCACGCCATGGTCGTGGTCGGTTGTGGCAGATAAATACCCCTCAATAAAATCACAAATCTCCTGGGTTACGAAATATTTTCCTACCTATAAAATCTTCCTACCCGAATTAACTTTGCATGCACACAACAAGAGTTCTCAAGAGCACACAGCCTATAACTTTTTGCTACAATATAAATAAATCTTGAACTCACCCTGATCTTTCCCTCCAGCACAGAGACCAGCTCTCCCATCATACGAACCAGGTCTTCATATTGGTAGGTGTTGTCCGTGAGCCAAACTGCTTCTCGGATTGTGAGGATTTCTTTACTAACGTAGCTGAAAAGGAAAAAAAAAACACATAAATTCATGTATATATATAAAAAAACCTTTTGTGCAAATTTTTGTTTAAAAAAAAAAAAGAGGATTCTCACCGTGTACAGACGACCATGCAGGCGATGCCCAACAATTGAAGGCTAGCCTTGGGCACAGAGCGAAGAGCCAGGTATCTGTCCACACAATTCACAGTCACATGGAGAGTCAAGCTGGAGAAGTCCTTCATTGTGGTCACTTCCACCAACCAGTCCACCAGGATGTATCTGAAGCAGCAGCAAATATGGGATTTTAAAGAAATATTTAATAATAATAATAAAAAAAGACAGGTTTCAAAAGAACAGTCTCCTAGAGCTTTTAATTATTTAATCAGGTCATTTCACATCTTTCTGGTGAAAACAACTCTAATAGGAATATTAATTTTAATCCAACAAGAGACTGATCACAGTTGAGTCCCTGTTCTCATCTACCTCATAGTGTCCTTGATGCCTCGTCTCAGGACGCCCTGAGAACAGTGTCGTGACGATGGGTTTGAGGAGCTGAAAAGCTGGGACACCAAGTCAGAGCAGGCTCTTGCTTCCAAACCCAGCGGATTCCCAGTGCAGCACACTTTGGCCAGAGAGAGCTGGGAGGAACAAAACAAGACTTTAAACAAAGTGAATTTGTCGATGTACATAATTACGGACAATCAGATTGTGATGTGTCACGCGTTTTGCAACAGTTTTTGTGACAAATTTTTGGAATTTAAAAGGGCAAAAGAAAGATGTCATCAGCTGTCACCACCTCTTGACTCTGGCTCAAAGAAAGAAACTCAAAAGTGTCTCTCTGGACAAATGGAAGGATGACAAATAAATCACAAATTTGACAATTAGAAAACCCCCATAAATACCAGGCTGTCATTTCTTGCATTGTTAAGGAAGATGACAAGCTAAACTTATGCTACTGACAAACACAGAGGGTAGAGTCCATACCAGGCTCAACATTTGAGTCTGTTCTTGAATAGGAATTGACTAAAACAAAACACACCTGCGCCTCCCAGCATCCTTTGCCAGCATAGTCCCTGAGGGTTCGGATGTACTGCAGGTATCGGCCTGGATCTGCCATCTAAAATAAAAATATTAAGTAAGTACATGTAAGTAAAGGTTTATATAATCTAAGGGAAAAATCTTTGCCCACAAAGACAGACTCACAGCTGCTCCACGATTGTGTTCCCACAGCAAGTAGGAGCTCTGCAGGCAGCCCGCCTGCGCAGACTCTTCCAGCATGGACAGAGCCTCAGACTGCTTTACTTCATCCTGGAATTGTTACATGAAGACAGCCGTCACGCTAGGCCCACATCGATTGGTACAGTTTCGTTGAAGTACATCAGCACGAGCACATTGTCTCACAGACAAGAATGTCTTTTTTTCCGGTTCAGGTTGTCATACTCACCCTAAAGAGATAAGAAACTCTGGCCAGGCAGTGCAACAAGGGTCCTTTCTTCTCCTTCAAAACAGAAGAAAATATTATATTTAATTGAAAAATTCTAATTTTTCTACGTTTAAATATGTGTTTTTATTAAGTTGCATAAGGATCCGCAGCAAATGTGACTGGTGCATTTTAGAATATTTGTGATAAAACCTACCATGTTGGTGTCACATTCAGCCTTCAGATGGTCAAATACAACGGCTTTACAGCAGCTGCCGGTGGGTGACCACGGTGGGCGGATGAACACCCAGATGAAGGGATCTCCGGTGGGAGGTCGGAGGCTCTCCGCCAGGCTGAAAAAGCGTGAGGCCTTACGTCCACACACATCGGCCTGACCCGCATCACTCAGTAACGCTGGTGGACAGAAGAGGATGTGGGTTAGATGTTAAACTCAACTCAATATTTAAAGAAACTACAGATGGTCAGAGCTGGAGATGGAGACAAGGATGGACAGGATTAAGAATGAGGTGATTAGAAGGACAACACAGACAGGAAGGTTTGGAGAAAAAGCTGGAGAAGACAGATTGAGATGGTTTGGACATGTACAGAGGAGGGACAGTGGATACATTGGTAGAAGAATGATCCTAGAGATGGAGCTACCAGGTAGGAGACATAGAGGAGATTGATGGATGCAGTGAGGGAGGACATAGAGGTAGTTGGAGTCAGAGTTGAGGACACAGAGGACAGGGGGAGAGGGAAATTGTGACTTGCTGTGGCAACCCCTGAAAAGGGACAAGCCGAAAGGAGAAAAAGACAGATGGTCCAACTTACGTCCTTCGTTGTATAAGTAGGCAATGCCAAGTTTCACAGCAGCTTCAAAATTCCCCTTTTCAGCACATCTAAAGAAGGAAGTTTATGGTCAGAAAAAATAGAAGCATCTATATGTATATGTTATGTATCTGTTTAATTAACTGATTGACTCTACCTTTCAAATAGCCATAAAGTGTTGGGGGACGGCCATGTGTCTCTGAAACTGACCCTGGCCCATAAACTGGAGTGGTTGTCAATTATATCACGTAGTTGGGAGTGAACCTGTGAAAACAGAAATACATTAGTTCTCAGTGGACAGATGAAGTTGACCAGCAGGCATGAATGACAGACACTTCCATATGGACGCCAGAGTGTTTACTCACAGCTCGAACTGACAGCAGATCCTCAGCAGAGAGGCACTGGAGGACACACAGGAGAACGTCCTCGGGTAGAGACAGCAAGGTCAGATCTGGGGTTCGCTTACGGACCCGTTTCCGTGCTGGAACTGAGTAGCATTTTGAACAACGGCAGTGGACTAATTGGACAGAAGAGGGGAAAAAAATATATTCATTTTACTTGTGCATTAAAAATATTAATCTCCTTTTTTACCTTCTGGCATGTCCCTGCCACAGCGCGTGATTAATTTCCATCTAACCCTGTCCTCCGTATCCTCAATCTAACTCAAACTACCTCTATGTCCTCCCTCACTGCACCTATCAATCTCCTCTTCGTCTCCTATCTGTGTCTCTAAATTAATATGTACTTATAATATGATAAATCCTTATTTTTGGTAATATAGAAGAGCAGATTAGCTACAGATGAAATGTTGGTAGGTTGAGGTTATGTTTTTTGTAAAATTCAGTAAAAAAACATGTAACATGTAATAATAATAATAATAATAATGTAAATTTGGACATGGACCATTTTATAACTTAACAAGTTTTGGAGGGACATGATTGGTTGTCCTTTCTTATGTCCTTAAATGCAACCCAAGAGATAGCTGCTATGTAAGGAGTTTTTACACACTCAACCACCCACACTTCACGTCTTGATGTGTAATTCTCACAACAATGACAAACAAATATTAGCAGTTGAACTAAAGCAGGTCAAAAGTCCGATTTTTTCATGGTACAATAAAAAAGGGAGCCGTTGATGCTGTATTTTACAGGTCATCCTGACACAAATGTTGTGTTTAACTGCAAAAAATGAATTACTGAACTGTAATTACGTCATATATAGAAAGAATATATCCCAAGTTTTCCCTTATATAAACTTTTCCTGGATTTTTAGTTGTGTAATGACGAGAGACCTTGAATCTGACAGAGAAAAATTCAAGGCTAGTGAGCGCCCAAATTTCCCTCCTGGGGTTCAGAGACGTTTGTTAAGATATTGCACGTTTCATCCAAATAAATGGTAATAGTTTGGTTCCTAAACAAAGCAAGAGTTGAAAATATACTTGGAAATTATTTTTAAATAACACACAATATTCCTCCTTTAAAATTACACTGAGTTACAGGTGGTTAACCTGGATAACGTCTGCCCAGTGGCAGTTACTTATCGGGGCTGCTGTCAAATTCAAGGCTTCACAAGTAAAATTAAAGAATAACGTTTTCCGATTTTTTCAAAGCACATAAAATAAAATAAAAAAATAAATGTAAATCATCTTACTCACCCCCTGCTTTCATTTCAAGTATAGCAGTCTCTCCAGAAGTGGAGCCTAGGAAGTTAGCAACAGGTCTCGGAAGCTATTTAAACCGAACGGAGATTTTAACTTCAAACTCACAAGTACAAGCAAATTACAGGTATATTATAGACTATTTTGGAGGAGAGTACGACAGTCTGCGGTGAGATTAAACCCGCTGACCACACTGAGATGTACAAGTTCACTAATAGCTTTACAAATTGTGGCTTCTAGCCCAAGTTCTAATTCTTGCACGCTTCCCCCCGCTCTTAGACCCGCCCCCGATAGTACCGAGGGACCGCCCGCGCGCACCGTTTAAACGCAACACAAGTTTTGGTTGGTGCAAAGATGTTCCGCCTTAAAATGACGTTACAAGCTTTTTATTGGTCAAGACCTGCAACGAATGAGTCTATTGGTCAGAGTTTATAAACCGAAAAACAGTGTTTGATTATTGGAAGACGTGACGCATTTTCGAAGTACGCGCTCGCGAGTGGATGAATTTGATTGGCTTGATACGAATACGAAGTAATACTACGGATTCGCCTTTTCATGGTGCATCATGGGACGTGAAGTGAAAGAGAGACTACGGTTTAAAGGGACGCTATTAAAGGGGCAGACACACAATGAAACAGAACCGAAATATTTAACAATCTACATTGTATACGCCAAAGATATCGACTCAAGACAAAATTTTAACATACGTTTGTGGCTAAATTAGTTTAAAGATTTCCAGTATGCTGCTGAATTGAAGCTAGTCAGCTCAACGACGGTATTTTTTGTTTAAAGGTAAGTTAAAAATGTTTTCAGGTCCACAATGATACAAGCAGCTAACGTTTATTTCGTTCATTTCATGAAAAACTCGTTTGACCAGAGGCCAAGTCTATATATAGTAACAGAATATATATATATATTCTGTTTTTACAATATATATTGTAATATCGGTAATAGTGGGTCTATAATAATCCTTCATAAATGGTGGTTGTCACTTTTTCATCTCTCATTTATGCTGAGTACATGGCATTGGATTTTAATTTCCCCCTCTTTCCTCCTGTGTCATTAATCTTTCAACAATTGTGCGATCAAGCACAGCAAGAAAAAAAGAGCTAAAAGCTATTGGTTTTTCCTCCGCCACAGCAGTCTGTCTTTGATGACATGACAAGATGAATAGAGATTGAGACCACCACCACTAATGGAGACTGCATTGCAAATAAATGGACATCGCTATCTCTGCTAAACAGCTCCCTCCTAATTATTAGTCTTAGAAAAAGGCCATAAAAGAGCCAAACTGCTCACCACAAGTAATCATTGGTACTCAGACTTTCTATTGATCATCAAGTCACCAATCTCATCATCACCTCTCTGTGCTAACTGCCACAGTGCAAACTGATCAATAACCTCTGCACGGTGTGATTTAATTTAGTTATACGCACAAACAAATTGATGTTGAAATAATAGAAATTAAGGTTAAAATGTAAAACTAGTGATAAATAAGAAAATTTAAGTGGAGTGGAGATTTAATTTTGTCAAATATATAACTCCAAATGGGGAGTTGATGCTGATCCAGTGAGCTCATAGTTTAGTGACCTAAGATGGGGCAGAGGCACTGACAACCTTAACTGGTGACAGTCAGTGTTTCCATAGAAACTCCAACTAATCACAACCTTTTTCTCAGTAAAACACACCAACTAAGCGGTAATGGCTCCAAGGGGAAAATGATCAATTAATGTGTTTATTCTTTCTAATGGCAAATAATCCAACATCATGTTTCGTCAGTGTGTCGTGCATTTGCTTGCTATCAAATTTGATGATCTTGGCAGAAACATGTAATTTCCTCGAAAACAGATGTTGCAGGGCCTGAAGCAGAGCCGGAATGTAACTTTATCCCACCACAAAGGTATTATTTGAAACCAAGAGCAGGCAGTGACTCATCAAGTTCACAGAATGAACTGTCCTCTGCACAGATGATGTTGATTAGGACTTGGCATTTAGAGCCTTGAACAGATTCAGTCATTTGAAGCATATGGGGAATGGCTGGAGTATTTTTCTTTTCACTATTTGTTCCTTTTTTATCTGCTGGCAGTTAGTTGTTATTTGAAATCATAGACGCCAATAAGATCTGAAGGCTCAGTTCTGAGGCCAAGTCACAGATTGAGAGGCGGATGAGGTGCTCCCATCTGGTTTCCTGTAATCTCTGCTGACCCCAGCGGTCAGAGTGACCACTTCCACTTCATCTGCACTATGCCCCATTGGCCTCCACACCCTTCGTTCAGACCCAAACATTGAAGCCTCCACACCCACAGCGGTTCACTTTAAAACAGCTACTTTGTTTCACACAAAATAGATGTTTCTTGTCCATGTCATATCTTTGCCATTAGGGGTGTCATTATTGCCACTTAACACTTGTTGGCGCTAAAACAATTGTTCTCAACAAGTCTGTTTTTATCTGATGGCAAGACACAAATCTATTTAATATAACATTTTTTATTATCCTATAGGTCTGCAGGAAATTGAAGACAAGTCTGGGACCCCGGTTGAGAATCATGCTCTAAAACAGTGGTGCCCAACCACTGGGGCAGAGACCGGTACCAGTCCATGGGTGAATTGGTGCCGGGCCACAAAAAATAATAATATTTCCTTTTGGCTCCATCTTGCTATTACTTTCACTTGATCCATACCCAACAAAAGAACTGAACAATAGAATGGCTAGGATTCCATCATCAATAATGCAACTATATTTGATTAGGAAATATTTTCTCAGTGAAGACAACAACAATAAACTCAAAATGACGCAGAGTCATTGATACAAGAATCTAACCTTGTATACCGGTCTGGTAGCAGATAATTATAGGCCGTGTGCAAATCCTTGTTGTGCCCATGCACAGTTAATTTGGGTAGGAAGATTTTATAGGTAGGAAAATATTTCAGAACACCGGAAATTTCATTTTATTAAGGGGTATTTATCTGCCACAACTTAACGACCGGTTCGTGAAAATAGTACAAGACATTTAACCGGTCCAAAAAACGTTGGGGGACACTGGTCTAAAAGGCCTGTTCTACTTGGCCAAGTTATTGCCTTTGTCTTCAACAGGTTACTGTGTCTTTTTGCAGAACAGGAGGAAGTCTGGTCTTTATATTTGACAACAAAATGTTATATCTATTTTGAGATACAATTACATTTCTGATAATTGTGTTGTGTAAAAAACTGACTTATGTCTTCACAATAACATTTATTACATACAACCAAAATGTACAACTGTAGAAATATACAGGATGAATATAAAATCACCAGGATGGGATATTTACAGTGTGTTTATATACAGCACCAAACTTTACACCAAAACGAACATCAAGTGTGACATACAGCAGAGGCAGACGACAGGGCTGAGGTAGATTATCCATTACTTTCAAAAGAATGGGAACTCACTTCACCAAATGAATCTATTACTGTCAGATTACAGTGAACACACACCGGCACTAGCGCAGACAAAAAGCATCATAAGTCACATGTTCTGCTTTTGTTTGCCTTTTCGGGTTGACATTTCTGCTCTCCGCTGTCATTTGTCAAACTTACACAGAATAGCTGTCAATAACTCTGCCACAGATCACCAACACCGAGCATCATTAGAGTGAACAGCAACGGAGCATGAAGGCAAACGGCCCGTGGTGATTGGCCCGTTGGTCTTAAAGACATTCTTTGGCATTGTCTGTTAACTGCTACCTCTGAATGCATAGACACAGTGGGTTTATCACACCTGGGAGGCTAAATCAATTTCAGCACAGATCAATTTGCCTCAACGGGGTTAAGAAGTGCTGGAACACAGTACCGGACACAAGGACGGCCACAGGCTTTACGTTGAGACTACTCTAAGCGCAAGTGGATTTTTAACACGCATAATAGGTAGCGCAATTGAGAATGTTCGTGAGGAGAATTAAAATGCCAGCGTCTGTACGTCGTACATTGGTAACTAGTGTGTAAAACCTTTGATTATAGTTCAATTAATGCAGGATTTGCCACTCGGTTTGGCACTAAAAAAGGAAACAATTGTCTGCTAGGGGTGAAGAGTTGCATGTATTTCACAAAACATTAATTGTGAACAGACTACGTCAAGGACTGAGTCACACACAGGCCACAGTGACTGATCGATTAGGAAAGTGCTGTCCACCCAGAAAGATCCATGAGGGAATACATATGGAAAAGCAACAGAGCCGTTTTCCATGAGTGCTTGCTCAAGGCACTAGATGGGAGGGGCTGTAGGCGAGCAGGATCAGTCCAAACTTTCCCTGCAGTGGCATGCCCCCCCCGGGCAGTGTCCTTCAATAATCCTTGCCACCCTCTGTTGAGTTGGGTCTCTCCAAGCAGATAATAAATTACGGCTAAACGCTCAAACATCGCTGGGGATCACTGTCTCTGTGGAGCTGAAGCTACAAACAGTGTAGTGAAAATTTGGAGATTTTTTTCCTTCCTTTTTTTTTTCATGGCACGGCCAGAGCCACATGTGCATATTTCCCCATTGCAATGAAAATCAAGGTCAGGGAGACTTCAGTTTACGAGAACATTCACTTCTCTGAAAAAACTGTGCAACCTCTATGGCTCGAAACTCATACAGATGCCATGAAGATCCTGCCGGACTCAGGTTCCTCTCTGCCATTGCGTAAAAAAAGCCTCCAACACATTGCTGCGGTGTCACAGGACGAGTGAATGACGTTGGCCCCTGACGCCGGTGTGCTGCTTTTCTGTTGGGTATCAGGTTCTCATCTTTGGCCCACTTCTGGCCTCTTGGACGGTCACCTGTCCAAGTAGGAAGAATGTTGTAACTGACGTGGCCTGTGACGCCAGCATTGACTCCAAGAGCAGCTCCACATATCGTATTGGGTGTCCGAGCGAGCTCCCCCTGTGGGTGCCGCTGCCTACGTGAGTAAAGACTGGATGCCGCATGTAGCCGAGTGCGTAAATATGCATGCAGAGTGCAGCGCATATTTGCGTGTGTCTGGTCTGAGGTTGTTTTGACACTGGACACCTGCTGTCTAACCATTAAAACTATGTGTAAAGCGGAGGTGACGCTTCTTTGCCCATCCAGAGTCAGCCAGATTTGAGAGGCCGAACTGATCCACCGTATCCGCTCACTGCGTCCATCCATTCTGCTTTCATCCTCAGTTGAACTTTTTCAAAGATATAAACTGAGTCTAACTCTGTTAAAAAAAAAAACAACACAGGCAATTTATGGCAGGGAGGTGGTGAAGTGCTGCTCCTAAAGCCAGTCCTTGAACTCCCAGGCTTTGGGAGGTGTCTCCTTTCCAGTTCCTATAACTGTTTTCCCAGCGTGCGTCACAGGGGACACTGCTCAGAGGTGAATGAGCCTCCCTCCTTCTTTTTCCTTCTCTTTTTCTTATGTACGGTCCAACAAGCTGAGGCCAAAATCAACAGCAGAAAGCCCACCACCAGAAGCACCACTGACACAACTTTAGTCTGTGGCAGGTCGTTGTAGGTGTAGGTAACCCCCGTTCCTGCCACACCTATCACCAAACATATGATTCCAAATGGAAAGATGCAGCGATACCAGGACTTCTCCATGCCTCCAGTGGCTTGGGAAAGCCGTTCCAGAGAGGAGAGAACCTCTGGAACTTTGCTACCTCCAGCCTCCAGAGCCTGGCTGTCCTGTCCCGAGCAGGTCTGAGACTGAGGAGGGCATGCGAGGTGGCCTGTGGTGCAGCCCATGCTGGAGGTGCAGACTGACGGATCCTGGAGCGAGGCTGCAGCACCGGTCTCTTGGATGGAGTCGGTAGTCAGCTCCAGCCTGGATATAAAAGAGGTGGAGAGAGGAAGAGGAGGAGTGAGAGAAGAATGCGGTCTGTTAAAAACTGGACCAATAACTTGGAGTTGGATCTGCAGGAGTGTGTGTGAGATGAAGGTATCTACGACTGAGCTAACGATCCACTCACACTCTCTTCTTCTTTCCCTGGTTGTTTCTCTGTACGCTGCCTGTTGGCTCTTTGGCAGCACATTGTACACTCTGCTGCATGGACTGATGGGGGATATATAAAGAACCAGAGGAGGAGGGGCCGGCCAGGGAAAAATGGGGACGTCCAACCTTTCCCATTGGTTGTCTTTTGTCTGACGTCCAACAGGGAAGCGGGGAGAATAGGCGCTGATCAAACAGGCTGACGGAGCACAGGAAGGGGGAGGGGAGGGGACTTAACGACTCCACCATGTCTTTACCTCTACATCAGTGCCTTTCAATTGTTTTGTTTTGCTGCCCCTTCACAAACTTGACAACCTGCTGCTGTCCCTTGGAGGGAACCCTGAGTACTTCACATTAGTCGGCTGCTTATTTTTTACTGCCCACAACTTAACAGTTGTTTCTCTGGGAGTGAGAAACCCTTATTTTACTTTTAGTATTCTGTACATTTAAAGATCCTTTACCTCATAAAAAACTTTTCTTAAAAAACAGTTTACCACAGGCACATTGTTTTTGACACATGGACCACAATTGTCCCTAAAAATGTACACAGGTCCTGGGTTAGGAGTAGATAATGTGCATCAAATGTGTCAAACTTAAGGCCCGGGGTCTAAATGTGCCCGCCAAGTCATTTTGTATGCATGCTGGAGCTTACAAAACACTTTATATTGTCTATACAGCAGAGTTTTTTTTAACCTGTTAGATAAAAGTAACATGTATTTATTATGGAGGAGTAACATCTCAACAGTCTTCCAGACTTTAAAGGAACTAGTGTTGATGTGGCCCTTTTATTGCATCCCAATACAAACCAATTAAATCATTTATAGATCTTTGGCTGGCCGTATTACAAAGCTGAATGCACCACATCTGGTCCACGAGATTTAGTTTGCCCACGCCTGGTGTTCCTAGAACACCTGAAAGGGAAGGTGCGGGATTTGTACGTGAACTAAATCATTTTACATTTGTGACTTACGTAGGCGCAGGGACGAGGCTCCGATCCCGCGACCACCCACCTCCACTGCTCCGTAGGAGTGTATTGAATAAACTGTTACTCCAGAACAAAAACACCCTAATGAGCATTCCCACACGTGACAGAGTGAGAGTCATGAAAATCACCACACTCCCACCCATACACACTGTTGGCGACAGTTCTGTCTGAATGGAGAGAAAGTGTTAAATCTCCCAGAAAGACTGAAGAGGTGAAGAAAATCAATGGAGAAAGGCTTTCTCCTGATCATATTAATCATCCTGCTGTACATCTGAAAAGCAAGGTTACAAGGAAGGATAAATGTCCTTCTCTACCCTGAGGTGTTCCGGATTTAATTGATTTATGTTCATACATTTCTTCCCCGTTCTCAAGCATAACAGGTCATTTATACTTTTGTTAATTTGACGATATGAAGGCTGGGATTTGCTTAAACCGTAGCAAAACAAACGTGCATGACTTTGTCTCAGTAACAGGTTTTTCCAATATAATTGAATGAAAGTGTTTCTGCTCAATAATGTTCACAAGGCGGACTTCATCGGATTAAGAGATAACTAATGTTCTCATTAAAATGCCCAACATGCCTCTGTCTGTACGGAGGAGCTATTCCTATATTAGGATGCAGTATTCTCAAGGCAAAAGTGAAGAAATCAAAGAATTAAGCCATGAAGACTCTAGCTGCAGATGAGCTGAAGAGGGAGCAACATTTGTCACCAGAAGAGAAAAAAAAAAAGAGTGTTTGGAGTGCATTCTTGGTAGCACTGTTCTGTTTCTGTGGATCTGTACTTAGACTCAATTGTTTTGGTCGAACAGAGGCTGAAAGGAAAGTGACAAAGAGAAGGAACGATGGAAAAGAAGCAAAGCTACTGAGAAAACATGGCTTTTTAAGTCATTGTGTTGTGTAAGATCACCAGGATAGGTCAAAAGTAGAAAAATAAAATAAACAAGTCCCTGTCAGACCTGGCAACCTTGTCTTCTTTCATGCACTGTTGTTGAAAAATCTCCACAACTGCCACCCAAATCACACTGCTCCATACTGTGGGGCACAGTTCCACAACTTTAGGGGCTGTAAAATATCAATATCCAACTGTATTTTCCTTCAAATGTTCCAGGTTGTAACAATAAGATCCCTGACAAACACAGACTGGAACTGTGAGACACACGTAACCTGGGCCGGGCCGGGTCACGCTAGTGGGAGTGAAGGGATCTGTTTGTGACCGGCAGAGCTAGGCAGCAGCAGCTGATGTAAGGAGGTCACTGGAAGGCCGAGATACGTAGGCGTCGCCCCCGCTGGGACCTGTGGTGTAGTGCAGTCGTGATCTCCAGGATGCATCTCCGCCTCCTCCTCTACTACGTATGATCACACGCACTCATCCAAGAGTGTACGAGCGTCCAGTCCTGGTGGCTGCGTGCCAGTAGTGATGAGACCATGAGAGCCTGATGAATGACTGGGTATTTATTTACATCAGAGAGTACGTGGTATTTTAGTTCCTGACCATACTCCCACCATTCTCTTACTTGTTTTTCCCACACTTTAAGAACCAGATCAGTTCTTGTCTGTTTCACTCAGTGAGGCCGTGCATTGTCTCTGACGAAAACAGCTTCGGGGTCTGCATGAGGGCTGGTGAAGGGGGAGGCCAAACACCCACGTCCTGCTGTGTGAACCCACTGCCTCCTGTTACCCAGTCTGGCACAACCGGCATCACTCACATGGCATCTGTGGGCTACAAGTCCTCTTGGCCTTTGGTGAAGAATCCTTGTTAATACAACCAATATCCATTGTTCCATTTCTACAATGCTTTAGCAAATTGTAGCAGGAAAAATACCCGTTACTAAAGCAAAATTTCCGGTGTTCTGAAATATACCTATAAAATTTTCCTACCAGAATTAACTGTGCATGCACACAACAAGGGTTTCCCAAGTCCACACAGCCTATAGTTTTCTGCTACCAGACTATTGTACAAGGTTAGAATCTTGTATCAATGACTCTGCATCATTTTGAGTTTATTGTTGTTGTCTTCACTGAGAAAAAAAATTCATAATCAAATAAGGTTGCATTATTGATAATGGAATCCTAGCCATTTTATTGTTCAGTTCTTTTGTTGATATGGGTATGGGTCAAGTGGAAGTAATAGCCAGATGGGGCCAAAAGGAAACTGCGGCCCGGTACTGGTCCCCGACCCAGTGGTTGGGTACCACTGCCTTAGTACATTGCGATAAAAAAAGACTTGCAAAACAATTGCTGTAATTGAGATAAATGCATTTGCAGATGATCTCTGGTAACTTTGTTTATAAAGACGAGATCGTACACAGCTTACTATTGGTCGATACAAAGCCGTCTCTCGCTTTATCTGTCGTCCATTCTTTCGTTCACTTCTGTTGACACCAGAGTGAAGGAGGTTCGGGGGAATTACCTATGTAAATAATAAAATCACTATCTTGCCTCAAATTGGCAATTTTTTTCCCATCTCGCAAAGGGTTTTGGAACGCAACTCTCAGGCTAGGTGAGGGATCACTGTAATCTTTTACTTTCTTTTGTAACAGACACAAAAATAGACAACATGGAAATCAAACATATACTGTGAAGAGATGCAGCTTCACGTCCGGCCAGACAAACAGGATTAAATTGTTTTTCCTGAATATTTACTGCTGCGTCTCCAGGTCAGTGCATGACCCCAGTCTGCGATTGATTGAATTGTTTCAATTCAGCAGCAACATCCACTGATGGACGTTTCAGGTCTGTCAATTACCTCATCGTAGTTGATCGCCATCTGGTGGCACTGTGTGGATAGATTGGACGCATCATCCTGCCATTCTAGTGATCAGGAATATCTGTCTGTAGATAAGTTGATTCTATACATAAATCAGATTTTGACAAATTCCAACCTTTTTCATGCAACAGACCAGTTAAAATCCTGAACATTTTTTTTCTCTGATTAATCTTTAAGAGGGATATGGGGGCAGATGTAGGTAAGATGTGTGATTGAGAAAAGTGTTCTAAAATCAAAAACAAATTATAAATAAAAATTGCATGCAAAAAAAATGCATTATTTCTCTGCGGCCTCATACCAAATGACCAATGGACCAGTGCTGGTCCACGACCCTGGGTTTTTTTTTAATTAAAAATGATTTTATGAAGTAACATAAAAGCATGATTATGCCATGATATTCATATGTTCCTGGTTCATTCAGGCTCAGTGTCCAGGACTAGAGCAGGAAAACGCTCACCTCCTTCACCCAGGAGGGAGTACATGTCTCTCAGAACACTGGGGTTTGGACGTCCAGTGTCAGGAGACACAGATGAGAGATGAGGAGACAAAGCCTGAAACAGAGCCTGCCACACAGAAAAGAAACATCAGGTGAGATCTTCATCCCAAAAATCTATTAATACATAAAAAGGCCTGACTGATGATTTCATTAACTTTTATGAAGCAGGTGAAGATGATTTACCTGTTCCAGGTTTATCTCCTGCCGCAGCAGTGCCACCTGCATCCTCTGCTTCTCCAGCCGTCGGATCTCTCCTTCTGTAGCGTAGGTCACAGTCAGAGGTAAAGTTGAAATCATTTCAATACCTGCCCCAGGGTGACAGAGGCATCCTTCATCTGGCCTCCATCGATCCAATGCTTCCATCCCTGGACGGAAAATGAGGTTATTTTTAGAGCGGTAGCACGAGCGCCCTTAGCCCAAAATATTTTTCTCCACTTTGCAGCCTCAGCTTTAAATAGCTCGGCCCTTTTCTGCGTCAGGACGGATTACTTTAAACGTATCCGTCACAAGGATGTGGGCGGAGGTGGTGTGTGTGGGCAGGAGGAGGAAAGAACTGATCTGACGCTAAGCTCTCGCTGCGGTTTAGTTTTCATTTTCCAGGACAGGATGGAGAGAGGGCATTAGTTTGTTAGTGCCGTAAACATCTTTACAATGATCAGTAAACATAATTCCTGGAACTACTACACAGACAGACATGTAGGTAGGTAGATAGGTAGATGGTTGAAGTTAGGGCTGGGTATTGATTCAATTATTCGTATTATTCGATTCAATTCACGATTCACTTCGGTTCTCGATTCAGTTTTTGTCATATCAATTATAGTTCGGTACCAACGTTATTCTCAGAAGAATCAAAGCTAAAATTGAAACTAAATCCATTTGCTAATAAAAAATGTATTTTTTTTACATTTATTTCCATCACAAATTTACTTAAGGCAGTCATATTAATCCATCATGCATTTTTTATTTAACATGACTTGATCCAAAATTACAAGGCAGACTAGTTTTAGATTTTAGTGCCATGTTGTTTTTACATTTATTTTACGTTGAGTGTGTTAACTCGCACGTAACCATGTAAATACGTAATCACCTGTGGTGCATGAACTCACGTAAAGTTGTTGGGAAAAGACGGAAAAAAAAGAACGATTTTTGGATTTATGAATCTATATCGTCCTATTAACAAAAAAAAAACGATTAAAATCGATTAATCGATTTTTTTAACCCAGCCCTAGTTGAAGTTAACTGTGTGTCGTTAACTCTAAGACTGGTACTTCCTGTTAGCTCTGTAGGATTTCCATTGAAATGCCCATCTCCATGACCACATGTCATTGGCTCATGTCTTTCCCAGCATTCCAATCACCATGCACCCACATGCATGTCTGTGTTTTTACCAGGCTTGACCGCAGCTGTTGATTTGACTTGTTGTTTCTTCATAGGACAACGATGGCCGACATCAGGTCCTGAGTGGGCTGGTTTATGATCCTGGGCTCTGGTCTCATCTGTGATGCCACATGTCACATCTTCAGCGAACTAGAGCGAGCAGGAGGCAGCAGTGGGAAGGACGAAACAGTAAGAATTAATGTAACATTAAAACCAAAAAAGGTTATTTGAAAATAATTCTTGGCTGTCTTCTTAAATGAGTAGCAACATAACCCTGAATAAGCCCCAATGCTAAAATGCTACAATAAAAAATTCATTGAAAATATACTGTATGTGCTTACAGTACCACTAATGGTCACAAGAGGGCACCAACTACACTGTCTTCGTTCACGTTTTAGGCTGACAGACAGACAGACAGACAGATAGATGGATAGATGGATAGATAGGGAGATCTTTCTACATATATAATGGCTTTAATGGAAGTGCTATGTAAATAAAAAGTATTTATATAGATGTTTGTTTTTATTTTCACCAGAAATGCAACCAGTGACCCAGAAACACTATAAATACTGTAATAAAAAAGTTTTATGACACCAAATGGTTTTGTTTCTTGCATTATTAGATATGATTAATTTTATTTTGAAACTATTTTGTTTTATTTCTCCTACACCACTGTGATTAATTCTACATGTTAATTAAGATTTACCATCGTTCTCATTCTGCGCAGAAAGTGACCTCTCCCAGGGACAGGGTCACTCTGTACGGCAATCACTTTTTCCCACAACCTAAAAATCAAGTAAAGAAAAAAAAAACACTTAGTGACAAAAAACTTTTTGGATTGTACTCTTCTTTTCCTTTCAGCTTGTCCCTTTTTTCAGGGGTTGCCACAGCGAGTCAACATTTCCCATCTTCTCCAACCTGGTAGCTCCATCTGTGAATTTCACCCACCTGTCTTCCTTGCTTCGATAGAATTTCCATTTTGTTATTTGCTCATTGAGATCGCTGTCAGAGACAAACAGAACACACTATAAAACGAATTATCAGTTGTTTCTATGAACAAGTCATTATTGTTAAAACATACCCTGGAGGTGGAGCACTGATTGCCCCAGTCTCATCTGTCTGTGACAAAGGCTCTGGTGTACTTGAAGGAACTGTGGAGACAGCAGCTGCAGCTTCGATGGAGTCATCCCATCTGAACATGTTGCTTTTAGAGGTCTTTGTTTGTGGGTGTGAAGTTGAAATGGTATCCAGAGATCCAGAACTTGGACCAGTCTGCTGCTGCTTCTTCCTGGCAACCTGCTGAGGCCCTAACCTAGCTGTGGAACTTGTCTTTTTCATTTGCACCACATTTCTGTTACCTGAGAGTCTGGATCCTACAGTGGAGCTGCGTCCTCCACGTATTTCTTTCTTTGTCTTCTCATTGCATTCACTTCTCCTTCTAAGACTGGTTGATTGTGAAGTGGATCTGGTCGGTTGACTGTTTTTTGAGGTGTCCGGTTCATGTTGAGATCTGGATTGTTTGGGTCTCTCTGGGTTTTTCTTCCCTGAGCTGGTGCGAACCTGGAGAGCTTTCTCCAGCGCTCGCTCAAGCAATTCTATATCTTCCTTCTCCCCTGATGAGGTGTTTGTGTCTGAGGAAAGCAGCATAAAAGCATGGGGTTACAGTTCATCTGCTTAATCTCTGTGTAAACAGAAAGTCTATTTACAGACATCATCCTTATTATTATGGTGAACATGATTTCTCCCACGAATCTCTGCTTATTTTGGGGAAACCCAAAGGACTTGTGTGAATTATAATCATTTTACGTTTTTCTTCTGAACATTCATTCATCTTCATCTGTGTGTCTGTTACAAGTTTAAAGGGGCAGCAGTCTCTACGACTCAAACTCGTGGCCCGTGGGCCGTTTGCGGCCCGTGTAATGATATTTTGCGGCCCCTACCTTGATGTGAAAGTTGAATTTATGATAAAATTTTATAGATTTGTACATTTTTTTAACATTTTATGTTAAATCCTATAATCCTATAATAATCCTCTAATTTTATGATTTTTATTTTCATTTGTATTTAGCACTGAAAGCTAATGCAGCCCTTGGTATAAATGATAGTGTTGGTGGAGGCCCTTAACTTATTTGAATTTAAGACTTGTGCTGTTGGGGGTGAGCCCTGGGAAAGAACATGAAGCCTTACAGACACAAGTTCCCTTCAGTATCCTATAGGCACTAAAAGGCACTGCTGGGATTTGAACCCAGGATCTCCTGTTTACTAGACAGGCGCTTTAACCAACTAAGCCACAGCGCCATGTATACATCAAACATTGCACTGAAAAGACCTTTTTTAGACCTATTTCCACTTTTTTGACTTTCATTTTTACCTGTGAGACCAGACTCAGCACGATCCAGCAGCTGATGTTTGTCAGTCACTATACCTGAAGTCCTACAGAGACAAAACAAGCAAGTACAAAATTACAAAGAGCTAGATACACAATCAGTGATGCACAATCAGATCATTAGCTCATCAAAAAGGTTCAAGGTAGAGAGAGAATTTCTGACAAAATAGTACATACTGTCAGAAATATCAATTAAACAATAACTGCATACATATTGACTGTCAATGTCAGTTATTTCACATAGTTCAGTGTACACAAAACCACATTTTACTGTAATCAATATGCAACTATCAAACACGTGTACCCGGTTATAGGTTTGTTAATGAAAACTAAAATCACAAACTGATTTCTAAGTTAGAGTCAAAGAAGTGCGCAATAACAAAAAGGCACTGCTGGGATTCGAACCCAGGATCTCCTGTTTACTAGACAGGCGCTTTAACCAACTAAGCCACAGCGCCGAGTGGAAGCCTCCGCGGACATGTCGGGTTAAGAATGCCAACCTGTATATCTGTAGATAACGACTTTATTGATTAAAACAAATTTTAGTTAGAAATAATACGAGTTTACTTACAAACATTGTAGTATTTCTCTGTAGAGCCGAATGTTTTCGTTGACCCTGGCCTGTTCGGCTTTACATGACTTTATAGCTTGTTCAACGGAGGACAGCAGGGACATAATGGTTTCGGTCGAACGCTTTGTTCGACTTATGTCGACCAAATGGACCGCGTCGTGCTGTTTTCGAATATTTGCATTATGGAAAACCTAACGTTTACAACCGAATCAACTTTTCCCGCTGACCCGCGAAGTCGAAACGGATGCGGAAGTTACTCTGCACCCGTTCACACGCTAACGTGTTACAGTAACATATGTCAAAAACCACGACGAATGACCGCGAGTTGCGTTTATGTCTAATTTAACTTTATAGTTTAACGTATGCTGCATTAAACACAAATAAACGGAAATAAAATGGCAAATTTTTGCGAGAATTGGTATCGTTATCGCGTTGTCTGTGTTGCTATAACAACGAAGGCTAGGTGGCTATTTAGGTAACTGGGTGTAAAAGAAAGTGCTCTTTACAAATGGTGTTGTTTTATGATTTACACTACATTTAAAAGTTTTAAAAAGTCACTGTTCTTTATCAGAGTGCTCCGACAGAAGAAGCTTAATGTAAATGCAACAGCTTTTCAATCAGCAGGGAGGTAAATCATCTCACTGGCTCATCTATTCACCACTGACGTCCTGTGGCTTAGTGGCAGAGAGGGGCGGACGTGATGTGTAACTCAGCAGCTTGATGGAGCAGCAGGCTCTATTGCCACCCTCTGATTATAAAACATACATGCACATGTGTTCTTTCTCCCAAACGCACAGACAATATGCTAATCAAAACTGAGTCACACACTGCAATCATCCTTTCAACCATATTAATGCTTGTAAAAAAAAAAACCCTCAAACAAACACGGAGTTGGTTCATTATTCATGAACAGCACAATAAAATTTCAGGAAAAACAAGAGCACCTGCAAGATCTTGATAAGGCTCGGCCTACATTAATCTAACAGTATCCTGATAACAATATTTAATATTTTGGTTATATATTGACATGCTTTGTTGCTTTTTCATGTTGTTGTGTTTCAATGTCAATTGAGTTCATTGCTATCAGTGATAGCAATATATGAGTTAATTGCTATCAGTGATAGCAATTAACTCAATCTGAATAGGTCCGTGCCGGAAAAGTGAGTAAACATAGAATTTGAATATGAATATTCAACATCTAGAGTCGGATCAGAGAAATTAAAATTGTGAACATTAGTCTAAAAAATTCACTGAAAACAATTGCCTCCCGGATAACAAAAGTATGAAACGTAATTCTGAATAGGTTCGTACCGCAGTGCATTCTGGGACTTTGAACACAAAACTGTGAAATGTCACATATAGACTCAGAGATAAAGTCGATTTTTTAAAGGAAAAGTGATTAAACGTAGAATTGAAATATATATATATATGTTCAACATTGAATCAGAGAAATACAAAGTATAGACATTTATCTAAACACATCACTGAAAACAATTATACATCGGAGAAAACAAAATTATTCTAAATCTAAATTGGTTCGTACCGCAGTGCATTCTGGGACATTTAACAATAACGCTCCACCTGCTCGGACAAAACTTTGTGAAATGTCACATGTAACCTCGCTAATAGAGTAGATTTTCAGGAAAAGTGAGTAAACATAGACTTTGAACATTTATTTATGTATATATGATGTATTGTCTGGTTTTCTATTTGTGAACAATGAACTACGTCATCATCAGTGTTGCGGACAGGGGGCAGTGTGTCCTGTTTACCTTTGGCATTACAGAACACGGAGCTCAGCAGATAGTGGTGCTGTGAAGGTAAGAATGTGAAAAGACCACTCTTGCTTTCAAAACGAGAAGTAAATATAAAAAGGACATTTGCAGATGTCCGCCCGTGAACGAGTTTGTAGCCGTTGCGGAGAGAGCTAGTCGCCTGCTAACTTAGCTAATAAAGTTAGCAGCTGTGAGAAACAATTGATAATGAAATGAAGTTTAATATGTTCGTCAGTGTCAAGTGTACCGCGAAAAATATTATATAGCAATGGGTTTCTGTTTGATTTAGGGGCGAGAAATGTAAGTACGTCATTGACAAAAAAACAAGAATGCAGTTGTGACGAACTGACTATGATTTATGCAGATCGCACCAGAAGGCCTTTGTTTGTTGTCTGATGTTCCTGTATTTGACTTAAATCATCGATTTAAAACAAATTTACATCGGTCTAAAAGAAAACATACTGCAAGTAAACAGTGACAATGGACCGTAATCTCCCCTTGGACACTATCGTGATTCTATATCTCTTTACTTACTTTTGAGCAACAGTATGTATTCAAATACTGTGTCAACTGTCAAATGTCCTCTCCAAGTCAACAGTCCAAGTCATTTCTGTTGATAAACAATATTTGCTTTTGGTCTATTCCTACAGCTATTCTCAAGCTATAAAAACATTGACTATACTTAAACTGCCACCAATGTCTCTTCTGCTTTTTATTCCCTTTTGTCAAAGTCCAAGTAAACTGGACTTTGACTTTCTGCTTTTTCTGCTTCTTCTTCTTTCGGTTTGTCCCTTTTGTCAGGGGTCGTCAAAGCGAGTCAGCAATTTCCATCTCACTCTGTCCTCTGCATCCTCTACAATAATTCCAATTTCATGACTCCCTGGTAGCTCCATCTCTAGGATCATATTCTTACCACTGTCCCTCCTCTGAACATGTCCAAACCATCTCAATCTTGCTTCTCTAGCCTTTTCTCCAAACCTCCCTGTCTGTGTTGTCATCTGATTCCCTCATTCATCATTCCATTCATAGATATTTTTTAAAGATTTATTGTCCCATCTGCAAGGTTGCCACTGAGGTGCTTTGAGCGTAATAACCTCCAGTAGTTCCTCCATCTTCAAGACGACCCAGTCTATGGTGTTGTGTGATTTTTGTGGCGTCGTCAGCAGATGACGATGAGTAGATAAAAAAAATTGAAATCCATATTTATCGCTTAATTTAACTAATTATTTTTAGTACTAACCAATTACTTTTTAGGCCTTGTACAGGCATGGAAATATAATGTATTTATTGTGTTAAATCATAATGTGGTATGGCCCTTTTTTTGAATGATGGTAAACTTTATACACAGGATCACACCACAAATGTCAACAGACAAGATGGAGACGACAAAGACGGCCAATGGAGACGGGCCAGTATATGAAGACAGGGAGGAGAAACCCAGGTGAAGTTTATAAACTTGAAAACAAAATACTAAAATACTTGGCTAAAATACTTGCCTGTATTTGATAAGTTGTTGGGAAATATTTGTGTTTTTTTGTTGCTCTGGTAAACATATGCAATGCATTTTTTTTGTATCTTCCTGGGTTCCAGTCCTGAAGATTTATCTGAGCTGTTGGCAGCAGGAACCAAAGAGGTCCACGAGAAAGCTGAAAACACGCAGTTTGTGAAGGACTTCCTCAAAGGTCGTATCCGGAAGGAGCTCTTCAAGGTCAGTTGGAGCAAACTCAGGAAAAGTTTGAAATGTGGCAGGCAGAAATATATTAATGTATAGCCATTATCAATAATCTGAACCTTAAATTTGTTTTGTCAGCGTGCCACTGTGGCTCTGTACTTCACCTACAAGGCCATGGAGGAGGAGATCGAGAGGAACAAGGAGCATCCACACTTTGCCCCTCTCTATTTTCCCTCAGAGCTCCACCGCCAAACGGCTCTTGCCCGGGACCTGGAGTATTTCTATGGCCCTGAATGGGAGAGCCAGGTCAGCTGCACCGAGGCCGCTCAGCACTATGCGGACCGTATACACCAGGTGGGACAAGAGGACCCGGTGCTGCTGGTGGCCCACGCGTACACCCGCTACATGGGAGACTTGTCTGGGGGACAGGTGCTGAAAAAGGTGGCGCAAAGAGCCCTAAAGCTTCCACCCACAGGAGAGGGGCTGGAGTTCTATTGTTTTGATGCCATCCACAGCGCCAAGGCCTTCAAGCAACTGTACCGCAGTCGAATGAATGAACTGGAACTTGACTTGGAGACAAAGAGGAGAATCGTGAGCGAAGCTGTAAAAGCTTTTCATTTTAACATGGAGGTATGAGTGGACATTTTTTTCTTCAATAAGTTATAATAACAAAGGTGATCTCAATGGTATTTTTTTCAAATAAAAAAAATAGGTGTTTGAGGAACTGGACGAAATGGGGAAAAACATGGAGGAAGAGGTGTCCGATGCTGAAATGCCAGTCCATGGAGCAATGGGTGGGGACATCAGCAAATGCCCTTACTATGCTGCTAAAATGGGTATGAAGTTTATCTGTGCTTGAAAAATTAAATCACTGTCTCCATTCTTTTTTTTGAGCAATGGCAGAAAATGAAGATTGTTTTACCTACATCGTTTTCTGCTGCCACCTAGTGGAAGAGTATTGATTTTTTTTTCACCTCTGTCTATGGCATAGATGCATGAAGACAAATAAGGAACATGTTTGTGAAAAATGTGTGTTTTCCTTCTCCCAGCTGCCTCCGGAGGAACCACATACTTTTGTCAACTGGCCACAGCTGTGCTGCAACACCCGACTGGACAAGTTCTTCTTGCCACCTGGTTCGCTGCTCTGGCTGGACTAGTGGCCTGGTACCTGATGTGATCCGTCCTTGTGAGGTCATTTGTCACTGCTGTAGGAGGTAAAGAGGACAGTAAGGAGAAGAAGAGCATTTTATGGCTCATGGGTCCAAGTTAGTATGATGATGCACAGTAATGGCTGATGTTGACAGCAGACATACTTGGGCCAGAGAGGTGATCAGTTGGACCATCGGTATGACATCCTTACCTTCTCACAATATTTTAGTTTTTCTACCTCTCCATCGATCCCCATCTACCTCTACATCCATCCTCCTTCTGGGCCCTTCTGTTGGTGTCAAAGATGCTGTGTGATCGGTTTAAGGTGGAATTAATTTTTTTTCCCCCCCCAGTTCTTGACAAAACCTTTACACTGACACAACTCCTTGACGCAGCCTTCTGCCTAAACATTGACAATAATAATCTTTAAATAATATGTAATCATGATAATTAATAACTTAGTTTGTTATTCATCTCACAACAGAGACATTCTGTATTTGCAGCTAACGCAGGCAGACACAAGAGGCTACAGAGATCAAAAAAATCTAAATAAAAGTGGTAGATGTATTAAAAGTTAGTTTTGTTAAAGAATGCAAAGAAAAAAAAAAGTATGCAAATTCTATGCATAGAATAAAACAATTTAGATTGCTCAATTGACTGCTAATGGGCAGTGGTTTATCCATAACTTTCATACGTATTGTTACACGAGCAATGGAAAGAAATTATTGTCTTTTAATGCATGCTAAACAAATTATTATTTTACTGTGTTGCATTTAATGACAGGCAATAAAAGTAACATTTTACCTAGATTTGTAGAAGCAGTGATACATTCCTGCTGCTTTCCCTTTGTCTATGCCATATCCACATCCACAGGCAACTGCAGCTCTGTGTTCATGATCCATACTGTAATGCAGTTCACTCTGTGGTCTGGAAAAAAAATTGTGTTTGTTTTCAAGTTTTAACTTTTAAAAAATCCTGCAGGATTATTGCAGAACGGAGATGTTTTGACTTTTATTTCAAGAGTTGTAATGGTTTAATTTTGGATGCACTTTTTTGGAACTCATTGGACCTGAAGTACCAAAGGAAATGTGTTGATTAGTACCGCGTGAAGATGTGCAGTACTCACAGACAACCACCCAGGAGAAACAGTTTGCTAACATTATCTTGTTTCCTCTTTGATTGAGCTGAACTTAATGAAGCCAGTGCCAGTGTTTTAAACATGACTGTTTTAAACAAACTCAGTTTTGTTCACCTGGAGTCACTAAATAAAAAACTTTTTCAGCGAATGTCAAGAATCTTTGAACCTGTTTCTTTGTCAATCTGGCTGTTCATTAAGAACAGAGGTCAATTTCATAGTGGGCCACAATTGAAAACTGTCACAGGCCAAACTCAATATATATTGAGAAATTAACTTTAAATGTGAATGTTTTCTCTCCTCTCCAGATATTAAATATTTTTGTTACCATGTGCAAACACTAAATCCAGAACAGCCAAAGCTTATTAGTATCAACACATGAGAAATTATGATAGAAATAATTCACACATCAGTGGAATTTGTCTCTTATTCAGTCTCTTTGTAGTCTTTCCAGATCATTTTTGACATAAATCTTTCTTTACAGAACAAAATGTATGTGCTAAAACAAAAACCATGCATTATTAATATAACAAATTTTAAGAGTTTGCAAAGCAGGTCTCTCAAACTCCAATAAGTTGAGGGGCCACCACCCACACTATCGTTTCACCGAAGCGACAGCTTTCAGTGTCCAATACAAGAGAAAAAACAAAAACTCTAGCATACATTTGATTTTGACTAGGGGGCCAAAAATAATTAAAACTGCAGGCCAGATATGGCCCCCAGGCCAGAGTCTGACACCCGTGATTTAGAACAAAGGTTTATGTGGTCATTATTTTATTATAGCTGTACAGTTTATTAATTATGCAACAATTGTTTTAACAACTGTTTTATGTACACGTAAAAAGTAAATTCTCTTTCTCCACAGCTAAATGTAAGAAGAACTAACCAGTTTGTGAAGACGATCAGGGAAAAAAAAATAAGGGGCACAGGACAGAACGGGAGAACATTAGCATTACAACAAGAGCAGAACCATTTCAATCCTACTCCAAGATGTGACTGTCTTGTCTCTGTCAACACTATCATTTATTTGTACGAAGCTTTTATTGTCAGCATGGTACTTGTCTTCCTGGCAGTTGGTGAAGACCAGACATGCAGAGACTAAATATAACTGATCAGTCTTCTCTATTGTCCTAGTGTGTCAGTGTGTTGGGATCTTCTCAGGCAGAGGAAAAGATCAGGTTGATCTTCAGTTTTCATTCACCACTAATAAAATTTTGAACAGTCTCTTTTGAACAGTCTTCTGTTCTTCTGTGACATGATGGTTTCTGACGGCGGTCGCATCCGTCGCTGTGACTCTCAATTCCACGATCTTTTACCTTGATGAAACAAAAAGAAACGTTGAATTAAAGTACAACTGGAAATGTTTGGATTTGTGGTAATTTAGCAGAAACAGCAATAAGATCAGAAAATATATAAATAAATCATTTTCTTAATTAAAACCATACCTGTTGTTGTGGAAGTAACACCGTTCACAGTCCCTTCGACGTCAGTCTCGTCCTCAGCGAAGCTCATCAACAAGGTTCTTTGTTTCTCCGTCAGTGTCCTGCAGAGCAAAATTAACAAATAATCAAATATCTATTTGGAAGAAAGGTGTCAGGAGTGATCTGTGATAGAAGAGAGTCAGCTAAGGTGAAGGAGAAGGTTTACAGGACAGTGGTGAGACCAGCCATGATGGATTAGAGACACTAGGAATAGGTAGAAGACAGAGCTGGAGGTGGAGGAGTTAAAGATGCTGAGATTCTCTTTAGGAGAGACAAGGATGGACAGGGTCTGGAATGATGTGGTTAGAGGGACAACACAGACAGGAAGGTTTGGAGAAAAAACTGGAGAAGACAGATTGAGATGGTTTGGACATGTTCAGAGGAGAGACAGTGGATACATTGGTAGAAGAATGATCCTAGAGATAGAGCTACCAGGTAGGAGACAAAGAGGAGATTGAAAGAGGGAGGACATGGAGGTAGCTGGAGTCAGAGTTGAGGATACAGAGGACAGGGGGAGATGGAAATTGTTGATTTACTGTGGCAACCCCAGGAAGAGGGACAAGAAGAAAGAAGACATCTGTCCTTCATTCCCAACCAGATATTTGGTCCTGCTTTGCCAAAAACTGAACAAAATAATCCGACTCACAAGTGTCTTTTGTTTTTTTGACAACAATGACATTAACAACATCTCACCAACCCCACCTTTGCAGCAATAAGCAAAGCTCTGATTGGCTCCTGGGCCCATTTATCCACCAAGTTTATCCCCATTCAGTAATAATATAAAAAGCATTTATTTTTGGACTAAGAGAAAATAGGTCATTTACTAAGATTAGCAGATTCATACTTTGGTATTTTTATCTTGA
This sequence comes from Paraplagusia blochii, assembly GCA_016785265.1. Classification (NCBI taxonomy): domain Eukaryota; kingdom Metazoa; phylum Chordata; class Actinopteri; order Pleuronectiformes; family Cynoglossidae; genus Paraplagusia; species Paraplagusia blochii. The sequence continues at coordinate 256,405 of JAFBJS010000371.1, read as the reverse complement.
CATTAATGTAGTGATCTCCGTAACCATATCCACTGACACGAGCGATTCCCTTTCCTGCCAGACGTATCTTCTGGTCTGTCTGAACGCCTGCAGGGATCTACAGACGGTGGGAAAAAAACAGCCAGTCAAATAACAACATACTTGGCTTTGTCTCTATATTATGTTAATGTCCATAGTTGGTTTGGTGAGATGAAAGTCAACTCACTGATAGGTTGAGCATTTCATAAAGTCCCTGTGTTCTTGCTGTGCCGCCCAACACTGCTTGACCCACAGACACCAGAAGATCAGAGTGGATATCTGCACCTTCCCTCCTGAACACAGGACTTTTTTGGACCTGGGAATAACAACAATAAATGACGATTACATCTACTGGAATCTTCATGAAGACACTGAAACAAGCAACATGTATTTCTGTCTTTTATTTAAATCTTTGTGTTTGTGCCATGTGCAGAGTGACTCTTACCCTGAAGGTGATAAAGATCTCCTTCTTACCAACCGGCATTCTTACAGTTTGACCGTCCTCCACACCTGTGAATAGAAACAGGACATTAGGGCGAATCAATGTTTTCCATCTCCCCCTGTCCTCTGTATCTTCTCCTCTGACTCCAACTACCTCCACGTCCTCCCTCACTGCATCCATCAATCTCCTCTTTGTCTCCTACCTGGTAGCTCCATCTCTAGGATCACTCTTCTACCAATGTATCCACTGTCCCTCCTCTGAACATGTCCAAACCATCTCAATTTGTCTTCTCTAGCTTTTTCTCCAAACTGTCCTGTCTGTATTGTCCCTCTAATCACCTCATTCCTGATCCTGTCCATCACTCACTCTAAACAGAATATATTTAAGTTCATTTAATTACAAGTAAGAAGTATTTCTAACATTACGACTAGAACAAATAGTTCCTGGTGACTGACCTGCAGGCACAGGGACCATCACAGTTTTCGTCTGCTTCGTTTGTCCTTTCCCGCCACAGGAATGACACGGCGAGGAAATGATTGAACCTTTGCCGAGACAGCGTCGACACGTGGAGCGCATGACAAACGGGCCTGTGTTCACCGTCTCCTACAGGACGAGAGGAGGGATGTTGGTAACACAATACAGAAGAATGCACCACACTACACGACTAAGTCTGTCAGTCCATTTCTGTACCATTCCAGAGCCGTTGCAGGTTTGGCAGTGCTGGACCTTGGTGCCAGGCTCGTGGCCTTTACCATCGCAGCGGCGACAGGCTGCGTCTATTTTAACAGATATTTCTTTGTTGACTCCCTTCGCTGCTTGGGTGAACGTCAGATCCATAAGATACTGAGTGAGAAAAATGGACAGACATTTTACTAACTGTAAGGACATGACATAAAAACTGATTCACTTCCGGATAAAAACTTCTTCCACTAACCTCCCGTGGCTGCTCAAACATGTTGTTGAAATCTCCAAACCCACGTCCTGATGAGAATTCTCCAAATATTTTCCGGAAAAGCTCCTCCGGATCCACGTGGCTTGTCTGTCCACCCCAGAAACCCTGACTTCCACCGGCCTGACCAGCATCGAAGCCCGCTGAGCCATAGGTGTCATACTGTTTCCTCTTTGCGTCATTACTAAGGACCTGAGACCACCACCAATGATTAAGACAAGCCACGATGGAACATGATGTCACTGCTAATAAAATTAAAGAGAACAACAAACCTCATAGGCTTCAGCCAGCTCACCAAACTTCTGCTTGGCCTCTGGATCATCTTTGTTGGAATCAGGATGGTACTTTTTTGCCAGCTGTCAGATAAAAACAAAACACCATCAGCTGACGGATCTTTATAAGAGAATAATCATAGCCTGTAGACCAGGGCTGGAGGAATTAAAGATGCTGCTATTCTCTTTAGGAGAGACAAGGATGGACAGGATCAGGAATGAGGTGATTAGAGGGACAACACAGACAGTAAGGTTTGGGAAAAAAGCTAGAGAAGACAGATTGAGACAGTGGTAGAAGAATGATCCTAGAGATGGAGCTACCAGGTAGGAGACAAAGAGGAGATTGATGGATGTAGTGAGGGAGGACATGGAGGCAGTTGGAGTTAGAGTTGAGGATACAGAGGACAGAGCCCTGCAAAAAGGGACAAGTCGAGAGGAAAAGAAGAAAGATGAATAATCACAGCCTGAAGACAAGGGTGAAGCAGACACAGACCTGGTAGTAGGCACTCTTTATCTCTTTAGGGGTCGCTGTTCGAGGCACACCAAGAACCTCATAATAATCTTGTTTGCGGCTGGCAGGAACACTTGTGTGAAAAGACAGTGTGCAAACGGCATGTGGAGATTTGAGACCTAGAAAAGGTGAAATAGGAATTGTCAGCTGAGACAAAAACAGTTTCCCTGACAGTGAGCATCAAACACTGAGCCCAACACGGTGACACACACATTTCTCGAGATCCTCGTACTGAACTGAGCGACCTTAGTGTATGCAACGTCCATTTGTTTAGGTCACAAGGCACAACGCAACACAAGCGTTGACCCTCGCGACGTCATTTTGGTACGTTATAGGCACAGTTAGAGAACAGCAAAAACAATGCAGTATTAAACCAAAAACAACTAACAAAACGAATTCCAACCACTATTACATGTGTACACAACACGTATTTTAGTTGCCTTTAACTGCGTAAAGCACGCAGTAGCTTAGCCTAGCTCAGGCCATATGGCTAACACCGCTCTCACCTGACAACCCTGTCAATGTCACCGCTTTCCCTGCTCCGCCGCACGTATGGTTGACTCCTTTCCATAGCTTCCCGGCACTCAAGGTAGAGATTCCGCGGGTGCTCACGTTGCCAACACAGACAACAGCACCAGTGGCCCGGTGTTGTCCAGTGGACACGACGACTGTAATCCAACGTGAGACACGGAGAGCAGCGGAGGACGCCATCATTCCTTCCTAGCCGCTAGACCGGGCGCACTGCGCATGTCCGGAACGCAATGGACGTCAGAGTAAATCCAAAGATGTTTTGCTTGAGACAAGATAGTGATCTGTTACAAGAGGTTTTTATCAATAAGTAAGTTAAAAAGTTATTACAGTTGTCTTACATTGTATGAAATTAAGAGTTAAACAATGTACAATATGGATCTGTTATGTATAGTTGTATATAAAGCTTTATAATCAAATATACATCGCCCTATAAATATGACGAAACATTGGCTAATGCAGTCTGTCGTTCGTAAAATAAGTCGACTTTGAATTTATACTGTCCCCGTGTGGCTATTTTTAAAAACTAAATACTGGCGAAATGAAGGATTGACAATCCTTCATCCATATTTCCCTCCTTCCTTGAGAAAACCATACAATATTAAAGTCACAAAATAAAACATTAAAGTCACATTCACTCTATTTGAAACGTTGAATTCCAAAAAGGGCATTCTGAATAATTTTATCACAACAATATATTATCTCTTTAGTTACTATCACAGCACACAACCAGAGGGGGACATTCCCAATCACCTATCATTTAAAATGGCAGACTTTGTCTTGAGATCTTGGTTTAGGAATCTTAAAGTAAAGAACTCGCATTATAACTGTTTTCTAAATCGTGTAGTACCAAGATGCGCCACTGGCGTATGCACACATTCATACAACACATTACATTACAATACAATACATTTGGCCAACGATTAAAAAAATATGAGGAAAAGTTACAGTAATTTATAGTAAAAATGAATTAATAATAATAAATAAAAAAGCTAATAGAGTAAGATTAAGTAGATACACACAATACACACGCTAATAAAGAAAAGTATGTTACCAATCAGTCTCATTAAGGAACGGCGTGTAACTCCGTGTGAAATTAACACAACGCCGCCCAATCGCACGGTCTGGGCGAGTAAAGCGAGCGTCCATCGAGTCGATGAACCCGAGCTGTCAGCTGTAGTGGCAGCAGCTCTGTGTGCAGGGATTCTACACTCGCTCGACACACAGAGGCACCCGGAAGGCTCGAAAGTCAGTGTGAGAGAGCAGAATGAACCGATTTAAGACTTCCAAATTCAAGAACACCACCCCGAAAGTTGCCAAGAGAGATGTGAGTAGTTGGTGAACGACCGGGAAGAAAGACTTCTTTTCTGGCTAACGCTAGCTTTGGTTTATGGGTTGTTTTGGGGAGGAAACGCCTGCTTTTCTGTCTGTCTGTGAAAGATGTTCAACTTCCTGTATATGAAAAGCTGCAGAGAGCTGAGCGGAGTAGACGAACATGAGAATCCTTTATTTAAACTAGTGGAAATATTACTTGTGTGGTTGCATTAAGCTGTTAACCTACATTTGTTGCTGCAGAAATCAGGGACCAGGGTCTTTCTTCTCTTCCTCTGTCCAATCATCACATTAAGTCACAGATGTCACTGATGCATTCACTGCCCTCGTTAACTCTGCACACATTTTGCGTCAGTCAGTGAGTGACAGCGGTGGGTCTATAGACTATCTAGACTCTGGAGTACAGTAGAGATCTGGAATTTCTTCACTCATCCTCATGTGGACGTAACTGTGTCAAATTGCAGCGCCTGCAGCTTTCTTTGCTCAGGTGCGTTACATAACCCATCTGCCTTGTTTTTGAGCCAGGCAGTGAAATCTGTGGCATGCACATACTCGAGGAGCGAGAAGGTACTATCTTCAATCTCAGTGCAGGGTCTGCAGGTGTTCAGTGTTGTGATTGTCACAGTAGCCAATCATGGCAGGACATTCAGGTTGGATGAGACAGTTCAAGTCCTGCAGAAAATTACAACTGAAGTCTTTATATGGTAACCTCAATGTATATATTTAAATATAATGCGTCTAGTATGTATTACAGTATTATTACCATAGTATATATTGCAGAATTTGATAGTTTTATATAATTTATTGATGTAAACATTTTTGTGAGACCAGCCATGATGGCTGGATTAGAGACACTAGGAATAGACAGAAGACAGGAGAGGTGGAGGTGGAGGAGTTAGAGATGCTGAGAGATCCTAGAGATGGAGCTTCCAGGTAGAAGACAAAGAGGAAATTGATGGAACACTCGACTCCAACTACCTCCATGTCCTCCCTCACTGCATCCATCAATCTCCTCTTTGTCTCCTACCTGGTAGCTCCATTTCTAGGACCATTTTTCTACCAATGTATCCACTGTCCCTCCTCTGAACATGTCCAATCCATCATAAGGATTTATTACGTGTTAATTAATGAAGTCATTAACATGTTTTGATCATTGGTTCCTTGTTGACTTATGTTTGTCTGAATATAAGCGACAGATGACGAAGGAAAAAGTAGACTCTGTGCTGGAAAGTTGAGAACTGAAAACTGATCTAGTTATTATTATTATTATGTCATTTTATGACCAGAAGTGACGCCATAAAAACTGACATCCAGTAAATGTATCACTAAGCTCAGGTGACTGAGCTCAAGTCTCGGATTCATCACATGACCGGCATTTAGAATGACACTGAAATGAAATATGGATATTGGTTGACAGTGTGATGTTGTGGGAACATGAAAGTGTGAAAAAACAGAGTAGTTATTGGTCTGTTCTGTCCATATAGGACAGTGTTTCTAAGTCCCAGCCCCTCCTAAAGTGAGGGGCTGGGACCCTTATGGGTACAGAGTGGCAGGGACGCAGGAGCTCAGCTCAGCTTTTTTCCCCCCTTCATATTAGAAAATTAAAAGTTTCGCAGGAGTTTGAAATTTGAGATTGCGACAGTGACGCAGCATTTGTCTTTTCTGCTGATGTTGAGAAACTGTTTTTTTTCTCTTCCTCAACACTTGTCTTCTTCTCTCCTTCCTGTCACTGTATTTGTTTCTTTAACCACGGCTGTGACACCAGCAGAGCAGTTATCTAACTGGTCTGTCTGTCCGCTCATGTCAGATGAACTTCTCTGACTTCTTGGCCTGATCTCTTTAATTGAAAGTTCTGTTTGACATCCAGGGATGGATCAACAACGTCCGTGCTGGATCCTTCTCCTGCCAGGGGAACCACATCAAGGCAACCTCCAAACTGGTTGTCTTCCAGGCGGAGCAGGCCGGTAAGGACATGCTGTCTGTGGTTTTCTTTGCATAATGTCTTGAACCTTTTACTAGAAAGTAAAAATATATAGATTTTTGGAGAAATCCTTCTCCCTGGATGGACCGACTCTGTCCCTCAGACGACAGACAGATGTCCGTATTTGTCTTTGTATGTACAGCACATGTTTCCTGTGTCTGCAGGCGGAGGAATGCTGGGTCTGTCTTCTCTTAAACCAGGATCAGATGGCCAGTACACCGTCAACCACATTTCCTGCCACTCTGGTAGTTTTTACTTTACTTTTTCTAATATTTCGCCACATGCTGTGATGTTCTTGGCAACGGAACAATTGCTCCCACTGTAGTCTACGCCCCTGAAAAATAGAGTTGGAGTTGGAGAGCCTCTCATGTCCATGTCTCTCCATGTTTTTATTTGCCACAGGTTTAATGACTGACATGGACGTCTCTCCTTTCGATGAGAATCTTCTGGCAACCTGTTCTGAAGATGCAAAGGTGAGCTCCAGCTGGGATTATATTGAACATCTCTGTAAGGTCTTAACTCCATCTGACTGTGATTGTCTACAAAAATAAATGAGAAATAATACAATAGTGGTTTAGGAAGTGGACTTAGGTCCAGAAGGGTTAGGGTTTGAGTCCGGCTGGTTGCCGTTGAGGTTCACTATGTATAGTGCTATCCCGACCCACATAACTTCCAGCGTACCATTGGCTCCCAACTGTTCAATGACAACTGGCTACGTTCTAGCTGTTTATGGTGACTCACAAGGACCGTTCCTCCAATAATTCATTTGTCTTCATCTGCTTGTCCATTGCCGGGTCGCATGGATAGCGCCACGCAAATCACACTGCTCCATATTATGAGCCTTCCTGTGGGTGTGTACTCAGAGCACCTCAGTGTCAACCTGGCAGCTGATGGATTCAAACCTCAATTGGATCGAAATCTGCTTCCTAATCCACAGATTACCATTTACCAACTAATAAGCCCAGTGTGAACATTTCTGTCCTCTTTGTCCTGTGTCCTCAGGTGAAGCTGTGGCACCTGTCTGACCCAGAGATGGAGCAGCCCAACTCTCCAGAGGTGACTCTGCATCCCGATCAAGGCCGACTGGAGCTGGTGCAGTTCCACCCCACTGCCTCTAGTCTGCTGGCTGTGGGTTCAGCTAAAACGCCGCTCATCTGGGACATCAGTCGTCAGGACGCACCGCTGGCAGGTAGCTGCAGTTGGACATGAACATTGAATATTGATAGGTGGAGGTGTGAACCAGGGTGTGAAGTTGGCGTGATACTGTGGCCAAGTCAGGAGCAAAAGTTATTCAGTAGATGCTAAAACGCTGAAATGCTTTTGCCAGTTCAAGGAACAGAAATGAAAACAGGAAACATAAAATGTTCCTGAACCGGTTAGAACAAAAAATATCGTTCCTGAAGCTTTTAAGGGGACGAATGACTTTGATTGTGGGTTACACAGGATTTTTTGTGAACAGAAATACAACCAGCACTAACATGTTACCAAAGGCGTCTCTTTTCCGGAACAAAAAAGATTACAGTTTCTGTTTCTGTTCCAAGGAAAATGCCAAAAGTGTCAAATTTTGCCGGTTCAAATCCTTGTTTTCTACGCTTACTTTTAAGAAAATTAATTTATTGTATGGATGTGGAGGAGGTGTAATGATATTATAAATTTATAGTATAGTTTGAAAAAGTTTGGTGGACCAAAATTAAATGCCGAACGTGCCACATCTGCCCCTCGGACCATAGTTTGCCCAGGTCTGCTGTGAAGTGTGCTTCAGTGCTTCAGTACTGTATTTTAGAGTTTGTCCACAGTATTGTTTATGTATATAATACGCATTAAAAAAATTAAAATGGAAAATGACGAGTGAGGATGAAACTAGAAAGTGAGGCAAAATATATTTTTTATATATTTTTTTTAATTTAATAATAAATAAGAATGGCTTAAATAATAACTTGATTTTAACCAAAGTTTAACCAAAAATAAGCTCAGCATCAGCTGACACTACTCCAAATTTAGCAGCTGTTTTTTATACAAAATGAAAAAAAAGATAAGTAACAAAGAATAAAAATTAGGGAAAAAAAAGAAAAATATATTTCATGATAAATACAGCACAGTTAGCACAAAATCATAAATAGTTAGAAAAAACAACTCAACACGAGCCAAGACTGAAGTGGCAGAAAAAGTTGAATTAAAGGTATATTATGCTGAGTATTGTTGTGTACTGGAGCATGTCTTTAAGATCATGACTGGTCTGTGGTCACAGTCTGTGTCAAACATCTGTCTGTAACGTCTGACATCCCAGTATCTGTCTGTTAGTCGCTGCAGCCTTTCGTTCGTCACCTTATTTTAATTTCTGCGTCAAACTTTTTTATGCCAATTTAAAACAAATTGTTCCGGTTGTGTTCCTGTTGTTTTTGTTTGTTTATATATATGTGTGTGTTTGTTTGTGTGTTTGTTTGTTGGCGACTGTCTGACTGACACTGCCTACATTTTACAGCCCTGTGGCTCTGTCTGTTTGCTGGAGCAGCAGAGGTAAAGTTTTAGTTTCCAGTCCTGGTCCCAGTCTCCCGTAGACTGACGTCAGGATGTTGTCACCACCCTTTACTACTTACGACCTTACTGTACCCCCACTACACCACCCATGTCATGTGACCTGGCTGCTGCCGCTGCTCACTGCTCCACGTTTTGTGAGCTGCACGTCCCACAATCTCCACCTTATTCCTCATTCATCCAGCGCCGTTGGACAATAGCGAAGGTTTTGTTCTGGAAATGATTTTCATTTGCGTTTTATTTGGTCTTTGTCCACTTGAACAACTTCACATCTCACTGCTTTTTCCTCCGTGACACGTTCGCTGTTCATCTTGTTGACCTGATGAAACTAATCAATTCACACCAGCGGTGCTACACTCACCTGTGGCACGGCTTTTCCTGCTGTTACCTGCTTATAACCCGTCTCATGAGGACATCTGTCCATCGTCACTCCACTCCACTGGTGTCTTTCTGTGTTCTCATAACTTTGGTGCTTGATTTATGGAGTTATCCAACCCTGTCGCACTTCTTTTTCTTTCTCTTTTTGCCCCGTGATTGACATTCACACCTGTCGGTTCCTCTTCTCTAACCCTGGTCTTCATGTTTGCAGCGTTGGAGCAGCTTAAAGACCAGCTGCAGAGTTTGAGCTGGAAAAAAGATGGTTCCCTGTTGGCTTCATCCAGCAAGGTAAACTTCTTCCTGTCATTTTTTGGATGTACATACATCAATTTGTTGATGTTTTTTTTACTTTGTGTTTACTTTGTATTTTCTCTTTATCATCTGGCTTTGACAAACCTAAGGCCTGAAACTAAATGTAATTAGCCTTTAAATCTAGTGTTCCCCAACTTTTTTGCACCACGGACCGGTTAAATGTCTCGTACTATTTTGACGGACCGGTTGGCAGATAAATACCCCTTGTAAAATTTAATTTCCAGTGTTCTGAAGTATTTTCCTACCTATAAAATCTTGCTACCTGTATTAACTGTGCACAACAAGGGTTTCTGAAGTGCACACAGCCTATAATTTTCTCCTACCAGACAGTATACAAGGTTAGAATCTTGTATCAATGACTTTCATCTTCATTTTGAGTTTATTGTTGTTGTCTTCACTGAGAAAATATTTCCTAATCAAATATAGTTGCATTATTGATGATGGAATCCTAGCCATTCTATTGGTCAGTTCTTTTGTTGATATGGGTATGGATCAAGTGGAAGTAAAAAGGGCCAAAAGGAAACATTATTTCAGGGTACTGCTTCCTGGTTGGGGACCACACATTCCGCATTCTCAAATACTATTAAAACAAAACCAAAAGGTACCAGGGATAAAAGCAGAAAAACATTTTTAACAACTAACAAAATCACTTTAGCAAAATACTCGACTCCCTGAATCGCTAGTTGTGCCAATAATTTCAGCGAAAGCACAGATTTAAACCCGTAGTTAGAGCTTACGACCGCTAGATGCCGCCAGACGCCATAGTAAATGATGCGTGGACGTCGGTAAATGTAAAAAAAACAAAACCCCTTTCCTCTTACCTGTTTATTCATGAAGTTTCTTGTATTTTGGCAGAAAGTCAACAGAGGTGAACCATAAAAGTGAGTGAGTTTATAATGAACATGTGTATACATCTTTACAGGGGCGAATAATTAGGGTGGAAATGTTTATAGTTCAGTAGTAAAAACCTCACAGTACAGCGATGACAAAGAAATGCAATAATTTCCCAACACAGTGCTGCAGGTTTAATGCCTTGACCCTGACTGACTCCTGTCAATGTCCCCTTTTGCCCTTGTTGCAAGAATAGATAAAAAAAAAAGAACTTTCCAGAATTCTGTCCCTGTGCAGGAGCTTCATTATTTACGGGTCTCTCGCCGCTTCCTGATGTGAATCTACTATGAAATCAAATAAAAACACAAATAGCTGAAGGCACAGATTTTTTCTTTAAATTCTATATAATGAAGTGATTGAGTCGTTCAGGTGGCGTAGATTTATGTATCTGCATCTCCATAATGGGAATCTGCTGTTTCCTCACGTCCCTCAGGAGCTGCATTGGTTTCAGATGTAAGGATTTTGGAGATCATTCAGGATTTGTTCAAGACAAATTCAAGCAGTTTTACATGTTTTGAAGGACTTTATATGATTGTCATGTTGTTGTACAGGAAAAAAAGGTATTGTTTCATTGAAACCATGTTTAGTTGGTATGAAGACAACGCTATTCACACTGTAGAGGAGCAGCAGCAGCTGGAGGCTTATCTCCTAATGTAAACCTGTAAGATAATGTAATATATTTAGATAACATTATGTTTACAGAACTGTTTATCCTCCTCCAGTTGATGCAGCAAAATCAGAATCATTTGACAAGTTGGTGATTTTCTGATTTCAAGTTTATTCTGCTGCCGACTGATGTGATTTGCACCTGATTCCTTCTGCTTCTGATGAATTTTTAGGAAGTTTCCGTCTACATATTATTGCTACAATGCTACACACGCTACAGGTGGTAGTAAAATTTGAGTCAGATTCCAGGACAGGATCTGAAAGATTGAGCATTTGTGTGAACTTAGATAGATGATGAGTAAAGTATTGAAAAAAAGAATAAAATACTCAGTTTTTAGCCTCTTCTAGATTATTTTTTAAGGGAAATACTGGCTTTGTAGAAGGATAATGATGATTTAAGGTAACAGTATAACTTGGACACGTTTGGGGGGCCGGATTAAAAAGCCAAATGGGCCACATCCGGCCCCCGTGCCTTAGTTTGCCCAGGTCTAGCTTAGGCAATAACAATAAGTTGGTTTTAACAGGTTTTTTGTTTACTGTTTCCAATGCATTTTTCATAAGAAATTATTTTTTCTTAAGACTCCTGGACTCATGTTAAAACCTAGTGGCCTAGTGGTTAAAGAACCAGACTGGGGTCCGGAGGGCTGCAGGTTCAAATCCACCAACTGCCAGGTTACAACTGAGGTCCACTGGCACCGTTCACTTTGGTTATGGGTTATATACAGAATTCCGTGTGTCCGGTGGTTTCCTTCTGACCAAACAGTCTCCTTGAGCTCTGTCCACTGCTGTGAATTGTCCACTGCTGAGAACTTGACATCTTTGATTGTCAGGCCCGTGCCCTCTGTGTTTGTGTTTGCTGGGAAAAAACACATCATTACTCCACCCATCACATGTTACATCCATGATATTTAACCCTGATGTGGAACCAAACCTCAAAAACAGCCTCCTCGACAAAGAAGACACCTGAAGAGAAGGAGGTCGTGGGGGGAAAGTGAACCCAGAACAGAACAAGGGGCCTTGGCTGCGCTCACCCTTTTGGACCGTGGTGTCATTTCACCCAAAAGACTCTGTTCAATCTCTACAATCAGCTTATTAAAGCAAATAGGAGCTGCCAACATGTGGGTCCAATCTCCTGTCCCTTCTGGAGGGTAAACATTGGGGTGCGTTGGGGGAAGGTAGGAGAAGATGAAGGGGATACCTTCCTCCCCAAGAGCAGCAGTAATGACAGGCCTCAGACAGAGACGTGTGTTCAGGGCACAGAAAGCAAAGGCTCCATTCATTTGAGGGGAAGGTAAGAAAAAAGGTGGTGTCAGCGATGATGGAGGGAAGTCTCTGTTGATCTGAACAAGGTGGAGGAATGGGTAGAGCGCTGGTTAGAGATGGGGTGTCGCTGGATTTATAGCCCGTCGCCCACCTTTAATTTGAAAACTCTGCGTATAAGACTAAAAGAAAAGTGTGTTTCTGGTAACATGACATATTATATTAGGGTTGGTCAGTTGAAAGAAGCCGAAATTAAAACGTAAATAATGAGAAAGTTCAAGTTCAGGACGACTGTGTCTGTGTTATGACAGAGATCCGAGTATTTTTTTTTTCTTAAAGTCCTGAAACCAGGACTATGAACCGGTTCAAGGAATGAAAACTGGAAACTTTTGGCATTTTGCTTGGAACAGAAATGAAACCAGAAACTTTTTTCTTCTTTGTTCCGGGATTGAAATGCTTATCTAAAAATAATAAAAACCCAATAACCTATTGTATTTTGTTTTTTTACAAATCCTGTGTAGCCCACAATCAAAGTCACTTGCTTCCTAAAATGTGAAATCCATGAACTATAATTTTTTTGTTTTAACGGGTTCAGGAGCATCAGTGCAAAAAATACTTGTTCGAACCATAGCCTTTTTAGGAAACGAATAACTCATTGGCTACACAGGATGTTTAAAGAATGAAATAAAACATGTATGAATGGGTTTCCTCTATTTTAAAATACAGATTTCTGTAACAAAACAACTTTTTTTTTCGCCCCTTTAACAAATAAAATATTAGAGAAAGTTGTAACAAAGCTGACAAAAAATTCTTGGTCAGTCAACTCAACAAAATCAATCAGTCCCATTTATCTGCCCCTCTGTCTCTCTGTCTGTCTGTCTGTCTGTCTGTCCATTTATTCATCAAATCCATGTTTCTTGGGTTATGGAGAAAGGGAGAAGGGGCTGGTCACTGATATGGCCACTGGTAACCATGGGAGACCAGGAACATGAGGGTGGCAGCGCGGTGTGTTTGATGAGTAAAGAGAGACGCGCTGGTTTAAGATTTCCCACCGACCCTGTGTGTTTACACTGAAGTGAAAGTAATGTGCAGTGAAAACTCATTAACAGCAGCTTGAGAATGAGCCTCCGTCACTTTGATTAAACAGCTGCTCATTTCACACACACACACACGCAGCTGATGTCAAGTCGTCCATCTGTGCATTTATGAGATGCAACAGTGTGTGCGTTTGTGAGTTCATACAGGTTATTGTCATACGAGTGTGTTTGTCTGCTGGATAAATCTCTACGTGAGTGGTCCCACAGTCGGGTGTTTACACAGCCCTGGGACTCCACCATGAACAGGGACAACTTTATATCTGAGTCCCATGTTTGAGCAGATACTTTATAATGTGTAAATTCTTGTCCGAAACGGAAAATGGCAACGACGTCGTAAATGATGCTAATTTTTAGGAAGGAAAGGAAAGCAAACTCCTTGTCGTAGTGATTTTGTGATTCACACCACTGCACAAAATGTGACCTCCACATTAAACCCATTACCAAAGTGGACAGTGGGCAGCTTTGAGTGCCAAGGGAGCAGTGCGTGTGGACGATGCCATGCTCAATGGCAACCTGGCAGTTGGTGGATTTGAACCTGGAACCCTCCCAGTCTGGTTCGTTAACCACTAGACCACTTTTTTTTTTTTTTTTTTTTTTGTCTTTCGAGCTGCTTTTCAAATGACCAGGCTGAACTGATCTACTGAGATTGAAAACTCTAAATATATTTACCTATATAAACTGGATATCTTACATATCTTAACATATATATATACATATATATAAATATATATGTATATATGTATGTATATATGTATATGTATGTATATATACATATATGTATATGTAACATATATATATGTATATGTATATGTTAAAGATCTGACTACCTATGATTCTTACTTTAGCCCAGTGATTAGCATCTTGAAAAATAAAGATGCTAATCACTGTGTAATAACTATTTTTTTTTTTTTAGTTTTTCCTCAAAATCTACCAACACTACTTCAGAGATCTACTTGTAGATCCTGATCTACCTATAGGGACCATAACTAGACCATAATACTAGTTAGTTTTTGTATTTAGTATCACAATTCTGTGATGGATACACTTTTAGGCTACTTTTGGCAAAAAAAAATATTTGGTGTATTTCCATTTTTATTACAGTATTCAGTGTTTTTTTAAACTACATAGTATTATCTGGAAGATGAATGAAAAATATTATATTTCTGAATAGCCCTGAAACTGAAACCCGGTGGTAGAATAGTTCACTAATAAAGTTTAATTCACTTTTTTTTTTTTTTTTTGTTCGACTGGGGTCACTCATCTCAGGACTGAGCTGCAGGTCAGAGGTAGTGGTGGAACAGGTGGACTCCTGTCTCTCGGTGATCTGCTGGGACAACATGGTTTTGTGTGTCGGGTGGGTGGGTGCATGGGTGGAGGCGAGGAGAAAGGGTTTGTTTTTCCTTTATTACTCACAAAGCCTTGGCTTAGGCCCAGGTCACAGTGACCTGAAGATGTGGCCTTGGGGCGTCATATCGGTGGGTGGGCTCCACACAGACGGACAGAAAGACACTTGTTAACAGACTGGACAAAGACATGGTTTGAAGACATAAGGAGTAAAGAGCATAAAAATTAACAAACGTGTCTTCAGTGTTTTCTTTGCCTCAGTGTGTCACAGTGCTCCGTCTGAGTACGTGTCACTGTCCGATTCGTGATTGGCTTTGACATATATTCGTTAAGTGCGAGCGAGGTTTGGTTTGGGCCCTCTGAATGACTACCTGTGATCGGCTCCGTCTGTCAGTCCGCCGCTGTGATCACAGTCACACACACTCGTATTGAGTGACAGGGCTGCAGACACGCATGTCCCGGTCACAGCCTGATCCCATTAGATCCCATTTCCTCTCAATCAACAAGGAGCCTCTCTGATTGGCTGCAGTGATTGATACCGAATGTGAGTCTGGGCCGGTCGGGGTCAAGGAACAGAAGGCCTCGCAGGGGTCACGGGGTATGTGTCAGATGTAGAAGTAGATAATGTAGAAGAACTTTGGAAAATACACTGTTTTGTTTTGAAGAGAGAACTGTTGGTGTTCTCAGAAGGGAAAATGGCGAACAAATATTTTAAGAATAGAATTTTAACCTGTTCTTTTTAATTCCTAGGTACTTTAGATTGATGAATAGATAGGTAGATGGATAGGTTGATACGTAGATCTGTAGGTAGATACAGTGTTTTTGTAGATAGGTAGATAGATACAGATAGATTAGTTGGTAGATACATACATAGCTAAGTAGATACTTAGATAGATACGTTGACCGGTGGACACGTGGATAGATATATGGATAGGTAGTAACGTAGATCGATGCTTAGGTAGATACTTAGATAGGAACATAAGTAAATATATATATTTAGGTAGATATACAGTGTATTTACTGCAGATAAATACATGGACAGGTTGGTAGGTAGGTAGATACCTAGATAGATACGTAGATAGATAAAACATAGATATGTAGATACGTGGATGTAGATGTATGTAGATTGTTGCATAGATAGATACTTAGATAGGATGATTGGGAGATAGGTTTGTACATGGATAGATAGATAGATAGATAGATAGATAGATAGATATGTACATCGATGCATAAATACATAATTATATAAGAAGATGCGTAGATAGATCGTAGTTTTTAGGTAGATATACAGTATATATATTGTAGATAGACACATAACAGGTTGATAGGTAGGTAGATGCGTAGATAGGTATGTACGTGGATAGATACTTAGATAGGTAGATACATAGATAGATATGTAGATAGGTAGATATGTTGATCATTAGGTTCAAGGATTGATACTTAGGTAAATATGTAAATGGATAGATAGATAAATAGATGAATTATAGACACGTAGATAGATCCCTCATAATCCCTCCTTTTTGGAGATTTTGGAAATTTAGACAATAGACAATAGAATAAACATATAAGAAACAATTGACTTTGTTATTTCTGTGGTGTTCCTTTTATAACCATCTATTCCGGCTACCAATAACTAGTTGATTTGGTATGCAAGAAAACTAACTTATCCAACCTTTAAGTTATCTTTTTCTGCATATAACGTTTTTTTGGTTCACAAGTTCCTTCAACACCAGACATTGTCTTCGCCCCTGGACCATCTCAGCACATCACACACTCAGCTGAAGAAACAATTACAGTAACACTTGTCTTCATGACTGTGGTTCACTGACCGTCCATGAATTTCTCACCGAGGATCATTAGGTTCATCCACTAACCAGCGCAGATTTGATTTAACACAAAAGGTTTTCAAGCTAGGACATTGTTAATCTGATTTATTACGCTGTGTTACATCATAGCTCATAGAATGGATTTCCTCCAGATTTCTTTATTTCTTTTCTATTTTTTATCTGTCTTTTGCGGTGCAGGACAAGATGGTGCGAGTGTTTGACCCCAGAGCCCAGCTGACACCTGTTCAGGTAAGACCTCCCAAACGCCGCCAGGTCACGGACTGTCTTTCATTAAGAAGACCAGGAAGTCAAATGCAGCTTTCTGGCATGGTATACCTTCTTAAATGTTACACAGCTGGGACATCTGCAAGGAAAAATCTGCTCTTGTCACTCTGCTCTCATTTACCATATGCAGATAATCTTTATTTTTTTTTTCCAACACTCCTTAATCATAAACATGTTGCCGATAAACCGGAGAGCTCACCACTCTGAATCGGTGAGTCATCGGCTGTTGATTTACCGATAGATTTTTGCTTCTTCTGTTCCCACGGGTACCCATCACCACAGTTAACTAGTGTGACCATGGACCTCCACGCTCACACCGCTGCCCTTCTTTTTTCCCTTGTGGAAATTCTTCACCAGTGGCAGCCTGGACTCAGCCAGAAGACCTTGGTTATACAACCGGCAGTCGTGAAAGGATCAGAGTGGGTTTTTTTGTCAGGGGGGAGTTGAGGGTGGAGACAGTGTGGGTGGTGAGGCCTGATCATCACTACAACAGATATTCTCCCATGTTACAACCCCAGGCCTCCACAATGGTATTAACCGCTGATGCTCACCAAGGCTGAACGTTCAGGATGTCATCTACAAATACTTCAACTTTATTTGTCCATAGTGCCAAATCATAACAACTGCCTCAGTCTCTGGGGACATGAGGTCCCTGGCCGAATGAGTTAGTCCCTAGGAAATAAGGAATAAAGGAAATGACCATCCGGCGCAGCATATCTAGGACCATAACTAGGACCCAAGGACAATCCACAGTCCCCACAGAAGGCTACGTAAGCTATCTTCGGCAATGTCAAAAAGGAGCGTCTTCAGTCAAGACTTAAAAATAGAGACCGTGTACAAAGTACTACACTATTTGGTCGGGTTTTTGTGACTGTCTGAGCAGAGACTTCACTCTTGCAGTCTGTACATCCAGGTGTTTTTGAGTACCTGAGTACCAGTACTTCTCAAAGAGTGGGGCGGGCCCCCTGAAGTGGCACGCTGGACAAAGGTGTGCCACTGCTGTAGTGCTTGAATGATAAACAAACCTCCAGTCACTAGTTGGCAGTAACTCCTACGGTGGTGATTAAATATACACGTTTATCAGATTCTCTATTGTTTGTCACTTCATGACTGACTGGAAGTAATTGAGAACCATTAGCCGCCTGTGTGACCTGACACTTCTCTTTCTCACCACTGTGGTGTGGAGATTAATTGGGAAAAAACGGTGCAGTTACCAACATGCCTGTTGTCAGTCATTCTGACAGTCAGCAGGAAAAGGTACACGTGGATTATTTCCCTTGTGGCGAACTGACAGCCCTGTGCTGTCTGTGATGTTTGGTGTGTCCATGAAACATGAGCTGGAAGAGCAAGCGAGACAGAGAGACACGTCCACAAAAAAGACAACCTGTTGGCTGCTCTCCATTGTTGGAACCTGAATACATCAGATGGATCAGCCGACAACACGGTTATTTCTATTCTCCACAGAACTGATTGAAAAATTCTTAAACATGAATAGTAGTACAGTGGTCACTCTTTCATTGTGGTAGTTGCTATCGCAAAATAGTTATATTATTCCTGTATATTTATACTGTTTCCTCCCGAGACATTATTACTCCTCCCTTATTTTTTGTCTTTTGTCTTTGTTTTTCTTAAAAAGACACAAGGAGTTAGGTCATTGTGACATTGGGGGGGATTCGAACCAGGGACCTTGTGGACCCATGTCTGCTTCCTTAACCACTAGGCCACCAACTGCCTGTGTCCCATCACGGCGAGTCAACTAGAACGCGAAAGTCTTTTTCATTTTAACGTTGACGTAGTTTGCTGTTGTTTTGAAGTATTTTCTTACCTGCAGCAAAAATTTAGGCATAAGGCATAATTAAGGCATAATTAAAGTTTTTTCCTACCCATTATATTTTCCTACCTTTTTAAGGTTATCGCATAATTTTTATAAATGTTAAAAAACATAAATATCTATCTAACACCTTTAAAACAGAGGGTAGGAAGATATTATGTTTGTTTGAAATAGAGTCACATTATTTCGAAGTAGACAACTTCCCCTAAATTTGGTCACTTGACCTCAGCAACTTGAGGGCCCCCTCCTGGTGGTGAGGTGCGGGGTTGCAGCCACTTTAGGCCATTCTGTTTATTCGGCCTTGGTTGGAGAATGTAAATAAATTAATATTAGTTGCTAATAAATTAGGAGAGATGCTCAGAGATGCTACAACACATCAGCCAATCTGGTGGGGAACAGAAGTATCTTCTTCCATAGTGCAGTGGTTGTCTCAGAAGCAGAGAGCAGAGAGTCCTGGGTTCGATTCCCAGATGAAACATATGATTCATAATGTTAATCCTCATTTATAAATTGCAGTTCTGTGATAATCCAGGAGGCAAAGAGTACATGATGATGGACTTGTCAGACATGAAAACCAGAGTGGTCTGAATAACAGTCCCAGTTGTAGCAACAGTATTAAATTAGAGGTTCTGGTTCAGTGGGACTCAGATGGACCATCCAGCTACTGGAACCTCACTCTCTCAGCTGAATGTGTTGTTTTCCTTTCTCTCCACTTACTCATTAATCCTCCTGGTCTCGTTGGCACGGGGAGGAATACCGGGGAGCGTGGAGACCTTAGTCAGCACGCTGGCCTCGTCTGCACGCCACACGTGGCTGCACCACCTTAACCCAGAGAACGGCAGAGACCCAGAGAGAAATTATTGCAGGGTTGCGTTTCACATTTTGGCGTCTTGTTCTTCTTTTTTTTTCTCCCTCACTTCCTGTCTTTCAAGTGCAGCAAGTAGTGCTGAGGCAGGTTTCAACTAATCGATATAACATTTATGAGACGTGATGTGGCCGTTGGACTGTCGGGTGGAGGCCAATGGAAACTTCTGTGAAAGTAACACAGCTGGTTTTGAAAGCAAATGAATAGAGAATGAAGCTACGTCTCCTTGCAGTTTGTTTTTGGCCTTTCTCTCTAGTGTCCACTGTCAATAAAAATAAAACAGGACAACAGATGGGGAATCCTGATTGCAAAAAAATATTTGAAAAATAATCACATCAACCTTCTTGCAGCAAGTTTTGCTGATAGTTTTTAGACACAAACGGTGTCTTATTCTTTATACACACTGGTGTGCAGTAATTTGGACAAACACAAGTGTGAAATTCTTGAATTTTGACATTGAACCACAAAGTGATGTTGAGACACTATAAAACATTGACAACATTTTGCACAATGTTAGCGGTTTCAGGGAAACTGCACTGGTTTGGTCCTGATGCAACAGCTCAGGAATACTTTAACTGGCTGAACCAGTGAAAGTTAATGGTAAAAAAAATGCAGTTTATACATATATATATATTAGATATTCAAAAAGTTTTAAGTATTTTTGCCTTCGAGAACAAATTATGTCCCATTTTTCAGTATGCAATTTTTGCACAATTTTCATCCTGATGGGGAAAAGGCAGAAGGAAAGTGATCATTTCAATGAATTTTGTTTGTACAAGTTTTGTGGGTCGATTAAATAGCCCATGTGTGGTCTAGGGCAGGCATGGACCCAAACTAAGGCCCGGGGGCTGGATGCGGCCTGTTGAGGTCTTCAATGTGGCCCACCAACTTAATCCAAATTACATAATTTATTTTTTATTACTGTTATAATTCTGCCATTTCCCTGATATAATGCGTACTATAAATGGTATTACCAATGTAGTACTTTTGGTTTATACATGACTTTTACCTGCCATTTATCTTAGTTCAAAGGAACAACCCATCTTTCTGTTCTGGCGTCCAATTTTAGGACCAATTGTGGCCCGCGGGTCAAAAACTTTGCCCATGCCTGGTCTAGTGGCTGTGTTACACTACAATATTGTCTTCTTTTCATGTCCACATGGACTTGTCTCTACATGTGGTCCAGCGATGGTCCACTCACCTGTCCATGGTGTTGCGTCACCTTGCCCAGCGCTGGGACTGGGATTGAACCCGTGACCCTGAACAGGATTAGAGCTGTAGAAAATCACTGAATGAACGTCAACAAGTGTGTTGTTTAGTGGACGTGTCATGTGACCGGGGCTAAAGAAAGAAAACAAGGTTTGAAAAGTGAGACCAAACTAAAACAAAATATCCATTCTCACCTCGACCCCGTCTCCCTGGTCTCCCCTGTGTCCCCTCCTATATAAACCTACACGGACACACAGCTTCTGTGTCCACTCATGTCCTTCAACCACCCTGAGCAGTGGAGCAGAACTGTCTCATCCCTGTGGCCAGAACTGAAGGCAGATCTCCACCAGACAGGTGGGGTAAATATAGTCCTTAATTACAACCCTGCTCTCACTGTATTTTTATGGGAAATAGGACTGTGCAGTAATTTAGGTCTTGGACAGAGGCAGCAGTATGTACTGAGAGACGGAGAACGTGTGCGTGAGGGTTGTTTTTAGGTATTTGCCGCTGTTGGGACGGAACGATGGAATCCAGGTCTCGGAGTTGGAGATGAGATGTTATTGTTAATTAAAATTTGTTGCTAATATTTATTCTTTTGGTCCCTCTGATGTAAACTAATAAGTTGAATAGATGTTCTGTGTCACCACATCTTCTACAAATTGGATTAGTTCAGCGTTTCTCAAATGCTGGGGCGGGTCCCACTGGAGGGGCGCTTGTCTAATGCTGCCGAAATGCTTGGATGATAACAAGACTCCAGTCACTAGGTGGCAGCAACTCAGACAATTTTGTAATATATGTAAAAATATTCATGTTGCCAGTTTGTCAATAGCATTTGAATTACAAATAAAAGCAGGTGTAACGACCTGTTGTTGTTATTCTTTCATTTCAGTTAATTACAGTTAATGGTAAATGGTTAAAACATGGTGAATAATGGCAATATAAACATTTGGGCACCAGGGAAACATCTCTCACTAAAGTTTAAATGCCATAAAACATAATAAACCAAACTGAAATTAAATCTCATAAATAAACTGCTAAAGGGAAACTTTCCTTTTTAACATTGAATTAAAGCCATTTCTCTTCCACTCTCTCCTGGACATGTCCCTGCCCTCTCTCCGTCTCTCTTTTTCCTAACATCCCTACACTGGCCTCTTGTTTTCAGACAAGGTTCCTTTACATCTCTGTGTAGTCGGGCCTCCGCCCTTCTATCCTGTGCGGAGCTGCATAACTCCTCAAAAACTACGCACACAACGAAACGAGGAGCATTTACTCGTCTGGTCTCAGTGGGTTAAGGTGTTTATGGCTGAAGAAACACGGACCTTTCTTGCACCTCTGCATCTCCCCTGTCTCTCCCCTGTCTCTCCCTCTGTGTCCTCAGACTCTGTGTATTTGCTGAGTGTGTGGTTCTACTAAGTGTGTGTCTCCGTATGTATAGCATGAGTGCTTCAAATTACAGTGCTGAAAATACCCCTCATAGTTTAGGGTCAGTGCTGGACCGGGGAGCTGTCGATCTGTGGTCGGTGCAAAAGGAGGGAGACGGGGAAAAGGCAAGAGTTTGCTGGACTTGGGGGCCAGATTCCTCTTTTCCATCTCGAGCTTCTGCTGCTTTGGGTGAAATTAGAGAGGACCACGGGCTGAACTGGGTTTGGATTGAGGACGGAATGATGGGCAGGGCCAAGGAAAAGCAAAGCGGTTTCCCTGCTATAGGTGGTTCATACCATCTTTTATATTCTGCCGTAAATTATCCCGACTCCACTCCACTCCATAGAAGGTGTGTGTGCATAAGCGAGCGTGAGGGAATGTATGTCGGGTATATGTGACATGTCTTTGTGGGTCTTCGTACACAGTCGAGTCAGTGTTTGGGGAAATAAAAGGCCAGTGTTAGGTTCAAATCTTGGGTTTTCTTATTAACAAATCAAGAATCTGTGCCTACGTGTGTGTGAATTAGCAGAACAATGAAACTCTTTGACTGCAGCCGCACAGTTTACTTTGTAGCAGAGCTGCAAACCCACAGGGGAAGCTCTGAGCTGAGGAAGGGAAATTACTGGAGAAATTACTGGAGTTTAAAAGGTTTCCTCATTACTGGTATAAATTTAGAAATCCTGAGGCCTTAACGCGGTGGTGCCCAACCACTGGGGCGGGGACCGATACCGGTTCGTGGGTGAATTGGTGCAGGGCCGCTGAGAAATAATGTTTTCTTTTGTCCCCATCTGTCTATTGCTTCCACTTGATTCATACCCATATCAACAAAAGAACTGACCAATAGAATGGCTAGGATTCCATCATCAATAATGTAACTGTATTGGATTAGGAAATATTTTATCGGTGAAGACAACAACAATAAACTCAAAATGACGCAGAGTCATTGATACAAAATTAAAATTTTTTATACCGATCTGGTAGGAGAAAGTTATAGGCTGTGTCCACTTGAGAAATCCTTGTTGTGCCCATATACAGTTAATTAGGGTAGGAAGAATTTATAGGTAGGAAAATTTAAGCCGTGAAACACAAGCACATACCTGCTGTTTTCTTCTCTTTTCGGCTTGTCCCTTTTTCAGGGGTTGCCACAGCGGTTCAACGTTTTCCATCTCCCCCTGTCCTCTGTATCTTCTACTCTAACTCCAACTACCTCCATGTCCTCCCTCACTGCATCCAACAATCTCTTCTTCGTCTCATATACCTGCTTTTTTATGTACGTACAGTTTCAAAATTGACAGAAAGTCTCCAACATTCCACTTCCCCAAAGGAAACACTGTGGTAGCAGAGTGAGTTTCTTTAGCCTGAGCTTCAACTGTGTCTTTAGTCAAACTGGAGGTAATTATGGACATTTACAAGAATTGATATTTGTGCACAAAGACATGGAGGAATTCTCACATTTCATCATGACAGTGACCCAACAATACATCTTAATAACACTGGGGAAAACCCACGTTTTGGAATGTTGTGGTCCGAGTGCAGACCTTAACCTACTTCTAATTTTGGGGTGAAATTGCCCGAAATTGCCGCGACCATCTGACAGACTGGGTGAACTTTCGTACGTAAAAGAAATATGTAAGGATATTTGATAGGCTGATTGAATAGGTAGAAGACAGGAGACAGAGCTGGAGGTGGAGGAGTTAAAGATGCTGAGGTTCTCCTTAGGAGAGACAAGGATGGACAGGATCATGGATGAGGTGATTAGAGGGACAACACAGACAGGAAAGTTTGGAGAAGAAGCTAGAGAAGACAGATTGAGATGTTTTGGACATGTTCAGTGGAGGGACAGTTGGTGGAGGAATGTTCCTAGAGATGGAGCTACCAGGAGATTCAAGGAGGGAGAACATGGAGGTAGTTGGAGTCCCTGTAGAAGATACAGAGGACAGGGGAAGATGGAAATCGTTGACTCGCTCTGGCAACCCCTGCAAATAAAGGGACAATCCTACCAATATGGTGTCAGACTGATAAATATGTCTGTCGCTGTGAATGTGATACACACTTTATGTTTAATTGAAGTAATCCTAATATTTTTTCCATTTATTTTATATATTGTTTAAAAACCCTGTAAACACTCTTCACCCATGGTCGTGGTGACAGTTAGTGCAGCCTGTGTGTGGCTCCGTGTTCATAAACGCACATCAGATAAAGATGTGGAGGGTTCAACGCTGACATCGAAGAATTCCTGGTATTTATCGCCCCTCGTACTGTTGCTGCTGTAACACAACAGAGAATGAGATACTGATGTTTACCACACAGTTTAATGTAGTTGTTTAGATTGGAGGAGGATGAATATCCACCACCATCACCGCGGGGCGCACGCAGACGGCCGCGTCGATGTGATTGTAAGGAACTTCCAAGAAGTTGTCAAACGCTCATTCAACAGCTTTAAATTCCAGACGCACGCGCTGCACGATTCGATGTCAAACCGAGCCAAAAAAACGCTGCCGTGTTTTACAAACTACCCCCGGTTGTAGAGCACAGTGGGCGGCTCCTCTGCAGCCGGGCCCTTTTGCGATAGTTTGATTTATTGATCTGCCTCTCAGCGCTGTGTTCCTGCCTGTGAAGTGCGACTGTAAAACACTGGGTTTCACCGCCGAGTACAGTACGCGCTCATCATCAGTTTCTCCAATCAAACGTAAACATGTCACGGTCTCACCAGTCTCTGTGTACACTCACAGGCTTAGTTCCAATAACATTATCCCTGCCTCTGTCTGCATTAGGCAGGAACATGTAAACTAACTTCACAAACACAGACAGAGATGACTGGAGGATTTATTTTCTGCTTGCGTCTTTTGGTGAGGCACTGCATCCTCTCCTGCGGCTGGAAATCTCCGGTCAGGACAGGGCAGGAGGAAAGGACACCTGTCAAGAAACAGACCTTCTAGAGCTTCTGGATTACCAGGCTGATCCTCTGCTAACCTGCCGGAAAACCTTTGACATCTGGCTTTAGGGAAAGCAAACTCCTTGTCATGGTGATCCACACAACAAAATCTGTCCTTTTTATTTAACCCATCATCAAAGTGAACAGTGGACAGCAGGGTCAGTGGATTCGAACCTGGAGCCCTCCAGTCCCCAGTCCGGTTCCTTACCCGCTACGCCACCACTGCCCCATATCTAAAATGACAGAAGTGTCACTGCATGACACCATGTCTGAGCCTGAGACATGCATCGTCAGATTTGATGTTGTCGTGTGCCGGATGAGGTAATTTCTGAAAATCTGTGTTTGGTTTTCTGAAAGTGCACACAAGTTCGTCGTCTACTCTCTCGTCTGTCTCGTCTGTTTGACTCACTGTCCCTGCCGTCACCCTCCTGCATGCTGCTCTGGGCCTGTGTGTGTCTCCGCTGGAGAACTGGAGGATCAGGACCTGATAGCCAACGTTAACTCAGCCCAGATGTTGCCACCCCTGTACGGCCCCGTCCTCCCTCCTGCCTCTGTCCAGCCTTCAGCTGCCTGTGTTACTGGACTTCTGTCTGCCAGTGTGAGTTAGAGCTTCAGGAGATCTGGCTTGGCTGACAGTGGTCCTCTCTACTCAGGGGGTAGCAGAAGGTCTTACTTTACAACACAGAAAATACAATAATACAGGATAAAAACCAGGACTGTTTAATGCACGGGTGTCAGACTCAGATGCACATTAGGCCAAAATTAAGAACTGGGATAAAGTTGCAGCCAAACTCAATATTTAATGAAAAATCCACTGGAAATATCAATGTTTTAAGGTCGAATTTTTTATTTTTTTTTGGAAACAGTTTTTTTTTTTTACAGCAAAAACGAACTTAAAAAACATAGGTCTCAACAGAAATAAAGAGTTTGTCTTTTTATGTCTCTTATTTATGCCAGTAAACGGACAACAAAATCTCTGTGTTATCTTATTGTATATATATATATTTATATATATATATATATATATATATATATATAGATAGATCCAGATAGATTTAGTGGCTATATTACAGCATATATACATTTGATATGATCTTGCGGACCAAATATATCTTACAAGAGGGACCAGATTTGGCCTGCAAACCTTAGTTTTGACACCTATGGTTTAAATCAAATGTGGACAAACCTTTTGACTCACAGGCCACAGTTGGTCCTAAAATCGAACACAGGGGCCGAGTCAAGAGCAGAAAGATGGTGCGTTCGTGTGTCAACTAAATGTCATGTAAAAGTCATGCATAAAACCTAAAATGCTACATTTCTAATAGCCTTCATGACGCCATCTACTGGGGAAACACAGCCATGCAGATAAAAGGCAGAAGTATAATGTTAATATAAGTAAATTATTTTAATTTGGACAAGGTTGGCGGGCCACATTAAGAAGCTCAACGGACCGCATGTGGCCCCTGGGCCTTAGTTTGCCCACACCTGATCTAAATCAAGTCTTTCTAATTTATGAAGATTAGTGGATGTAACATTTTTAAGGCATGGACATAACAACGGGGATATTATATCAATAATATGAGTAATTTCATGGTCCATTCATTTCTTGTTGCTGTATCACACAATGGATCCACATGTTGGTGTTTATTCAATCTGTACGAACCTAAAATATCTTTTCATCGCTCAACATGTGTTCGGCCTCAGGCCGAGGTCAACCTGGTGTCAGACCAACATCAACAACTAACAAACTAACACATCAACACATCAACACATCACATGACATGATTACACCATATCATTGCTTAAATAGATTTCCAGAAAATAATATTATCCCACATTTGTGTGTGTCATTTTGACACATAAAGCGTCCCTTGCCGCCGCTGACGCTGACTTTTCAGCATAAGAGTCTTGGTCCATGTTTACTCAGTGTCTGCTGTGTTTCACCAGACGACGTGAAGCGTGGAGCGAATTCATTCATCAGTGAAAGGCTTTTGTAAATGCGATGTCTGCTCCGGTCGCAATTAAAGCTTTTATAGCGTTTTTCAATCAGAGAGATTAATGTCAAACGGCATCGCCGTCGTTAATCAACGAAAGCACTGACATCAACACTTCCAAATCAGCAACTCTGAGCCTCCCCAGTGACTTCACCTCCGTTCGCCCCCTCTTCCCAGCTTCCTTTTCGACAAACTACAGCATGGTTTTAATTATTATCTGCAGAGCACTGCGGGGAGAATTCATTAAATTAGAAACAGCAAATATGTCTCTGTCTTTACTTTAAACTTGGCCAATGGCTGACGCCCTGGGAGGTTTCAGGAGAGCTGGGAGAACGCAGTCTTCTTTATTCTCTGTTTTCAAGTCAGAGCCACAAAATGAGGTGTGAGCTGGAGAGATATTTGTTCTATCGTCTCCTGTGTAGTTTTTGCAAATCAGCAAGAAGTTTGGTTTAAAGCTCAGGAGGACCTAAAGGCTGCAGCAGCAGCTGTTTGGATTCCAGCTGACGTAGGAACCTGAACAGTTTGGTCTCCGCCTCAGGCCTCTGTGACTCATTATGGTGCCGTAAATACATACAAGCTATAACTGTAAAGTACAGTAAAGACATTTTACTACAATTATATTTTGTTTCCCACTAGACTTTGAGGTCTGGATGTCGAGTTGGACTGGTGGCTGAAACATCTTTTTTCACTTTGTCTAAGTAATAACACAAAAACTATTAAAATAACAAAATCTGAAAAAAGACCATGCTTCTGTATGACAGCACAGAGTGTCCGTCTTTCAGCTGGAGACCTCCAAATACACAGCTTTATCATTAGTTCTTCCTTATGTCCTAGGCTTGTCCCCTTTTCAGAGTTTGACACACCCAGTTCTCTTTATCTTCTTCTTTGACTCCAACTACCTCCATGTCCTCCATCACAGCATCCATCAATCTCCTCATTGTCTCCTACCTGGTAGCTCCATCTCTAGGATCATTATTCTACCAATGTATCCACTGTCCCTCTCAGCATCTTTAACTCCTCCACCTCCAGCTCTGTCTCCTGTCTTCCACCTATTCCTAGTGTCTCTAATCCGTCCATCATAGCTGGACTCACAACTGTCTTGTAAACCTTTTCCTTCATCTTAGTTGACACCATCAGTACTAATAATAACGATAATAATCTCAAAAAATGTTTTGCTTCTTTTATGTTGGCTTAGTTTACTTCCTTTGACTTGCAATACTGCCACCTACAGGCTGTATTGCAACTGGGGCTGTTTTTCATTGGTGAACATATTAAAGGCATCCCCATTATTTGTGATCAAAATGGCAGAGAGAAAATATTGACAGAGTGAAGCTCCTTTGTAGTTTTTAAACTGGATTTATTTAATGAATTTTCCTGCAACTTCTGCTTAAACGATTAGAAGCTCCCGTTTCATCTTTACATCACTTACATGATGTCATCGAAGTTCCAAGCACATCAGTGAATGTATTTTCCGGTAGTGTTCCGGGCTGTCCCTCCACCCCCGCCCCCATCGTCCCTGATATAACGCAAAACCCAACATCGACCCTTTTTGCCCACATAGAAATTTCCCTGAGGCAGAAAAAGTCGGATGAGATCCACATATCCAGACCAACGTCTCCACTGCAGGCACCATTTGGGCTTCACTCACCAGAGAGCCCTAGTGTTATTTCAATTATCCAATCTCCGTAATGCTAGCTTAATCATAATGGTGGTTAGTCAGTTTCCATTACTTCAGCAGTTGTAGCCTTTCGCGGTAGCACACGTTAGCGTGAAGGTCAGGCCCTCTGCTGACAAATGTGGTTCATTGCACCCACCGTTGTTTTCGAAGTAATTCCTTGATTAGCGCTACTGCTCTTTTCACACAGTAGAGGGCGTGACGTACAGTCAAACATGAAACCCAACAGACATAATTGAAGACTTACCTGCCGTTTGTGTGTCTCCAAACACAACCGCATATGTTTCCTGTCTAACTAAGGTATTTAAAAGAAACGTCCACCCTGCCGTGTTTCCCAGAGTTGAATTTGGAAAAATGCACCACAGTTCATTGCCGCTGCCTGTTCACCACAGGTTGTGAGAATAGAACACAGGTGTGCATACCTGCATCGGTGTTGGATGTTTTCGTTTCTCCCGGGCCAAATACAACGATCAGCGCTCGGTCACGAGGTAATGAGTTACCAACAGGGGAAAACAAATGAGCACAGAGGCCTCTGGAAATCTGGCTCGCACATGTCTCATAAAGGCAGCGTCCTTCTCCAACAATAGCCTCTTCTCTCCATCTTTTACTAATTAAACTCCTTGAAACAACAAGTTCTGGAGCAGTTTGAGGTTTCAGAGGGGAGATGAGTTTAAGTTCACCCTCAGTTTAGCTGCTCGGTGTCGGGGTGAAGACCTAAAGAGGGAGTTGAGGTCTTTGTTAGTCTTAGTGTAGCAAGGATGGGTTGCCACAGCAAGCAACAATTTCCATCTCACCCTGTCCTCTGTATCCTCAACTCTAACTCCAACTACCTCCATGTCCTCCCTCACTGCATCCATCAATCTCCTCTTCGTCTCCCTACCTGGTAGCGCCATCTCTAGGATCATTCTTCTACCAATGTATCCTGCGTCCCACCTCTGAACGTGTCCAATCCATGGAAATGACCTGTAAATGGTGTGGATGCAGATGAACTTTTTATTTACTCTTAAAAAAGGCAGTGAGATAATAAAACCAAGCGAATGCATGGAACTTCTACCACACGGAGCAGAGCATTAACACGTAGTGTAGGAGTTCATGATGGTGCACTAATGAAATGAACTCGACATGCCTCGCACACATGTAAGCCTGGCCGTGGTGCATTCATGCTTCTTTACAAATGTGTGGGTGGACTTTGAAGATGTGAAGACCCTGTGATGTGGCTTCAGGGAGGGAGTCGAGTCTGAAACAAACTGTGCCCGTTGTCAGTTATGAAAGAGCCACAAAAGACAACAATTGCCAAAGGTCTGGGTCAGGTCAAAGTGACGGAGGATCTCTACGGTGTCAGTAACAGCCTGACCATAAACGGTTTTGATTTCAATGGGTCCATTTCCAGAACCTCTCCAGATATCGGTTTGTTTTTATGTTCCTAAACCACCATTATGTTATTGTCTTTGGAGTTCATGGTCTGACTTCAGAGTTTTATGTTTTCTTTCCAAGGGTGTGATATGATTTTTATTGCTATGATCCTATTTTAGAAGAAAAACTGTCATAAAGACAGGAGGTGTCCAATATATGTTGAAATATGACGAGTATTAAGGCGATGCAGAGTCAAAACCAGCCACTAGGGGGTACAAGCCAGTGTTTTTAGTGCCTGTCGCAAACAAGGATAGATGGTAAGGGTTGCGTCAGAAAGGGCATCGGGCGTAAACCTTTGACCAAATCAAAGATGCGAGACAACAAAATGATTTTTGTGCCGGATCATTCGGGGAAATTGTTGACTCGCTGTGGCAACCCCTGAAAAAGGTGACAAGCCGAAAGGAAAAGAAGAAGAGTTGAAACCTTTTTAACTCATTTTCATTAGTATTGATGCCAATGGGTTGTTTCCTCTGCGGCCAGCGGAGGCACTGTAGAGTCTGACGGTAGTAATGTAAGCTGCAAAATTCTGAGCTGGAATTGATTAACAAATCTTTACGTTGATCTTCTCAACAGCTGATTCACATTATTCAGATTTTTGACCCGCTGTTCGCGACCCATTCAGGACGAATCTGCAACCCACTTTTGGGTTGGGACCCACCAGTTGAGAACCACTGGTGTAGAGAATGCAGTTCACGCGTCATCACAAAGTGATTTATCACAACTATGTTTTAAGATCAGTTTATCTTCAGCTTGATCTGCTGAGCAGTTAAGCCCGTTAGAAAATGTTTATTCTAAGACAGACATGGTCAACCTACACCAAACTTGTCCAAATTGTCCAAATTATTTATTTTAATATCATATTTCTGCCTTTTCCCTGCAATCAAAAAGGTTGTCTTTTTGCCAAATTTTGTTTAAGACTTACGTCAACACGTCCTCACTTCTACGTCTCCATTATCTGATTTTCACTGGATTTTTCCTTCGCTAACCTCAAGTACTACTCTCCAAAAAGGAAATTGATCTAATGTTGTAACCCTCCCGTTTTTTCCATCCACCTCTTTTATCCACATGATTTAATTTTCCATTGGGAGGGATGGATTCAGGATCTGGATATTTTTTTTCCAGCCCAAAGCTGTTGAAACACAGGGTGATGTGTTTGCAGACGTGTTTGATAGAGGCAGCCTATCAGGCCACTCTACTGTAGTACTGCACCGTCAGGCAGATGGGTGTAAATATTGACCTGGAAAGCAATTAAATTATGACTTTAGTATCTTTTCTGCACAGTTCAGTTTATTGTTTAATTGCTTTTGGTATTAGTGTATTATTTATGGGGTTTACAAGGTCTTTTACACTAACTCTTCACTAATCCTATCACAGAAAGTCAGGAAAATCATGGAATTTTGTAGTGTTTGGTGTCTCTAACATCCATAAAACCCCATGACATGATGTGAGGGTGAAAAAGGCGTGTAATGACGGGCTGTAAATGGCCCGTGGACCACCAGTTGATGATCACTAATGTATGAGGAAGTTGAATGGAAGTGGAAGTATTGATTTATACTATCAGGACAGGATCAGGGATGATGTAATTGGGGGACAACACAGATAGGAAGGTTTGGAGAAAAAGCTAGAGAAGACAGATTGAGATGGTTTGGACATGTTCAGAGGAGGGACAGTGGATACATTGGTAGAAGAATGATCCTAGAGATGGAGCTACCAGGCAGGAGACAAAGAAGAGATGCAGTGAGGGAGGACATGAAGGTAGATGGAGTTAGAGTTGAGGATACAGAGGACAGGGTTAGATGGAAATTGTTGACTCGCTGTAGCAACCCCTGAAAAAAGGGACAAGCAGAAAAGAAAAAGTTGAAGAAGAGTTGAAACCTTTTTAACTCATTTTCATTAGTATTGATGCCAATGGGTTGTTTCCTCTGCGACCAGCGGAGGCACTGTAGAGTCTGACAGCAGTAATGTAATCTTTGCGTTGACCTCCTGATACAGTCTTCAGGATACAGAGGACAGGGGGAGATGGAAATTGTTGACTCGCTGTGGCAACCCCTGAAAAAAAGGGACAAGCCGAAAGGAGGAGAAAGAAAAAGATTCAGTTTTTCTATGACGACAATATTAATCACAGATTTGTCGTTCACGTACGTCGTCATCTCCAACCTATTTTTCTCTTAGTCTCAAACCCTTAGTCTTGACGATTGCACCTTTACCTGCAGGCATTGTTCCGTATTTGCTTTTTTTTACCTCTTTAAACCACATTTAGTTCAATTAAAGCCAAGAAGAGGAAATTAGAAAATGAGACAAACCGGACATGTGTGAGCAACGTCTGGGCATCTCGTTAAATTTCCTTGGATTCTGTATTTATCTTGGGATCAGCCCAGTTCGCATCAGTGGACCTGTCCCTGGCCGTCTGGTGTCTGTAAAGTGAACTTGGCTCTTCAGCTTTGACTATTGTCTCGTTGGCTCACTTTGAGTCGTCTACGCTCCAAGGTGATTCTCATTTGCTGACACAGAGGAAATGAAACGTTGGAGGGAGAGCGGCTGCAGCTGAGGCAAGGACGTCGGCCGCAAAGTGAATGGTTTGCGAGATCCAAGGTTCCGCTCTGGTTAATGCTCATTTACAGTTGAACCTGACGTTGACACAAGTGTGTGTCACTCTCTTGCCAGAGCAGATCACTCCTCCTGCTATTACAGCTGCTCTTACTCACCGCCCTAAAATCACAATTCCTGTCCAGCTATTGACCTCGCACATTCAATTTCTTTTCTGGAAAGACGAGAGCAGAAGTATGGAAAAGTAGGAGAATGCCTTGTGGCTTCTGTACTTTTTTTGACCAGATGAGTGAAACGTAAGATGGTTCCAATCAGGAGAGGAAGGAGTGACTGCAGGCTGCAGAGGAAATTAAAGAATAAAATGGCCAGTTTGATTTCCATCACCGAACTTTCCCCTCTTTTCCACTTGTTGACGCTTCCTTGCTTCTGTAAAGCCAGAGGAACTTTCAGGACGGTGATGCCTCACTCAGAAATCCAGTTGAAATTGACCATGAAGACAGAGCAGGATGGAGAAAGCCCAGCTCTGCTGAAAAGACTAATTATCCATAGATGAAAAGAGTAGGAGCGACTTGAGTTTCAGAGGTGATGAAAGCTCCGTGGAACCCATCGCTGATTAGAGGAGCGGATATAAAGAGGGAGGAAGGAGGATCTGGTGAGGAGAGTGGAAATAACTCAAGACAAGAGAAAACTAAAAGCAAGTCAAGGACAATGAACATTGCAAGTGGTACTGACCAGGCCTGAGTACGCATGAGACGGAGCCGCAGAGTATTTACTTTAAAGACCTTCATGCACAGTTTAATCTGAGGAACGTGGTTAGAAACTAACACTGGACTTTGTGGTTTTATTATTGACATAATCTAAGTGAGAGAATGGATTTAATGATGGTTTAGAAATCGCCAAAAAAGTCAAGTTGAACCGATCCATCGATCACCCAGTGGTGTATTGCAGTGTTCCCCAAACTTTGCTGTGCCACTGACCGCTTAAATGTCTGGTACTTTTTTCACCGGCCGGTCGTTAAGTTGTGGCAGATAAAATATCCCTTAATAAAATAAAATTTACGGTGTTCTGAAATATTTTCCTACCTATAAAATCTTCCTACCCAAATACTGTGCATGGGCACAACAAGGATTCCTCAAGTGCACACAGCCTATAATTTTCTCCTACCAGACCGGTTTAAAAAGTTAAAATCTTGTATCACTGACTCGGTGTCATTTGAGTTTATTGTTGTTGTCTTCACCGAGGAAATATTTCCTAATCAAATATAGTTGCATTATTGATGATGGAATCCTAGCCATTCCATTATTTCTGTTGTTATGAAATATTTTCCTACCTATAAAATCTTCCTACCCAAATAAACTGTGCATTGGCACAACAAGGATTCCTCAAGTGCACACAGCCTATAACTTACTGCTACCAGACCGGTATACAAGGTTTGAATCTTGTATCAATGGGGCCAAAAGGAAACATTATTTCTCTGAGGCCCGGTACCAATTCACCCACGGACTGGTCCCGGTCCACTGGTGTATCGTATGCTCTGCAGCTAGAAGTTTACTGGTTTGAAGAAGAACATTAATTCCAATTATTAGGTTTTGTTGTTGAGAGTTTTGGTTGTATCTGGTTGGCCAGGTCAGGAGACGATTTATGGACCGTACGATAAAACCATAGAAAAACCACCCAAGTACAGGGACAATCAAACTTTGTTCAAATGGACTCTAAATTGAACCAGCAGACCTGAATTTCGGCCAAAGGTTGTCGGGTTTCTGTAGCTGCTACCCAAACTGCGGTAGCTGTGGATGTAGAAGAAGAGGGGAAAAAAATCTAATGGATTCCAAGAGAAGCTGGTTTTGTAGGTTGGGATTAACCACAGCTTTTTAATTATAAACGACTGTTTTAACAGGAAAAACAACAAACTCTCTGATTCACTGCACACCGAATTAATTTGGTCACCGTTGTGTTGATTGTTGAAAACATAAACCAGTGTTGAGCTGATGCACAGAGCAGAGGATAGAGAGGTAGAAAAAGAGTGGTGGAAGGGGGATATTCAGAAATCGTGATCGTTCCCACATGTGCACGCAAGACACCTGATATTCATCCTGTGGGTGAATCAACATTCTGTGCTCGGGACACAGATGTGTGCTCCGTCGATTGAAGTTCATAAGAAAAATATCTCATTGGATGGAGGACGCAGTGTCTTGTTATTTGTGTTGAGACGGGATATTAAATAGTCCTACTGTATATAACTGTAATTGACCAGACTGCTGACTGGCACTCTTACCCTGTCAGCAAAGTTTTTGCACCAAATTGTAATTCTATTCTGGTTAAATTGAAGTTTTTAAAGCTTTTTCTTAGCTACTGGCCAACCTGGCAACCGGCATACTAAGTTCCAAGCTCTGGTTTTTTGTGGGCACGTACATTTTCCAACTGGCAGCAGTCTCCACAACTGCCACCCAAAATCACATTGCACCATACTGTACCTTCCTGAAAGTGGTGAGCCCACTGGAAATCAACCGCCCTAACAGGGAATCGAACCTGCCCAGGAGGTGAACCCTGGTGTTTCACACCAAAGACAGAAACATTGCATTGAAGGCTCTTTACCAACTCACCCTCTTAAGATATAAACAACATTTTCCTATCTTTAAACCTATATCCTGATTTTACAAAAATATAAATATATTAAAAATATGGGTTATTTTAGGCTTGCAGTGCTGCCACCTATTGGTCCCAATTCCACTACTATTGCCATTGATTATATTTTCTTGACCGAGAGGGCACTGAGCATAGGTGGCTCTTTTTTTTTTTGGCCTTGTCATTGTGACATTGTGAGCAGTGTGTGGGGACAGTGCCAGGCTTAGGCGACCTCAGCGGCAACTTGCCGGAAGGGGGATTCGAACAGGGGCCCTAGCTGACCCAAAGCTGTTTTCTTAACCACTAGACCACCATCAGCCCCTATGCATACCAAACTGAGGTTTTTTTTTGGGGTGGAAAAATATGTTTTCCACATTTTGTTGCAGACATCTCCAGATGTTTTGTCATTTCCTGTGCTTTATTGTGTGTGTTGAGCCAGCCGAGCAGAGCTAACAGATTTTTTTAACACCTCCTGTGTGGATTCTGTCAAGTCATAAACTGATTCTCTGGTCTTGCTTTTTCCTTCTGTTTGAATTCCATCAGGTTGAAGAACTTCTGTTATTGTTTTGTCTTTTCTTCTTTCGCGTGGCTTCTTTTTTTTTTTTTCCTCTGTTTTCAAGTATGTCACGATCGATTTGTAGCACGGCGCTAAGGTTCACCTCTGAGAGGAGAGGAGAGGGGTGAGGTGAATGGAATTTGGTTAAATTTACGAGTGCGGAGGAGAGATACTTTCTGACATCAGATAAATACAAAGGTCCAGATGTGTTGTCCTTTGGCTGCCCCACTCTTGCATTGCTCTGTGACGCCTGTGTTACGCTCCTTTAAACTGACTTACTGTTTATTGGGAAAAAGTGAGTGAAAACCAAAGACAAACGCCTTAATCCTCAGCTCCGCCTCTTCTGCTGGAGCTGCCAAGGCCCGATGACATCTTTCTTAAACGGCTCCGAGGCTGCACGTGCCTCCGGATCCGGAGTGAGGATGACATCACAGCAGTACGATGTATGGATTTTGTGGGAATGCTTGTCTGTGGGGAGGAATGTCGGGCCAGGTTGTCCGCCTCCATGCCTGGAGGTGTCTGGTCTCAGCAGCAAAGCAAAACGCTGAGAGATGCTGTAATGGCAAAAGTAGGTCTGTCTGATTCAGGCAAGGAATTCACAGAAAGGCAGTATAGTGTTGTTTTACTCTTATTTTTATTATTTTTTATCTATGCCAGGAGTAAGGAGCAGAATAAATGTGGCTTTTATGGAGCATTTGTTCTCCAGATTTTTCTTATAAAAATAAATATTTTTTAAAACACAATACTTTATGGGTTTTTATGGAACAGTTTAGATTTAGATATTTTATAGATCTCACCTGCTATTCCTTACTTACTTGTTGGATTCCTTTTATGTCTTGTTTCCTCCACCCCTTCTGCAAGAGGGCAAGATACTTTTATTGATATTGATATAATTCAGTCTTAACAAAACTTATAGACTGTATTTAGATTTAATGACTTGCATCATAACATCATGCACATTGAGCGGTAGTTTCTACTTGAGAGATACAGAGTATCTCCGGTGGATGCTCTTTTTTTTTCGACCCAAACCAGATGCCTGTGTGTGGAACATGTTATGGAACATATGGACTGTGCTCTTTATTGTTGAAATGTTTGTTTATGAGTAATAAATGCCATTCAAAGTTGGTTCAAACTATGGTTCCCTCTGCACTTCAGTTTAAGATATTGTCGCTTTAGGATAGTGTTCCCCAATCGATTTTTTGCTCCACAGACCAGTTAAATGTCTCGTACTATTTTCACGGACTGGTCGTTAAGTTGTAGCAGGTAAATACGACTTAATAATATTAAATTTACAGTGTCCTAAAATATTTTCCTACCTATAAAATCTTCCTACCGAAATTAACTGTGCATGGGCACAACAAGTGCACACAGCCTATAATTTTCTGCTACCAGACCGGTATAAAAGGTTTGAATTTTGTAACAATGATTCAAAAATATTTCCTCATCAAATATAGTTGCATTATTGATGATGGAATCCTAGCCATTCTATTGGTCAATTCTTTTGTTGATATGGGTATGGATCAAGTGGAAGTAGTAGTCAGATGGGGCCAAAAGGAAACATTATTTCTCTGCGGCCTGGCACCAATTCACCCACGGACCAATACCGGTCCCAGGCCCAGTGGTTGGGAACCACCGGTTTAGGTGATTTATGCTGTAACACCGAATAACAAATGTCAGATGAAGTTCCTGAATAAAAAAAACCCAACAACATTCCTAAACAAAGATGACTGTGATTAAAATAGTTTGCGTTCGCCTTGGTCCTTGTTTGGTCAAAATGCCAGTTCTGTAATGTCGTCTCCGTTGAAGCCGATGTTGTGCAGCTCAGTGGCAGTGAATTACGTCCATGGCTGATCATAACACGCTTGATTTAGTCTCTTTTTTTTTACCCTGATCTATGGCTGTTTTTGGAATTCCGGTTTACTCTAAATCTCTCTCTTACTCACAAACTGTTTGAAACCGAGTCTCTTGAGTGGACATATCAAGGAAAGTATGTTCCCAGTTACCTGCGTGGCGCGTTCTGATTAGCTGCAGGCGGAAAATTTATCCCCAGTCATGACATAGGTGTTTATCCAACCTGGGACTTATTGTCAACTAAGATTGTGCTCTGGTAACATAACTTTTTAGGAGCTGGGTTAATCCATCTCAGAGGATGGAGACGTTTGGGAGATCACCGGGAGGCATAAAACATCTGTACAACATACAGATGGGTGTGGACACAGATATATCATCATTCAGGGAGGCGCTGAGGTGCATACTTGATTGTCACCATAATTCAGATGTCGACTGAGTCCCGCTCAGATTCCCTTATAGCTAAGGCTGTAGATTTATTTTAAGTCATTGGGCGACAAATGTCCATTTCAACCCAAACATTTTGTAATTCCTTAGAATTAAACATGAGTATGTTACAGCAGTGGTCCCCAACCACTGGGTCGGGGACCGGTACTGGTCCGTGGGTGAATTGGTGCCGGGTCGCAGAGAATAATGTTTCCTTTTGGCCCCGTTACTTCCACTTGATCCATACCCATGTCAACAAAAGAACAATAGAATGTCTAGGATTCCATCATCAATAATGCAACTATATTTGATTAGGAAATATTTTCTCAGTGAAGACAACAACAACTCAAAATGACACAAAGTCATTGATACAAAATTCTTACTTTTTATACTGATCTGGTAGCAGAAAGTTATAGGCCGTGTGCACTTGAGAAATACTTGTTGTACCCATGCACAGTTAATTCGCGTAGGAAGATTTCATAGGTAGGAAAATATTTCAGAACATCGTAAATTTAATTTTATAAAGGGGTATTTTTCTGCCACAACTTAACGACCGGTCCGTAAAAAAGGTACCAGATATTGAACTGGTCCGTGGCCGAAAAAAGGTCGGGGAAAGTGTACTTTTATCAAATTGCACAGAACAAGTCTTGTTACCAAAAATGTAACTGACTGTAAAATATAATAAGTGAAACTTTGTATCATTGATGTTTCGACAAACCTGTTGCTTCTGACCTGATGTCCTTGAAACGACTTTCCTTGAAGGAAACAATGTTCACACATAGACCTTAATCTAATAAGAAGCTGCAGTGACACATTCTCCATAGGGACGGGTGTGAACTCTGAAACTAAATGACTCTTATCAGGCAACTTATTGAAAGATCTTTGGGGAAGAATCAGAAAACAACAGTGGATTAAGTGAAACGTGGGCGTGTAGTTGAAGACATGACAGAATGAGGCGAGGTCCGACAAGTCAACAAAGTTTTTTACTTTACTCATTAGACCTTTGCAGTAAATGTAAGTGGATTCGAATTGTGAAACCACTGTATCACTGGTTTTTAGGGCCTGTAGAAAGATAGAAAATCTGATCAATCACGAGGTAACTAACAATTTATCAACAGCCGAGACGAATCAACTTTTCTAAATTAATCAAATATATATTGTTTATGAATACTAATGTTAAAGAAAGTGTGGGGAAACTACAACAACAGTGTGTGTCTAACCCAATCTAAATATTTTGAGAACGTATGTTGCAAATTGTCTTATTTGTGCCCTCTTTGAAAAATCTGGTGTTTATGGCCTTGCTGAAAACATTGAATAGTATTGTAGCATCAGAGATCAAAATAGAATAAAATAGAATTTCCTTAAAAAGCGCGTTTCCCCCCTTGTGAAGTGGAGAAACGCACTTTTTACAGTAGCTCCAAAAAAGAATAAGGGTATCCAAAACAATTGGTAATGAGGAGAATAAGAATAAGATCAGTAAGAATGATAAAAAACAATAATAGAAAAGAAAATATATTTACACCAATTGACAATGTAATAAAATATAAGGAGAAAAAGAAGAAAAATTATAAAAAATACAAATATACATAAGGGGAAAGTGTTTTCATAAGTTCTGTCCGGTCGCTATGCTCAGCTAGCTGTTCGGTCGCTATGCTCAGCTAGCACTGCTTTTAGATTAATGTGACCATAACAATGACAATAAAAATCACACTTGGACAAAAGAACAATGTGTACTTTTTCAGGAAATCTTTATTGCTGACCTTGGTGTAAACTCAGCGTACCTCCAGGTTACAGACATCTACAGACACCTTTTGACTGACAGTAGCTGCGAGATGTTATGAGAACAAAGGTACAAATGACATAATTCACTGTGTTTTGACACCTGATAAACCGCTCTTTTCAGCAGCTGGTTGACAAGATCAACCGCCTCCTGCCTCCATCTTTATCTCGTCTTTTTCCATGTGGATTCATTAATCATCTCCAACCTGCCTGGTGTTGAGTGCAGTACATTCAGGCTCATGCATCGTTCACTTACTTTCTTTTTTCGCATTTCTTTCGCACATTTTCTTGCCAGACATTCTTGCGCGTCAACACCTCCCGTTGTTCTCAGCACAATCGCGACGTCTCATTTGTTGCGTGAAGACCACGTTTACCCAGCCCCAGTCTGGCACCGCTGTTTTGACACATGCTCCCCATGGAAACACGGTAACACACCGCGGCCTCAGTGCCACGAGCACCGGGGCAGCTGGGTAATCTAAGCTGCACCCGGGGCAGAAGCGGTCGTGTCTGCTACGTCAACAAAAACAAGTGCGGCCTTTCATGGGACAAGTCCCGTTCTGTTCCAGGGCAGACATCTGTCAGAGGCACCCCAGAATAGTCCCGTCTGTCCTCTGTCTTTACTCTCTACCTGCAAATCATTCACTCATCGTTGTGTGTCTTTATCTCGAAGCAGACGTCCAGGTTATGTTTAAAGCCAGGGTTCATCTGTGAGACACTGGGAACTGGGTTCGAAAGATCTGAGAGATCTTGATTTGATCTGTGTGTTTGTGCTGAGTTCATATGTCCCTGTGTTCTTTTTGTCCCTTCACAGAGCGCCACATGTTTGGGAAGCAACAAGGACTCGCGCATTCTCTGGACCAAGGACGACCTTCTCCTGACCACAGGCTTTGATATGGTGAGGTTCATGGAGACTCACGAGTGTGGAGACATGACAGCATTGATGTTATAATCAAAACTGTCAAATACAGTGACTTTTATTAAAATATTTGGTCATTTGGCAGCGTTTTTGTCAGTTTACACCCACACATATGGTGCAAGGGTGGGGAAATATTTTGAGTCACAGGCCACAGTGGGTCCAAAAGATTTGATACACAGACCAGGTCAGGAGCAGATACACCAACTGAACTCCAAGTATGTGAAGATAGACATCCTCTGTCCTGAGACCCTTAGCCAGGCTAAGGAAAAACTACAGAGGGAAAAATCCCTTTTAACAGGGAAAAGAAAACCGTTAGAAACCTCAGGGAGAGCCACAGGAGAGGGATCCACTCTTCCTAAACGGAAAAATTGATGTTACCAAAGCATAACAATACAATAAAATAAGACAAAGGGTTAGGACAATTAACAACTTCACATATATGTATATCTAACAGACACGGTTGCAGTTCTTCCAGTATGAAATCAAAGTTTTGATCCTGGTCATCCTAGTCCTGGTTATCCTAGTCCTAGTCGTCCTCGTCCTGCTTGTCCTAGTCCTGGCGTATAGAAATGACAGACAAAATCGATAATAAAGGACGTGTGTAAAAGTCATGAATAGCAGCTGAAATACTAAAATGCTTTTATTTTTTTCTATCATTCTGTCATTGAAGGGAAAAGGCTGAAGAACAGTGACAATATAAGTTTAAAGTAAAATTTGGACGGGCCAGATTAAGAAGCCCAACGGTCCGCATCTGCCCCCCGGGCCTTAGTTTCCTTGGGTCTGATATGGTGGATTCTACCTTTAAAGACTCCGATTGGATTCTGAACGATTTTCTGTTTTGCAAAAATGACTTGATTCTCAAATTCATCTCTCTATATCAAGAAATATCTATATTTCCAAAACTGTTTTTTTCATTTGCTGTTAAACACATGTCTTTTACTAATTATTTTTGAAAATAGTTCCTTAAACTCCTTCTCATGTCTCGTCATGACATGTTGATTGTTACGTGTATTCATCACCTGAGACAGCAGGGGTCTCAATAAGTTGAGGGCCACCACCCACACTATCGTTTCACTTTCAGTGTTCAATACCAAATAATTTAACAAATCAGTTTCCCATAGATTCTCTGTAATACAACACTGAACCAGAGGGAGGCAGTGGTCCAGGTTTTTGAGAACTATAGGATTTACCATAAAATGTGGAGAACAAATCTGTAAAATATTATTATAAATTCAACTTTCACATCAAGGTTGAGGCCGCAAAATATCGTTCCATGGGCCGCAAATGGCCCACGGGCCACGAGTTTGAGACCCCTGCTTTACAGTGTTGGTTGAAGTATGAAAAACAGGTTAATCCCAGTAACTTCATCTCTTTTATCATTATTTTAAGTCTTTTCTCTTGTGTCTAGATGCGGAGCCAGGAGGTGAAGCTGTGGGACAGTCGGCAGCTGAGCTCGTCAGTCAAATCCCTGTCTCTCGGCACGTCCAATGCGTGAGTTCTGCATCAAACACCACCCACCGTCACTGACTGGCCCAGTCTTGTCTGAAACAGAGTTCCACTTTATGCTCTGGCGTCTCGTTCGCGTCTGACGCGGAATATACAGCACATGTGTGTGGTGTGTGCTCTATGTGTGTCAGTTTTGGGATGATGTATGGACGGAAGGTCCTCCGCACATAGAGCAGCTTCCTTCAGGCCGTAAGTCTGGACAGACAGTCAGACAACTCCGACACTGTGGGTGAACATCGCTGCTATTCTCAGGGTCACAGCCACACACGGAGAGTCCCCCCCCCGTCAACTCTGTGTCCTTCTGTCCCTCAGTAAGATCTGTGAAAGGTCAGGCAGCAGCAGACACGCTGACACGTCTCCCCTTTGCTCGCCGACCATCATTCTTCTCCCTGACCTTTTCCAGTTGCTTCATTTGTTTTTCCAAACGCGGCTGCCAAAGACTGGAGGAGAGCAGGAGTGTGGCCGTAGTCCAGAGAGGAGAGGAATGAAAGGATGGAGAGAACG
This sequence comes from Paraplagusia blochii, assembly GCA_016785265.1. Lineage (NCBI taxonomy): Eukaryota > Metazoa > Chordata > Actinopteri > Pleuronectiformes > Cynoglossidae > Paraplagusia > Paraplagusia blochii. The sequence goes on along the minus strand of JAFBJS010000371.1, from coordinate 213,727 downwards.
GGGGCGAGTTCTGCTGCTGCTGCTGCTCTTCCATTTGAGTCTAAACAGGGGGGCGAGCCAAATCTAAAAAAAATAGACATGAAGGCTTTAGCAGGTCATGCACCATACTGTGAATTAAAGTTATTTATTTTCACAAATGTCACTCCAAAGACATGAACATCTGTTCAAATTCCACTTGTCACTTTCCATGCAGGTTTTTCAGAGATTGTTCCAACAGATCAAATTATCAGTGACGGGATTAGAGTTTAAAGGTGAACTACTGGGATTTTTTTTTTCTTTTTCGTTTTCTGGCAGTAAAATCAGCCTCGTACTCTCCCAGGGAAACTGTCATTGTTTCTACTGCTTCTTGTCTGTGAGAAAGCGGGAGAGAAATTTAAGAGTTGACACAGCAGGGTCCTCAATAACAACCTCCGCTCTGCCCTCATGTTTGCAGCTCATCTCCATTTCCTCCACTTCCTCCGTCTTTTCGAGTGAGACAGATAGCCGCCCTCCTGAGTGCCTCTTTAGAATCCATCGCATTGTTTGGCTGCGGTGCTGCGGCCCGTGGAAATGGAGGTTATCTGATGTCACCGATGCTACATTTTTGAAGGTTTCCTGTTAGGAAAAACAGCTGAGAGTGTTTCTTTTTCTGAGAGTCATGTGTCTGGAAAAATCCAGCAATGATACGACCATTGAGGAGTGATGTCTGCAGAACGCCACGTTTGTGGAAGTGTTGATTTCACAACAAGGGTCTGTTTCCCTGGTGCCTCGAGCAGATGGAGTTTCCTTTAGAAAAGTGGTGCCCAACCACTGGGCCGGGGACTGATACTGGTCCGTGGGTGAATTGGTGCCGGGCCGCAGAGAAATAATGTTTCCTTTTGGCCCCATCTGTCTATTACTTCCACTTGATCCATACCCATATCTATCCATTCCCATATCAACAAAAGAACTGACCAATAGAATAGCTAGGATTCCATCATCAATAATGCAACTATATTTGATTAGGAAATATTTTCTCAGTGAAGACAACAACAATAAACACAAAATGACATCATTGATACAAGATTCTAACCTTTTATACCGGTCTGGTAGCAGAAAATTATAGGCTGTGTGCATTTGAGAAATCCTTGTTGTGCCCATGCACAGTTAATTCGGGTAGGAATATTTTATAGGTAGGAAAATACTTCAGAACACCGTAAATTTCTTATTTTATTAAGGGGTATTTATCTGCCACAACTTAACGACCAGTACGTAAAAATAGTACGAGACATTTACCTGGTCAGTGGCGCAGACAAAAGTTGGAGAACACTGCTGTAGAAGATCCAGCCCCTGTTTTGCAGGTGTGCTGATGCTGATGGTGGTGAAGCTCAAACAGAATGTACCAGCAGGGTCAGTGAGAGGACTGTTTCCCTGAGCTGTCCCACTCATCTGGGGACAAGCTGTGGAACATTCCAGACTCCTCTCTGCCTAGCGACTGCCTGGATTATGAGTGGGTCTAATCTTGAATCTCCCACACGCTATTCAAGCCGATCATCTTGCAGTTATTAAACTCATTTCATCAGCCTTGAACAGCGGTATTTTGAAAGAAGTCAATCTGAAGTCTTGTTATTGTTCACTCAGGGTTATGGTAATTACCAGGGTGTGTGCTGACCCGTCTGCTCCGTGTCCTGTGTTACATCATCTTCAATCCCGCTAACATATGCTGGGATGGTGTGTCACAGAGCTATCACTTCCAAGGCCACGGCCCTGACAGATGTGGTCAGATGTTTGAACTGGTAGAAAACAGGTAACGGACAAACTATGGATCTGAACTTTTGCTTTGAGTGCTGCAATGGATTTTCTTTTATTCATGGTCATTTTTTGGCGCAATTATGTTTTTTTCCCCTAGAGAAGTTTGTCTGTCTGTCTGTCTGTGTCTTGTCCATCCGTCAATCCTTCATTCTGTCCTTTTTTCCATCCATCCATCTGTCTTTCTATCTTTCTGTTTATCTTTTTATCTATCTGGTAGCTTCAGTGGTGGCCTAGCGGTTAAGGAAACGGGCAGGGGCCTGGAGGGTTCAAGGTTTGAATCCACTAACTGCCAGGTTATCACTGAGGTCCACTAAGCAGTGGTGTGGATCACCATGTCACAATTTCAAGGAATTTTGCTTTCCCTTTCCTACCTTTTCCTCTCTATCCATCTGTCTGTCCGTCTCTATTTCCGTCCAGCTGTATGTCTGTCTATCTGCGTGTCTGTCCGTCCGTCTGTCTATCTATCTCCGTGTCTGTCCGTCCATCCATCCATCCATCCATCCATCCATCCATCCATCCATCCATCCATCTATCTATCTATCTATCCGTCTGTCCATATATCCGTCTGTCTGTTCGTCCATCCGTCCGTCTGCCTGTCTGTCTGTCTCTCTCTCTGTATGCAGTTCATATAACCAGTCTCTATGAGTGAGCAGTGAGTGATCACCTGCTGTTTAATGTACTCCACATGTTCGACCTTCTCTAACATCAGCCTCCAGTCATTAGCTCACAGTTTAATTGCCTTTTTTTTCACATTTATTTTCTTCTGCCACTTTCACCAAGTTTCTTTTTCCGGATCTTTTTCCAGCTCCACTGACGTCTCAGGCCAAAGACTTGTGTTTCTGTGTTTCCGCTGAGGAAAAAGCATTGAAAACAATCTGAAAAATAAACATGGCCGCCTCGGCAGTTAAATTGAGGATGAAATCTATTCACTACTTTTTATCCTGTCATATTTAAGAGCTGGATAAATCAGTCAGTGTGCAACCGGCAGGCTACGTTCAGCACAGTCTGGTTTGTGGGTAATGAGTAAGTTGGAAATGCTCATTATTGCAGGGTATTTACTGTAGTTTCTGTCTTATTTTGATCATTGCTGTATAATACGTTTGCGGCTCAGGTCTGGGCCTCCTTCCAGGCATCACAGACACTATTTATCCAGTATCTGGCCAAGTTGTGTGTTATTTTAGAATAGGGCACCACACTTGGTCAGTCTCGGCAGCACAGTGTCCTCAAGTGACACGTACGATGGTGGGTTCTGTGCCGATCGTTCGGTCGGTTCGCTCAGCGCCGGCCTGTGTTCGAACGAATGTAAAAAAAAGATAACGTGCGAAGCGGAGACTTTGTCTTCTTTCTGTTCCGCGTCCGACAGATTTAACCCCGGCGCTGAAGTCGGTCCGATGCTCGCATATAGATGGAGTTTGTCTGTTTTGAATTATGGCGTCGGCGGTAAACATGGTGTGTAATTGGAGCAGCGAGCTGGTTTGTATCGGGTTTGCGCCGCTCGTCCACAACATCCAGTAGGACTGTTTTCTTTGGAGTGACACAGTATAAAGAGGCCCCCGAGGCTGCAGGCTGTCCAATGGGGTTGTGGGTGGAATATAATTTGGATGGAGAATAATGAAGGGGATATGTTTATTTTTTTGGTTGGGGTTGAAACGGAGACTGGATAACAGAGACACGGAGAGGAGTGTTTTTAACTGAGGGAAGGTAGTTATTACTGCAGCTCTCTTTTCCATACAGGCTGCACAGGGAGACGTTGGTGAGCAGCATGTGTTCTCCTCCCCCTTGCCTCCCCTCCCCTGCCCTCCCTAGTATTACCCCCATAAACCTGAATTACAATAATGAGCTTAATTGCCAGCTGCAATCAGTGAACTTTATAACCTGGCTGGATTGCAAACAGCCTGCCGTGTAAATGCCCAGGATGTCAGGATAATGATTCCAAAACCTGGGCACTTCATCATCAGCCTGGACTGGTTGCACTCTGGAGAGTTAATACAGCAGCTCCTAATAATGTGTGCCAGGGTGGAAGCTTGTAATGGTGCAGTGAGGCTGACAGCGGGTTCTCCAGGGTCCATTACTGAGGACTCAGCGTGACGACACGGTAGCTTCGGACGTCTCTTCTACTCTGGTCTGAATCCTCAGTTACTGCAGCTCTTCTGTTCTTTATCTTCTTCTTAGTGGCCTAGTGGGTAAGGGAGTGGACTTAGGTCCAGAGGGTTTGAATCCAAGGGCTGCCGTGATACCACTGAGGTCCACTGAGCATGGCACCATCCCACTGTTCACTTTGGTAATGGGTTAAATCAAAGGTGTCAAACTCATTTTTACTAACGGGCCACATCCACATGTTACTGCAGTAACATAAATTCTTACTTATGGTTATAAGTAACAATTATTGTTTATTGCTGTGTAAAAAAAACATCTTTTAATTCATCAGGTTAAGAAACTCTGCTCTATAGACAATTTAAATTGGGCCATACCAAATGATTTTGTGGACCGGATTTGGCCCCTGTGCCTTGAGTTTGACATGCATGGGTTAAATAAACCCTTCTTTTTGTGCAGTGGTGTGAATCACAATGTCACAATGACAAAGGACTTTACTTTCCTTTTCATTCCTCCATGTACAGACACAGTAAACCTGTGATATTGTACTGCAGTATTTTATTCCGGGCCTACATTTTATGACAGCTCAGCATCTGGAGACCAGAGGTTCTTTGTCCTGGTCCAGTGATGCAACATCCGACAGTTTTATATGGATGTCAGAGCATGCAGCATATAAGCCAATTGTAAAAATAAGTAGGAAAAATATTCCTATCACACAGGTGTACTACTGTTCAAAGGACAAGTGTGTGTGCTTTCTGAAAAGTCACACTCTTATCTAACCTCATGAGTTGCAAAATCGGCCGAAGGGTCAAAAAAATGTAATAAAAAAAAATCAGATTCCCAGTGTAATACAACATTGAACCACAAGGAGACTGTGGATCAGTAAATCAGCATGTAACATAAAATGTAGAGACCAAATCCATAAAATATTATTATAAATTCAACTTTCACATCAAGGTAGGGGCCGCAAAATATCGTTCCACGGGCTGCAAATGGCCCACGGGCCATAAGTTTGAGACCCATGTTGTCAATATTGCACCAAAAACCAGACTGGACCAGTCATTCCCCACATTAGCAATGTATAGAGATGGATTTCTGATTAGTTTAAAGTTAGCATTAACGGCAGAGTAACTTTATTATCGTAGGAAAGACCTTCCTAGCTTTGGGGGTAACTTTTTTTTTACTTATTTGATCTAGAGCTGAGTATAAAGAACATCATCCACTAGGAGAAACACTGGCGCTCACACTTTTAGAGTAATAAACAAATGATTCTCTTTTACTTGTCATCTTACCCTTACCTTCCTGTTCAGCTGTGTCTCTTTTGTGGCACAGAGCTTATTAGAAGTGATTTCTCTGACCTGGTGCCCCCCCCCACTCTATACACACACACACTGAACACACACCATCCAGCCTGACAATTAGGGGAGACATAAGTCTGTCCCAGGAGACCTGACCCCAGTGTTTGCTCAACCCAGTCATGGTTTAGAGAAAAACTCAATCTTAGATGGAAGTTACGCTGACACATTGTGCAGAGATAAACTCTGTCTTTTATACTTTCTCCCAAATCCCCTGGTAGATTTTCATTGTTTTCCTCCACCAGGTTCCAGGGACCAGTTTTTCTCCCTGTGAGTAATTGAGCAAAACTCTTTAATCACCAGAGCTGAGAAGAGGCCTGTTCTCCAAAAAAGCAGCCAGGTTTTATGGACCGGTCCGTTCCCTCCCTCTCTCTGTGTGCACTTCAAAATCAGTCCCAGCTGAACGCAACCCCCCCACACCGCCCTGTGGGGATTAGGTGCAGCTGCGGCACAGCTCAGCGGGCCTGGAACTGCAGCGGGAAGTCTCAGCCACAGTTTGACCTTGGTCTCTTTACTGTGTTCAGATCCAGGGAGTGAAACAAGCTTTGTTGTTCGGTTCAGGTGGAGAGAACACGTAAAAACTCTCAATCTTGAAATTTTCTTCAGGGCCGCGTCTATATGTAACCTCCCTCCCCCGGCGGTGGGGGGGGCGCAGGGTTAAGATGTGACCGCACACACGCTCCGTCAAAGAACCTGAGGTCCCTGTTCTGACAGTTGAAACGCGGTGTCTGGAATCTGTTAGTCATTTGGGCTTTTGCTTTGAGATTTAGCTCAGGCGAAAATAAGACGACAGAAGGAAGGAAATCAGAAATTCCCTTTCAGGGGGTTTTATATTATTGTTTATGGATTTTTCATGGAAAGTGAGACAAAACCCAACCTTTTTGTTATTCATTACACCTCTTTTGCAGCAGCTGTCGGCTTTTGTTTCCACAGACAGATCAGCTGTCCTGTCATTGGCTGGCCTTATTTAACCCGTTCAAACAGCCGCCCTTTAGGGAATCTGTCCTATAACCCAGTCTTCGACCTTTTCCGTCTCTGTCCCCCAGGTTCTGTGTTTCTAACTTTCCTCACATTCCCCCTCAATTTTCTGCAGATGAAATGGCAACAGAGGGGGTTTGAAGCTGCCGCTGTATGGAATTCAAATTAAGTTTTTTTTTTTTTACTTTTTTGTTTAAGCGCAAAGCTTAATGGAGCCTTTCAGAGCTGGTGAAATAGACATGGAAGTATGTGGAGCGTTTTGGCAGGGGATATTTAATATAATTCACAGAGGGTTTTGATTTCATCCCGCAGGTATGTGCTCGCCACTCCAGGGATCAGAAGGACCCTTTTGTGTGAACTCGCCACAGAAGAAAAAATACGGGAAAAAAAATAAAAAAAACTCTCTCTTTCAACTTGTACTTCCTTCTTCTTCTCTCCCATTAACTTTTACTTTTGTTTATTTGACTTTCGGTCTCTGGTTTAGATTCATCTTTGGTGGAGTGGCGTAGCTTTGTCAAAGAATCCGCGCAAATGGCGATAGAAATTTTTATTTTTTTTTCGTTTCTTATTTTCACGAACGTCACTAAGATCAGATATTCAAGTCGTTCCCATTTCACTTTCCATTCTGAGTCAAAACTGCAGTGAACTTTCAGATGCAGCTGTAGATACTGCTTTTCTCAGACATCTGGAAAAATGAAAATTTTTCCCCCCATTTAAAAAATGCAGTGGCAATAACGTTTGGGATCGTTGCCCTAAACCAAAGCCTTCAGAGTCATTCAGGGCATCTCCAGCCCTTTTCAGCACTTTCCTCCCTGTCGCTGAGTGTTTGACGGAGTCGAGTAAAAAGGGTTGGATTTACGGAGGATGCGGGTCTGAAGTTAAGTCAACATAATTCATAACACTTGGACGCGATGCTGACTTGAATAAACACTGTTTGGGGAAATAATATCTGCGAATGAGCAGCGAATCCAAAACCTGAAGAAGCTTTTTACGTCTCGTTGATTGTTTTTCAACGATTCAGTTACTGCAGTCTTCAATTTCCTGTGTTTTTTTTCGATTGAAACTGGCTTTGTAGCCGTACTCTCTCACATTACTCTCCTCATGTACCCAACGTTCCCCTCTCCTGAGCTCCATTTCTATATTTGCTGAAGCAGACTCTTGGTCGTGCCCTTTCAGGAGAATCAGGAACCGTAGCGCAGCAGAGCTCCCGTTTTTAAAAATCATTGCCCGGCTTCTGGACGCCACTCACCTCCTGGACGTCCGCCACCTCCCTGTGCTGTGGTACAAAGAGTGATTTGAGTTAGAGGGAGAGAAGTGTGTTTCCCATTAGTCGATGGTTTCCTCTGCTCCGTACCCCGCCCTTCGCTGCCCCTGCAGCCTGGCCCCGCTGGTGCCTCAGGGGCGGCTGCAGATTGGCACCCTGTCACAGCACCGTACACAAAATAGAGACTTTACAAAGGGAGCAATATGGAGCTCCAGTGATGCACGCAGACAGGCCGGGGTTGTTTATGCAGGGACGGATGCTGCCGCTCAGTTACACAGGGGGAAGATTGAATTTGTGGTAATTCTAGCCTTCGCTGATTTGTCAACATGAAATGCCATCGTATTTATTGTGGTTAAGACTCATAATACGATCTGTATGCGTTTTTACAGAGACGGGGACATGTGACAGTTACTGTAACGTGTCACTGTGTCTGGTGTAGTGCACAGATTCACAGGCAGGATTTTAAATAAAAAAGACTGACAACAAATTCAATTTAACAGCAATTTAAAATGCCCTTAATGTGACTTTCCACTGGTAAAAAACACTCACTCCAGCTCATATTTTAATGTTTTTGGCATGAAGTTTATAAGTCATTGATGGACTGTTGTATACAGTGCAAGGATCCAGGAGCTCCTAAACCCTGAACCCATGGAGCAGGGTCTACATCTTTAAACAATAACTTCATTTCTACCATTTTAGCAGCAACAAAAAATATTAGGATTTACATAAACTTTCCAACTTTTTAAATAAGGAGGAAATTGCTATGTTAGAATTCTGAAATACTTGAAACTCAATTGTATAGAATTACACGAAGTAGAATGTTTTATTGGGCAGAAGTAGCTCAGTGGTTAGGGAAGCTGACTGGGGTCCATGGGGCTTCAGGTTCGAATCCACCAGCTGCCAGGTTGCCACTAAGGTGCTCTGTGCATAGCACTGTCCTGACCTGCAAAACTTTCAGTCAGCTCACAATATGATGAAGATGAGGGAGTGATGATAAATTGAGAGGCGCTTTGGCCCAGAGGCAATGTCTCTGTTGGTGTGGAACTCCAGGCTAAGATCTAATCCCGGTGAGGAAGGTTCAAGAGGGGCTGGTTAGGTGTAGTGTGATTTGGGTGGAGGTTGTAGAGACTGCTGCCCCAGGACATGATGGATGGATTTGATAGATTAGTAACATTTTCTTTTCGTTTGTTCCCTTTTTAGGTGGTGTTAGTAAAGCACCACTGTAAGGTAGAACAATCTTTGTGTATTAGGTTCCTGGGAATATCCAGAAGAGGGTTGGTACTTTGCTTCTAGCTAGCAAAGATGCAACACCTTTTCTACATTCACAATCCTGTATCTCCTGACGTAGCCTGGTTTGACTCCATAAACCCGTGATATTTTCCTTCAGGTGTTCTTTAAAGATTCTCCTCACTGGCCTAACGGGATCTTTGTCATCATAAAACACTGCTGCAAACACGAACTCTATCCAAACACTGTGCCGTTTAGGGATGATGTGGAACATAACAGTCAGGTTTACACGACTCCGATCCGAGTACAAATACAACATTAAAGTTCCTCGCTGCTAATCATGTTTAACAATACTCAGAAAATTAACTTTCTTATATCAGAGCCAAATTCAACCAACTATGACATATCGGCTCCTGCTGCACCAGCACTTTCTCCTTGGAGTATTTTAATATGTGGTATCTTCACATCTGGAACTATAGCGGAACAGGCCTGACTCTCCTCATTTCTTAAATATAGCTCGACTGAACCGACTCTTTCCTTAACACAAAAAGCAGGCGAGGTGGGCCGTCTGTTCATTGTGTTCACTTTTACGATCGTGTTTCCACAATGGAAAGCAGCGATCCTGGACTCGTCCCTGGCAGACCCGCCGTCCAAAAAAAAAAAAGGAAAACCTAATGGAAACAACGGAAGTTCTTTATTGGGGAGAACTTCTGATTGGTCATCATCTGATTGGACACATGCCGCACGCTGATGTCACTCCCAATGTGGGTCTACGTCCATCTGCCCACGCTGTGTAAACATGTCAGCGCTGGTGAGGCAGGAGTAATATGCCATGGTTAGTTTAATCATAAAAATGCTGAGACAAGCTGCTGTTTATCATCCGTGTATGTGTGTGTGTGTGTGTGTGTGTGTGTGTGTGTGTGTGTGTGTGTGCTCTCACATGACTGCCGATGACTCACTGCTCTGTTTCTTTATGCACTCAATGTTTTCAGCAGAGTTGTGTGTAGTGAACGAAGGAGTCGTGTTATGAGTGTGTCAGTCATGTTATGACAACAAAGGCTGCTGCCCTGCACCTGCAAGTCCTTCTGGCTTTTGCTGTGCGAGGGAGGCCTCGCAAGAGCTCTCAGGGTGAGCAGATTAAAAAAAATTTCATCAAGATGTAATTGGAAGGAGTACGGGGGGAGAACGGGGGAGGTGGTGAGCAGGAAATAATTTCCCCATTGTGCAAATCTGGTTAGAGCGGCAGGGGAGACGAAAAGTTGAAGGACCCTTAGGGGAAAAGCTCCAGTTGGTCTTTAGTTTGCGTAGCTCTTTGAGAAACCTGTGGAGATTTACCTTTTCTAACATCAACTGAAGGTCCTCTGTTTGAGGTCCACTAACGTTAGTCCAGCAAAGTCAATTAGTCAGCCAACCGTTGTAAGGTCTCTTTTGGGGGGTCTGGACAATTGTAGGGTTTATCCTAAGTCAGTGTGCAGGTCTTTATTTTACCTTCAATGTCTTTTCTCCAAAGCTTTTCTCAGGTGAAAAGACATCGAAGTTAAGAGGCTCGGTGTTAGAGCTCGATTTTTCCAGGTCTGGAGAATGATGAAAAACAAGAACGATTTTGCTCTTACTAAAGTATTTTTTAGTCTCATAATTACTAAACAAATAGTCATTTGATAGTTTGGAGAAAAAAAAAACATTTGGGATTTTTTGAAGGCCTGGGTGTGGAATCCAGGATATTTGTATTTCTCCTCTTGTCCTGTACTCAATGTTGAAGACTGTATCGCAAAAAATGAGTCTTTAGCTTCAGCGTTTTTTTGTAATTTCCTGAACGTGTGAGATTGTGGCATCCACCTTCGCAGCAGACGTCCCGTAGGTCAGTGTTCCCCAACCTTTTTTGCGCCACGGACTGGATAAATATCTCGTATTATTTTAACAGACCGGTCGTTAAGTTGTGGCAGATAAATACCCCTTAATAAAAATACATTTTTGGTGTTCTGAAATATTTTCCTACCTATAAAATCTTCCTACCTGAGTTAACTGTGCATGGGCACAACAAGGGTTTCCCAAATGCACCCAGCCTATAATTTTCTGCTACCAGACCGGTATAAAAAGTTAGAATCTTGTATCAGTGACTCACTGAGGAAATATTTCCTAATCAAATATAGTTGCATTATTGATGATGGAATCCTAGCCATTCTATTGGTCAGTTCTTTTGTTGATATGGGTATGGATCAGGTGGAAGTAATAGACAGATGGGGGCCCAAAAGGAAACATTATTTCTCTGCGGCCCGGCACCAAATCACCTATGGAACGGTACTGGTCCCCGGCCCAGTGGTTGAGGACCATTGCTGTAGTAAATCATTGTGCAAGACAGAACAGAACATTATTCTATGAGGGTACTGAGAGCACCTTTCCAGTGCACTTCCCATGTTTGTGTGTGGACGTCTGCCGTGAAGACATGGGGCACAGGTGTCTCTCTGTCTCAGCTGCCCAGGCGTAGGCTGTAGGGGCCACATTCTCCCAGTGATGCACACACACACTCACACACACCTGGACACTGCATTTTTCGGCACACACAGACCGTGACCAAACACTTTTCATCATCACTCAGCAGGATTTGACAGTTGGTGTTACAGTGGCTTAATCATCCGTGTTGACCAGTACAGCTGGGCATTAATGATGAGTCCAAGTCACCCTTCCATACTGGGGGTGATTTAAATAAGGGGTCTGCAACCCCAACAGGGTTCACAGGTAGTCTTTTGGTAGGCTGAGAAAATCCTATGGTGATGAAATACTGTTTAGCGTTAAATAATGAATAAAATGTAAATTGTGTGAGTTTAGCATCATCTCTTTATGGCCCAGTACCAATTACCCCACGGACCAGTACCGGTCCGGTGGTTTGGGACCCCTGCTGCAGTTGGTTTTCTGAGTTTCTTGGCCCGGATTCTGTTGATAAACATTGTCCTAAATTGAAATTCACACAGTATTATTGCTGTTTTGTTTACGTACAATACTCAGTGTTAATCTGCTTTACCATAGCAGTAAACTTAACTTTCTACTCTATCCTGCTGAGTCCTTCTTTCCTTCATGATCCTTTAATAACAGCTGTATTGACTCTGGTCTCAGAGCGGAGGTGAAAAGATAACTACCTCACAGATAGACATGTTTGACCAGCTCAGAGAAAGACAGAAGAATATTGAGCCGTCCCCTTGTTCCTGAGAGCGGACAAAGCAGGTGAGCTGCTGGGCTTTTCTCTCCGACTTGACTTAGTGGTGAAAAAGGGGACAAAACTGTCAAAAACATCTCGTCCATGATGGATGACGAGTAAAGAAATGTTTTACAAGTGTGTCTTGCTGAGGTGCCCTGTATTATTCTATGCTCTTCTCCTCACATCATGGTCCGTCCACGGTCCAGTGCCGCTCTGAGGCTTCGTCGGACCCACAGCTGTGAGCACTGTCAGTACCTTCTCCTTTCTAATGGAATAACAAAGAGAGACTCATCCTTTATGTATTGGTCCTTTTTTTTCTACTGCTGTTGTGTTTGGAGAGACGCATGGGAAGACACATCTCCAAAACATTTTGGAGTGTGTCCTTTTTAGAAATACTCAGCTTTTTAAAAAATTATTTCTGGTTTTCTTTGTTTTTCTTCTTTGGTAAAGTGCATTTTGAGAGTCATAAATGTAGTACCAGTGAAATTTTCTGTTTCTTCATATACTGCTTCTACCTGGTATCACTTGCTAGAAGGTCCTGCAGAGTATTTATTCAGGGTTCGAAACCTTTAATTCTCACAATTCCTGTCTTGTTTCCTGAATTTTTATTTACCTCTTGAGCAAAATAATAATTTCCAGTATGTGCTATGGTCAGTGCACCTCAGTAGTAACTTGGCGGCTGGTGGACTCCAACCTGGAACCTTCCGGACCCAAGTTCTTTTCTAAGTTCCTTAACCACTAAGCCATCTCTGCCCCAACGTTTACCGTCAGAAATGGGACACGAATCAATGCTTCCCGGGGGGTTAGTCTTCTTCCTCTCCTTTCCCGTTTTTCAGGGGTTGCCACAGCGAGTCAACAATTTCCATCCTCAACTCCAACTCCAACCACCTCCACGTGGGTTAGTAGTGAGTGGTAAAACGTATCCGTTGCTGGGTGGCAGGGGCAGCAATCTCCATGACGACCACCCAAATCACACCGCTCCATATTGTGACTCTTCCTGTGGTTTGGGACGATGCTATGGTCAGAGCACCTCAGTGGCAACTTGGTATCTGGTGGATTCGGACTTGAAGCTTTCCAGACTCAAGTCCAAGTCCTTAGCTGCTTGTGTATATACTGTATATATACATATATATAAATATATATATGTATATATTCCAGGCTTGTTGGCTTGTATGCCTTAATCTGGCCCATATGTCCTTTCTCTCTCTGTGAATCCTGTGTGTTGAATATAATGAAGTATATGTGGCCGACCACAGGCTCCAACACCGGTGAAAGACACAGAACCTGAAATTAGACCATTCCAGTAAAGAGACCAAAGCGTCTCCCCACCCGGGGTCCTCCATCACTGGATGAGGTCCCAGTAGAAATCAGTGAAAGGAGATGAAGAGACTGGTAAAGATGGGCACGGAAGGAAAGGGAGACAAATGGAAGGAGACTTTGGGGGGAGAAGTGTTGGCAGCTGAGATGGAGTTGGCACCACATGCTCTGCTTCTGACCTCTGGTGGGTTCGTGAAAATTATATCCCTCTGGAAGGAAAAAATGCGGCGGTTGTACAGTAAAGACCCTCTTTTTCTTTCACATCTTTGAGCTGCCAGAATCGTCCATCCGTCTTCTGGTCCTCAATCAGATTCCACTGCCTTCTTAGGTTGAGTATTTTTCAGTAACAATATTTTTCTGCTGCGTCTCTAAGACACATTTAGACTGTGGTCAGTCGGGGAGTGTTGGTTTGCTACATTAGCTTGGGGGTCTGGTGAATCGCTACCTTCTCTGGGCTGATGCAGACTTTCCACTGGGACAAAGTGGATATTTAGTGCGGCGGGAGGTGGTTGGCTGCTGGGATCACAACCCCGCCCCTCCCCCCGAGGCCGCAGTCCAGGCTGGCAGTCACCCACGCAGGCACGCGGCGTCAGGCTGCCCAGAGTGAGCCCCTGTTTATGTTTGTCCAGTGCGGCGGGTACTTTCTCACTATCCGGTAATGACAGTAGCACCGCCCAACCCAACACACCACCCTCCGTGTAGCGGCCACTCCAGCTGTGACCGTGGCGGGGACATTTGTTGTGGTTTGCAAGTAGCCTCCGGCCTCTGTGAGTGCAGCTGGACCAGATCAGAGGTCAGTTGCTGTGAAGTCAGCCTGTACTAAGAGGTTGTTTTGGGGAGAATTCGAGCAAAAACTGCAAATAGTGCATTAGTAAAACTAACATTTTAACTGTAGTTGTTTTTTTAGCTCAATAGTTTGTCCAGGAGGGGAGACAAAGAGGAGATTTGTGGATGAAGTGAGGGAGGACTTGGGTGAGTTGAAGATACAGAGGACAGAGTGAGATGGAGAACATTGATTTGCTGGGCAACAAGCTGAAAAGGAGAAGAAGTTCAGGAGGGAGTTGACTAAATAAATAGAGACATTTTGTCTCACCTCTACTCTACTCTGTCTGTACTAACCCTACATCCAACTCATGCAGACGTGGGCAAATATTTTGACCACCAGGCCACAGTCGGGACAAAAATTTGACACGGACCGGGATCAGGAGCAGATGGGAGGATTTGTTTGAAAGATTAATTGCATGTAAAAGCTAAAATTCATACGTGTTTTAGCAGCATTGCAGAGAGCAAGTATCTTCTTCTTCTTACAGCTTGTCCCATTTTCAGGGGTTGACACTGGGAATCAGTTTTCCATTTCACTTCAGTGTCTTCTACTCTTCTACTTCAACTACCTCCATGTCCTCCATCACTGCATTCATCAATCTCCTCTTTGTCTCCTACCTGGTAGCTCCATCTCTAGGATCATTCTTCTACCAATGTATCCACTGTCCCTCCTCTGAACATGTCCAAACCATCTCAATCTGTCTGCTCTAGCTTTTCCCCCAAACCTTCTAATCACCTCATTCCTGATCCTGTCCATCCTTGTCTCTCCTAAAGAGAACCTCAGCATCTTTAACTCCTCCACCTCCAACTCTGTCTCCTGTCTTCTGT
>JAFBJS010000371.1:176008-198754 GCA_016785265.1 Paraplagusia blochii | reverse complement strand
CTCCATCTCTAGGATCATTCTTCTACCAATGTATCCACTGTCCCTCCTCTGAACATGTCCAAACCATCTCAATCTGTCTGCTCTAGCTTTTCCCCCAAACCTTCTAATCACCTCATTCCTGATCCTTTCCATCCTTGTCTCTCCTAAAGAGAACCTCAGCATCTTTAACTCCTCCACCTCCAACTCTGTCTCCTGTCTTCTGTCTATTCCTAGTGTCTCGAATCCACCCATCATGGCTGGTCTCCCCACTGTCCTATAAACCTTTCCCTTCACCTTAGCTGACTCTCTTCTATCACAGATCACTCCTGACTCTTTTCTCCAGTTGTTTGGGAAAAGGCAAAAGTATAATGATAATTTATATATTATTTTGACCTAATTAATTTGCCAAGTGAGCCATAGCTGGCCCTCGGGCCTTAGTTTACGAAGGTCTATACTAATGAAGAGTAAGGTGCAAAGTATTTATTTGTCAAAAAGTTGAATTTCCAAAGGAAGTGCTATTGGAATTTTTGTGTTCCTGTTTTATTTGTTACATTCGGTCAGACCTGCAAATAAATCCTTGCTGTTTTCAGAATGTTTTTTTTGACATTTTCCTAAATTAAAATTTATGACAGTGACAGCTGGTGAATTTATTTAATTTAAATTACATCTTGCATCACTGTTTTAAATCGAGGATTACTGGTGTAGTTGGTGGATTGGATTTCATTGGCAGAATATTCTAGTCTTTTGCTGCCGTCTGGGCAAAACTGTAAGATGGTCGACCTTGGTTTTTATTTATTGACAGTCTTCAGTGCTTCAGTCATTAAAAATGCATTTTAAATCACAGCTCACGTTACCGGATTCTACTCCATTATTCAGATGGAGTTTTAAACCTTTCCACACCAGGGATGTGGAATTCAGCACTGGAATCAGTGACATTTCAGCTTCCAAGTTACTCGATGGAAACGTGCCCTCGTTTCCACTGAGTCGTCAAACTTTTAAAAACTCACATCCTGGTCATTAAAAAGTAGCAGACTGGCAGAGAGGAGAAGGACAGAAGGAGGTGGATGGGTGGATGGATGGATACATAGATACATAGGTGAAGTTCAGGGTTGTCACCAGGCCCAAATATTATGGGATACTCTTTGGGATTCAGAACGTAGCATTTGATTCTGGTGACGCTGCCATCGTTTTTCTGAGAAATACTGCGTGGGGACCTAGGGTTTAAGGAAGTAGAGTCGGGTCTAGAAGGTTTCAGGTTCACATCCACCAGTTGCTAGATTGCCACTGAGCGCCATCCCGACCAACAAAACTGCAATTGGCGGCCTAGTGGTTAAGGAAATGGACCGCCTCGAATCCCCCTAAACCTGAGTTACCGCTTGTCCCCAGTGTCCCCACACACTGCTCCCCATCTGTCACTTTGGTGGTGGTGGTGTACAGTGTGATTTGGGTGACAGTTATGGAGACTGCCACCCTGTGACCCAGTAATGGATAAGATGAATGAATGAATTCCAGCACACAGCTGTAACATACCATGATGCATGGAATGAAAAACAAGAATTTAATAACACGGTTATTCTGGTCCAGGTAATTTGAAGTATTATTAAGTACAATTGCTTTCAGTGGAACCTCGCAGTATCACAATGCCTTTCATTATAAACTAGGCCAGGTGAGTGTGTTCTGTTTGTTTTATCTTTTAATTAGCTAGCTTAACTCCTGGCAAACAACACGCTTCTCTACACCTCCGTCTCTCTCAGTGCAGGCTACGTAAACTAAAATCGTAATTACCACAAACCCAGGCGAAAATCAGCCCCATCCTGCTCCTCCACCCGCTCCACAGCTCACTCCTCATAAGCAAACAGACACGTGCGACTGTCCAGACCTTCCGCGGAGACAGGATTAGCCGATCGCTGTCGGCGTGTTGGAGCGTAATGACTCAATTTTAAACACAGAGCTCCTTCACCGGGTTTCTAACAAACAGGTGTTTGTCGGCCGTATGTTGACGGTCCATTCCTGGAGGTCAAAGTTTACGCGCAGAGGCCGAAGATCAGGCGGCCTCTTCTCTGTGGCAGCAGGATGTTTGAAATGGAATTAGTGTGACTGATGTGGATCAAAAACCACACCAAAAAAAAACAGGCCTGGAGTCTGAACTCACGCAGGGTTCCACTCGGCGCATTTCTGCCTCATGACGACCGCACATATGCATCAGAAGCGGTTGTGGTAATCAGTAAAAACATTGGCGTCCCTCACAGATACAGGGATGGGCCGGCGTCCTGTGGGAGGTGTGTGTAAATCATGATTTCTGCCACGCGGACAGCATGAGCACCTAGTGGGATGAAAAGTATTACAGCAACAGAATCCACGCCTGTCACCACCCTCCTAACATTACACCAGTAACCACAGCACAACACCAAACACAAAACACACAATGAGTTGGATCATGGATTTACAACAGCGGTGTTTTGGAATTTTTTTTTTTTTATTTTTTCCAAAAATGCGAGGTGCTCCCTGTTGCTCCCAGTCGGATTTTGTTTTTTTCGCTTTCTTGCCATGCACTCCCGTACCCACAACGTGCCCACCCACGTCACGGCAGAGCTGGGCTCAGTTTGAGCTTACACAGGAGCTGCAGCCACAAACTGTGTGGAATGTGCAGATGTGTTTTGCACAGTGGAGTTTGAGAGTAACTGCAGGATGTGTACACTGCAGAGTTTGATGAATGCCTGTGTCCGACTTAAAGAGAATGTATCGGATGCCTGACCCCGGGGCTACAACAGACTCGCTCCTCGCTCCTGAATTTATGTTAGGAAGCGTGCGGGACCATTAGTTTCCCCGGTGCGTATAGGGAATCTCAAGTGTTCTTCTTTATTAGAGAAAACACAAGAGGCTTTTTTGGCGTCGTGTGAAGTAGCCATAATAATCACCTCGTGATCAGGAACAACATTTGCACAGTAGTTTATGAGTCTAAAAAAAAAAAAAAAGTTTCCCGATCCTGATGCTGAGGTTGTAATTTCTACTTCGGACATTAAGATGTTTTTGCCATTTTCCTGCTTCCATGATTTAGCCGCGGGCTAACTTTTACCACAGCAGGGAGCTGCAGCAGTTAAATTCATATACAGGAAATAATGCTAATAATGCCCAGCAGCGTGCCCAGACTGAGCAGCTGCTGGCTGGAACTGGAACTGCGCCCACAGGGTATTACTTTAACAGTCTGTCACACTCAGCTCCCTGTAAAATGCCAGTGTGATGGCAGATTAATACTGTATCCTCTGTCTTTACGCGTTAGTCTGACTGCAGGCTTCATGTAAACGCGTCATTGTTACTCTGTTTAGGGGTCGTAAAAATATATTTCTAAATACTAGCTGTACTCGCTGCTTACATACAACATGTTTTTAGTCTGCAATGAAGAATTTATATAAACTTTTTCGACACTAGTGGCCTAGTGGTTGAGGAAGCGGACTTAGGTTCGTAGGGCTTCAGGTTCAAATCCACCAGCTGCTAGATTGCCCTTGAGCATAGCACCGCCCCCACCCACATAACTTCTTCTGGGCTCACCACCCACAGGAAGACTCACAATATGGTGCAATGTGATTTGGGTGGCCCCTGTTGCCCGTGCGACCTGGCAACGGTCAAACTTTTGTGCCACAAAAGTAAAAATCACTGCAGTTTTCTCACTGGGGCTCAGTATTTTATTTTATGGTTAGAAAATGTACTTTTACTTTAACTAACATAAAGGACAGAGAGGAAAAGACAAACTATCTTTTCATCTTTTGTCCTGTAATATTAGTGTCAAAGACTGGTGTTTAGTCCACCTTGTTCTGGCTGCAAAGCACCACCTGCTGTGATGAACAGCTGTCAAACACCTTCATCTAGTCTCTAGTCTCTAGTCTCATCCCATCTGTTGTGTCGACAGATTTGTTATTTGCAGGAATGTTCTTTTGGTCTTTTCCTCCTTGAGGTCTAAGGTGCCCAACAAACCACCTGGTTGCAGTCGTAATTAATAAAACCAGGCCTTAATTGACCTTTTTTCCATCAGAAAATAGAATGTGTCAAGTAGAATGACAGTTATTAAAGTATTTACGTGTGCTTATTCTGGAATAACCGGATCTTATTAGTGTTAATGATCGCTGCGCGCCTGAGCTCACGCTTGATCTGTTTAATTATGGAGCTTATTTGCATTTAACACACTCCTCTGGCATGTGTGATCACAATTTTTTTTTTTTTTTTTAGTCATTCTAAATCCTGACACCGCCTCCCTGCTCTGATCAGCCCGGTCTTTTCCCTTTGGATTTATACGATTATCCTCTTCAGCTTATATTCTTCTGGATAAATGAGGTTCCTCCACCCACTGTCCCTTCATTCCTTTGAAATGAGAAGCACACTCGGGTTTGGTTCCAGCCGTGACAGGCGGTTCTGTTTAGGTGCTCTGTAATTCCACTGCTCACTGTCGCGTGCACACACAAACACCAGCGCCGGTTCCTGCAGCGTGGCTTGTCATGAGTATAATGACGTTTTTGATACAGAATAAAACCATATTCTGGTCAATGTTCTGTGCACGTGGCCAAACTTGGACACAGCCGCCATCGCCTCCCCGTCCTTTTATTGTTTTAATCATTACATAACTTCTTTGTTTCTCCCCAACCCTTCTACTGTCAGATTGTTTGGACTATTCCTTTTTGTCTTCTTTTTCTTGTGTTCACCTCAGGCTAATAGAGAACCTGTTTTTTTTTTTTTATGCACGCAGGCAAACTAAGGCCCGGGGGCCGGATGTGGCGTGCCAACCTTGTCCAAATTAAATAATTTATTTATATTATCATTATACTTCTGTCGGCAGAGGAAGGTCCTTAAATTGGGCACGTGGGTGGAGTCCAGAGCAACTGAGTGGCGCTCTGGACTCCGCTGCTTCCTGCTTCCTAAACCACTGGGTTGGGTCTTGGGACTTGGGTCTGTAGGGCTTCAGGTTCAAATCCACCAGCTCCACAGAGGTCCTCTGAGCATAGCACCGTCCCAACCCACGTTAACTTCTTGTGGGCTCACCACCCACAGGAATATGGAGCAATGTGATTTGGGTGGTGCCAGCTGCCCCTGCGACCCGGCAACGGACAAGCAGAAGATGAATGAATGAATCAATTAAACTCCTACCTTTCTCCTGCAATAATGCATTTCCCCAGTAGAGGGCACCACAAAGGGTTTACATAATATAGCATTTTTTTTTGTTTTGTACATGACTTATTCTTGCCAATTATCAAATCAATCGTACGATCCATTTTTTTGCTCTGGACTCCGCCCATGTGTCCAGTTTTAAGGACCAATCGTGGACTGCAAGTCCAAAAGTTTGTCCATGTCTTTCCTTAAGCAGGTAAACATTGTTTCACAAACCATAGACATCATCTTGATAACTGACTATCAACCTAAGGTTTGCTGGCCCATCAAAGTCAGGTGCCTATTTGGCTCCTGACCCAGTTTTGTAAACCACTCCATAAAACTTAAGTATAAACCAGTCCAACTGAGGATGAAGAATTGAAATGACACCAGTGACGTGCAGAGTCCGGAACTCAATACTTACACTTGGAAAATCTCGGCGCTATTTGTTTTTATATGTAATAATCCACCAGACAGTACATGAAATGACTTGCATGTGTCCACTCGTCTGTGACGCCAGAGGAGACGGCCTCGGACGCGTCCTTTCTTTCCTCCACTTCTCGTCTTTCCCCTCATTTTTGTTTTGACATAGAAGCGGCATCCGAGCCGTGGAGGCGCAGACAGGCAGCTGTTTGACACGGGGTCACAGAGAAACCGCTCTAATCATCAAACCCCAAACCTTTAATATGGTTCTACAGCTGAAGTTGGTGCAAAGGCGGCGCAGGAGGAGCGTGATTGGGCCGAAAACCTCAGAAGGAGTAAATAAAGGTCACAGAAAACTGAGGACCAATGAGAGACCTGTCGAAACCTGAGCGTAAATTGAACTTTTGATTTATTGTCTTAGCATTAGATTTTTAATGGACTCTGATGAGTTCTAGTGCAAAGACAGTCTTTAACCTTTACGACGGAGCCAGTGGTGACAAATGTGAGGGGAAAAAACAGACGTTAATATTTCAAAAAGCTGACAGGTTTTCATCATCAAATCATTTTGGTTATCAAAAGGTGTTAGGACACGTCCCTGCCAGATGTCTCCGAAAGGTTGGTATAAATAGGGCGGTGCAAACTGAAATTTAAATTACAGCCCTGGTGATGAGCCTCGTAAAAAATATTAAAAAAAAAAAAAAACAGTTCTGACACATTAAGGTTTGATTCAGGCTTCTTCTCCTTTTAGCTTGTCCCTTCTTGACAGGATTCCACAGCAAATCATTGTCCATCTCCCTCTGTCCTCTGTGTCTTCTACTCCAACTACCTCCATGTCCTCCCTCACTGCATCCATCAATCTCCTCTCCTACCTGGTAGCTCCATCTCTAGGATCATTCTTCTACCAATGTATCCACTGTCCCTCCTCTGAACATGTCCAAACCATCTCAATCTGTCTGCTCTAGCTTTCCCCCCAAACCTTCTAATCACCTCATTCCTGATCCTGTCCATCCTTGTCTCTCCTAAAGAGAATCTCAGCATTTTAACTCCTCCACCTCCACCTCTCTCTCCTGTCTTCTACCTACTCCTAGTGTCTCTAATCCATCCATCATGGCTGGTCTCATAGCTGTCCTCTTTCCCTAAATCTGTCCCTTCACCTTAGCTGACTCTCTTCTATCACAGATCTCTCCTCACACGTTTCTCCAGCTGTTCATTCCCGCCACCACCTAATTCTTCACCTCTTCTTGACGGCCTCCGCTACTCTGAACAGTTGGTCCTCAGTGCCCTAACTCCTCCACCTTCTCCACCTCTGCTCCTTGTGACCTCAGCATATCACGAGACTCCAGTAAAATGAAAAACACACACCAAAAAATACTGAAATGTTCATTTCTAGTGAGTTTAACCGGATTAGAAATAACACATACACCTCATCATTCCAGTAAGAAAATGGTCCAGACGTGTAAATCTGTCACCGTGTAATTGATACCTTCAATGATGCTCATTTTTCACAGTTTCATTGTTGTCGGAAACAACCACGTGACCTGCTGTCTGAACACTTTGTCCTTGGCTGCCCTCACATCGCCCTGGACTTGGCAACACTCTAGACTAACGGCCGATAATGTTGGAGAAAACTTCATTGATGACTCGCACAAATTTTATTTTTTCTCTGATTATTTGGAAAAATGAAAGTCTGATGACATTACAATAGAGTTCATTGAGTAACACAGGCTTAGTGGGAGTGTGAGCTGGCTGCTGGCCAGACACCAGGTTTCTCTGAGCGTGTGTGTGTGTGAGTGTGTGTGTAAAGGTGTGTGTGTGTGTGAAAGGGTGTTTTATGGAACAAAAAGAAGCAGAAACACATGAATGCCTGTGCGCATGTGTTTATACAAAAGAGTTTATATATTTTTTTAACGTAACTGTAACTTGATCCTTACTCTAATCCAGGGACCTCAAACTTGCGGCCCGTGGGCCATTTGTGACCTGCAGGGTGATATTTTGTGGCCCTCACTTTGATGTTAAATACAAGATTTATGGAAGAATTTTACTGCAAGTCAGTGGTTTTGTTGGATGCACTTAGTGGTAGACACTGCTGTGGATGAATGTGAGTATTACAGGATTGGTCTGAACCATTTCTTTCTTCTGTATCGAACAATAACTGCTAATGCGACCCTTTGGTATGATGACAGTGGGGGCAGTTGCCCTTAACTTATTTGAGTTTGAGACCCCTGCTATAAACTTCCAACTTAACTTTTATCCATTCTTCTTCATCTGCTCGGTCGTTTTTTTGACCCAAAATGTTTCAGTCATGGGTTGGGAACTCTAGACCAATCCTGGTCAGGCAAACTGGCAAATTCCTGTCCCACTAAAAGGTGCCAACCGTCCCTAATCAGGATTAGCCCTTGTCCAGAAGGTGAACCCTGGAGTTCCAAACAGATAACGGACACATTGACACACAGACATTACGCTACTCAAAATATCCTCTCACTCACATGAGATTCTTGCAAAATGTCCCCTATAGACAATAAAATAAAAAGTCCCCACAAGTACAGCACTACCAGACACACACACACACACCCTTTCTGTTCCCCTATTACTTTTCCTTCACATACATGAACATTAACAGATGCCTGGCAAGGGCGGACCATAACGCACATCCACGCTTTTTTGCCGGAGGCGTCCTTCATTATGACATCATTTATGCATCACATGTGTCCATTTACCTGGAGCCGCTCATTTACAAACACATGTGTGCGCAGTTAGTCTCACTTTATTACTTTATTACACATAGTTACATTCGCCAAATGAGATGCAGGAAGAGCCAAAACCTACTTTTTCAAAATAAAATGTGTATTGTTTTATTTACCATAACCAATTCACACAGTGAAAAAAATCTGAAGGGTTAAGGAGTTGGAGCCGCTGACCTCCTGGAGTTAAACTGCGTCTCCTGGTATTTCCACTCAATATGTGATGCCTTTATTTGTTGGTGTTGTTTGCGTTGGACCTCACACAACAGCTCAAGGCTATTGGCAAACGTGTGTGCGTGTGTTTTTGTTTGCAAATGTGGGTGTGGGTGTGTGTGCACACTGCCGGAATTCTTTGCCACCATCCCACTTATTAAACACATGGGTGGTCAGTCGGTTTTTTTTCAACGGGCCGACACAGATCATTGAGATATATTTTTTAACTTTTCTTATCAGTTATCTTTATGACTTTATCAACTTGTCTTTGTTAGAGGAAATATTGGTGTCTTGAAAGTTTGTTCAAGTGTTTTAATAACTGGATCTTTGGGTATTTTTTATGGCATGACGTGATAATCACCTGAAGATCTGGTTTTCTCCTCGTAAACCTTCCAACTGTCAACACTTCCAGGAGGATTCTGGTCTCCAGCTTTCTCCTCCAGTGAGGTTTAACAAGCAGAACCTCCAAAGGTCTCACAGACATCCCATAATATATCTTTAAACAGAACTTTGAAAAGAGAACGTCAGGTTCTATGATGATCATTGCAACTACCTCCATGTCCTCTCTCACTGCATCCATCAATCTCCTCTTTGTCTCCTACCTGGTAGCTCCATCTCTAGGATCATTCTTCTACCAATGTATCCACTGTCCCTCCTCTGAACATGTCCAAACCATCTCAATCTGACTTTTTCCTCCAAACCTTCCTGTCTGCGTTGTCCTTCTAATCACCTCATTCTTGATCCCGTCCACCCTTGTCTCTCCTAAAGAGAATCTCAGCATCTTTAACTCCTCCACCTCCAGCTCTGTCTCCTGTCTTCTGCCTATTCCTAGTGTCTCTAATCCATCCATCGTGGCTGGTCTCTCAACCGTCCAGTAAACCTTTCCTTTCACCTTAGCTCACTCTCATCGTGTATAATTATAATAAACACCATTGTGTTTTGTGTTGTACGGTTTACATAAAAATCAAGAGTTGCTATTTTAAAAAAATAAAAATCCTTGACAGCTTTTCCATAATTCTGAGCCAATCATGATCAAACACTCCAACATCTGGACTGCGTTTTCGTCCACAAAATCACAGCCAAGTAAAAAAAAAAAAAAAAATCTGCATGTTTTGCACAACAATGAACAACAACTTGGTGGGACATTTTTAAAACTCATTTAATGATAATATCACTTTTTTTCCACTTACAAAAATAAGTGCGCACAAATAAAAAAAAAAGACAAAGAACATCAATAAATGCCATGACGGAGCTTCCCAAAATTAACAGGGAAAAATAGACGATCACATTGAAGTTTTTTTTATCTTTTTCTTTTCTTCAATGTATTTTACAATACAGGCATATATTCCAGTTGCGTTGGTTCGCTGTGGTCTGCGTGGCTTCTCTAGGTAAATACTGCAGGTTTGGTTTCACAGACTTTTGATTTCATGTTTTTTAAGGTTCACTTGTTTGGGTTCTAATGTACTCTGAGACATGCAGGCACATAAAGAGGGCGAGTGATGGTAACTGGATGTCTGCAGGTCTCTGCACAGGCCACGGCATGTACTTAAATTATCACCGATGTTATCACAGTTGCACATGCGAGTCTCATTGTGAAGTCATTCTGTCTGTTGTGTGACATATGCTTTGTGCAGAAAAGAAAATAATAATTCAGGCCAGTGGGTAATTGTGCGTAGAGTTGTCTTTTGCACAATACCACAACTTCTTGTTTATTTTGGTCACTTGTTGTGCATAAACTAAAGTCCCATACAGTTAATGTGACAAATAAATAAAGTGTTTTAGGGATTTTGTAGCTGTGAAGTCATCAGGATTCAGTGCAAGAGTCAATACTTTTTGATGCACAAACGACTTAAGTTTGTTACATTACATTTGTACTGCTCCGTTTTGGGATCAATAAAGTATAACAGTCGATAAATCAAAAGTTGCCGATAAATCAAAAGTACTGTCGGCTACCAATACACCTTGATGCTTCTGTCCCAGTATGATCCTGTAGTGTTACAATAATGTGTATGCTGTTCATTTTCACCTAAATGATAGTGGATATCGGCAACTGAGTGGGGTATTTTTGTGAGTATGAAGCAGCAACCTTGAGGAAATCTCCCAGTTTGGCAATATTTAAGGGATTCTA
This sequence comes from Paraplagusia blochii, assembly GCA_016785265.1. Classification (NCBI taxonomy): domain Eukaryota; kingdom Metazoa; phylum Chordata; class Actinopteri; order Pleuronectiformes; family Cynoglossidae; genus Paraplagusia; species Paraplagusia blochii. The sequence goes on along the minus strand of JAFBJS010000371.1, from coordinate 188,134 downwards.
TATTTGACTAATAGACAGGTTTAAATGTTAAATTCATCAAACTGGTGACTTAAACAAAGAGTTTCTGTCAACTGTTTCCTGCTGTAACTCTTGTAATCCGGCTGGCTTTCTTCCTCCGTGGGGAGGGTTAATAAGCTAAATGGTCGAGGGGGGGGGTTTAGTTCTGAGTCTGTCCAGACTCACATCTACTTAGGCTGTCTGACACTGGGGACAAAGCCTTTTGATTGACTTTATTGGTGCCATAAGAGTTTTAATCTTCAAAGATTTTAATCTGCTGTTTTGTCTGCTGGCCACAAAATAAGGGACTGGGGGGTGGAGGGTATGGAGGGCTGTAGTCACAACGTTGCACAAATAACAAAACACAGACACAAGTATAAAAAACGTACATATATAATATATATAAAACAACAGCGTAAAAAAAACATTAAAAAATCGGAGCCAAACAAAGCTTTTTCTGCACTACTTCATTTGGTGACACATCATTCACATCAGGCACTGATCTCTCGTGGGAGGGGAAGTACGAGTGCCGCGGAGTGACATCACGCAGCAAAAACGTCAGCGGACAGTGCTAACCTGGGCTTGTAAATCCAGCACAGCCCCAAGTCACTAAGCACTCCTTCATCAACGACAATAGAGACGTACCTCTACCCCAGTTTTTAACCAGTGACAACACGCATCGTTAGCTCGGGCTCAGCAGCATAGAAGCTAACGCAATGCCAGTCCAGCAGTAAAGGAGAAGGACCTGAAGCGGGGTGCAGCATGTAAATGTAGAGGCACTTTAAATGCTTTAATGTCCAAAGAACAACTTGTGTTTATTGTCTACTTAGACAGAAATAAATACAAGTCCACATCCTCCCGCGCTGGATAGCTTGCCGTGTCTCGTGTGTCCTAGAAAGTTCATCTTTCACTCAGAGCAAACAAAGCCTTCTGTTAAAAGTAGGAAGGCTTGTGTGAAGACATATTGTTATTCGACGTGCAATGATCCTGTATTAGCAGCACCTCGTATTCCAAACTGCCAGTCTGAACCTCCGGTTCCGGAATCATTATCGGGGTCTCTTTTTGTGGTAGTGCCAGATTGTCCAAACCGGCCTTGACTCCATCCAGTTCAAGCTGGGAGGGCTCACAGTCTAAGTCCAGGTTGCCCTTGGCTCTTTTTCTACGAAGATAGCATACCACGCCAAGTGCTATTGCTATGAGTACTAGCAGGAGCAAAATGGCAGCGGCAGGTAACAGCATAGTAGTCAGCCTTGGGTCCGTCACTTGGGCATCACGAATGTTGATGATTTCGGGAGCTGTGTGTGCCTCGGTACAAACGCTGTCCACTCCACTTGGGGCACCCAAAGGGCTTATACAAACACTGTAAGTACAGTTGGGCTTCAGTCCTCTAAGTTTGTAATCAGGGAAGGATGAAGGAAGGTTAAATTGCGTGGGCCTCCGGTCGGGACCTGAGAGGTTTCGATAAGTGATGCGTATTCCACGGAGATAAGGTCGCATTTCAACGTAACGGTGAAAATCAACTCTGATGGACGTTGATGTCACTTCATTGGAACTGATCTCTAATGGACTCACAGCAACAGTTGCCTTTGGGATGGGAACCTCAGGTGGGTAGGCTGGTTGGTGGTTTATGACTTCACAATAAAAACCAGAAGTCCCTCGCGGACATGTACACTGTACTTCACCGTTTTGGTCCAGATGACAAGTACCACCATTGACACAGGTGTGTGGGGGACAAAAGTTCTGATCATCTATATTGTCTTTGCTGCTGCTGCTTGGGGATGCAGGGACAGGAAGCAGAAAAGGGTCATAATTTTTGTCATTGGATTCATAGTCCTCTCCAGGTGCAGGATCAGGTTCAGTAGTAGTTGACAGGGTAGTGGCAGCTAAGGTGGTAGTTCTGGTAGTGGTGGTAGTGACTGTTGTTGTTGTAGGGCAGCCGAAATCCCTGTGCTCCAGTCTTTCTAGAACTTTCCCAGCGTTGATGGGTGGGAAATGGCAACGGGTTTCCTCTGTTCTCTCCAAAGTGATGCTTTGGGCTCTCAGCCAACGCGGGATCCACGATAGAGAGCATAGGCAGTTAAAGGGGTTCTGTGCTACTGTCAGTTTTCTGAGGTGAGGAAAAAGCTGGGGGAATTCCTCAGGGAGACCCTGCAGACTGAGACTGCTGATGTCCAACTCCTGAAGCTCTCCAAGGTTCTGCAGGTCTTGAACCTCAAGAGGCCTCATTGGGTTACTAGCTACATTGAGGTGGATCAAACCCGGTGTCTCCCTCAGCACTGAGGGAAATGATTCAATTTGGTTTCCCGAAATATCCAGTTCATGAAGGTTTTTGAGATTATTTATAAGTTCTTTATCTAAGCTGGTGAGTCCCACACCACCTATCTTAAGTGACTCTAGATTTGGGGTCTGAAGATCCGTAGGCCCTATTGAGGGTAAAACATTAAATCGAAGATCGAGTAACAGCAGATGAGGCATTGAGAGAGTTGGCAGAGATGTCAACTGGTTGCCCTGTATTTTAAGTTCAAGGAGGTTCTCCAAGTCCTGGAAGGCTGATGGATGAATGGTCTTGATGAGATTACTATACAAATAAAGGCGCTCAAGCTGTGCCATACCCTGAAAGCATTCCTTTGAAATGTGGGTGATCTGGTTGGACGACAAATCCAGGTTTTTCAGAGAGGCCAAAGGTTCAAACACTCTATCAGGAATTTCAGTCAGTTTGTTTTGACTGAGGTCCAGCATTTCCAGGTTCTCCATTCCGTCAAAGTCCTTAGCTATCATGCCTTCAATTCCATTAGCAAAGAGGTAGAGGCTCTTTGTGTAGGAAGGCACTCCATTGGGGATTGTGGAAGAGCGTCTCTGAAAACACAAGATGGAGTCTGGCGTGGGACAGGTGCAATCCTTCGGGCAGTTGCTGGACCAGACGCCATCAAGTAGGATTAGGAGAAGTAGGAAGGAGAAGGAGGCGAGACGGACCTTCATGGTGCAGACCATCCCTCTCTCCATGCTCTGCCTAAAACAAAGAAAAGGTGCAGTTAGCAAAGACCATTGTTATGTCCCATTTGACAGTAGATAAAGAAATAAAAAATAGAATTAATAACATCATATGCTAATTCTTTTTCCTGTGAGGATCATGCTAGAGTTTTAGGGCCTATGCCTAGATTCCAACCTAGCCTAGATGCAGTGATTATTTTCTTCATGTCTGCTTCATTGAGTTTGAAGTAAATAAAGTGTTGTATCATTATAATCTGTCATCAAATGACAGTTTGGTTGACTAACAGCAGGGTTACTAGTCAGTCTTTGACCAAGAGATACCATGCTATCCATTTCTCAAAAAAAGGGAGACAAATTCCCATCCTGGTCTCCTGCCACTTACTTTATTTTACTACTAAACTAACTATATACACAAACAACCCTTTGCTGCTGCTGCTGAGCATGCTCAGTGTGAACTCTGTTTATGACAAGCTCCACAGCCTGTGAATTTACTCGAGCACAACAGCAATGAGTGATGAGCTTTGTTTCTGGAATTACGCACCAAACTGAAAATACAGTGCAACTTTGCATGCGTTTCACTAAAGGCTTGGGAAACAATAAAAAAAAACTCCAAATGTGGCAGCATGTAAACACTGCTCTGGTCTCTCCACTTCCACACCAACCACACTGTGTTGATTTGTGCCGCGCTCCACTTCATTGTGTGTCTGAGAATGATTTACTTTGTTGTTTTCTAATCTTAGACCCAAAACCTTAACCAGGGTCTGCTGCTGTTTTGCTGACCTTTACCATCGACGTCTGCTACAAAACTGTCCGAAAGTGACAACACATGTATTTTATGGTCGTACGGTTATTACACAGACAACTACTGTTGCCAGAAAAGGATTCCAACAAAAGCAAGATGTAGAAAACCGACATATTTGAGGAGGCACGACTTCATTTAAAATAGAGGTGGAGGGAAGAGCAGGACACCAACACCAAGACAGAATGTCAACACAGGGATTAGAGCAGGCCTGGGCAACAGCTGGTACTAAAATTTAAGTCAAGGGCTCAGGTCAGGATCACAAAGATTGAGTATTTTTCGTAAACTACGATAAATAATGAGTAAAGGCAAAAAAGCTTCACGCCTCTTTGAGACCATCTATTGGGGAAATGCTGTCTTTGCAGGGAAAAGGTAGAAAGATAACGATAATATAAATCAAAAGTATAATTTGGACAAGTCTGGCGGGCTGGATTATAAAGCAAAACGGGCCACATCCGGCCCCCGGGCCTTAGTTTGCCCAAGTGGACAAAATTAGATATGATAAAGAAAAGATTGACACAGTCTGTGTGTTGACTTAGGAGAGACAGCCTGGTGAGGGTTGATAGAGATGTTTATCTTCTGTTTTCATCATCTTCTTTGGGTGTTAAACATTTCAACATCCACCGTGGATGATGAGTGGACTCGTATTAGTAAGGAGGAAAGTTGATGTCCTTTAGTGGTGGAAGTATTTGTGTCTCCACCACAAATATCTGACTGCGAGGCCAAGTATTTGTTATTTTCTACTTTTAGCAAAAACCTGCAGGGGACACAGTGTCCCTGATTGAGACTGTGGTCAGTTTAGTCTCTGTTTTTATCTTTAGATTCATTCAAGGGGAAAATATAATCATCACCAATGTAACTTTCTAGCAGCACCTAGTGGTGTGGCCACCTGTTGTTTACAAACGTCCAAGCTCGTGCAAAAACAGTGACCTCAGATCCTACGTCATCGCTTCAGCTTATGTTTGATTCCATCTGCTTTGAAAACCATATTTTTTAGAAAAGAAACAAAAGACAACAGCGTCTTCAATTTCAGAACTTGGAGAACAGATCAAGGTTCTTCATCCCTGGTGAGGGGCTGCAGTTTCATGTCATCACAGCAAAGCTATGGTATTTATTTTCTCTCTCTTTCACCGTACTATTCTCCCTGTTTCTCCTTGAAATTGCAGCCTCCTTGGAAAAATTCCCTGATCTCTTGTTTTTTTTTGTCCCAAACTGGGTACGAGGATAAAATGAGAATTTACAACCGTCAGTCTCTTTTACGGGATTTATAAAATGACACAAAGACGAGTTAAGATGTGCCAAAAAGGACCAGCTCGGCATGCGAAAAATAGAGCTGCAAAATTTAGAAACGGCCTCCACGTAACCACATAGTTAAACTAGAGCAGGGATTCAAGGAAAATATAATTTGTTCATAAAAGACGCGGAAATCAGTTCTGGTACATCACGTACAAAATGTCAAATATGAAACGTCCACAGATGTAATCAGATGCTACAGAATGTTTTTCTAACAACTTCAGCGCTGTGACTCCACTGTAGCTCCCCGGGGCAGAATGTTTATTTGAGTTCGCCTCATTCCGACCTGGGCCAGGCGCATCTGATAACCTCGGCTGGAGGAGAAACTGCCGATGAGGAGGAGAAGTGCCAGATGGAAGATAAAACCCGGGTCGATGGTTGGAGATTCTGCTGTTTTCTTTCGGTTTTGATGCGTGTCCCTGGTGCAGGTCTTATCAGGGTTTGAGATGAGCTTCAGTTGTGGTCTGACTTCACAATAGACTCCCTGAGTACAGTGTGTCTCCTGAGGGTGCAGCTACAGCCTAAACGCTCTGAAGTCTTCCAAGAGGTGGACGGCCTAGTGGCGCGGGAAGAGATAGATAGAAAGAGAGACTTGTTGACCTGCACCCCTCGGCTCCCATCATGCATTTCCCCTCCTTTCTAAAGTTGTAATTTCCTTTTTTCTCCCCTGCGTACTTGTTGGGACATTCCTCAGACAAGCAGCAGCTGAGTTGGTAAAATTAACTTGCAGGGCTCATGGGTTTGGCATTTAGAGATTAAAGGAAGTTCTGTTGGGTAAACATACAATTGATTGGATGAATGGCTGCATTGCTTGTAAGGGTGGGATTAGAAACCAACCTTTGTTACCAGGATTATGTAACCAGTGGCCCCCGTGCTTGAGTTTCTCTAATCCAGCGTTGAAGTAACAGACTGTATGAGAGCAGGCAGAGGCAAAAGGAAGAGAAATCTCTTTTACCCACATCAGCCGTCGGAGAAAAAGAAAACACTAACAGCAGATCAGACACTTCTGTCAGTCTGGGTGGATGAGCCCTGGTGTTGGGAGGGTGCAGTGGTGCAGTGGGTTTTGGCAATTAAATCCCAGCAAGCTCAGCGTCAAGAGCTCTTATCTTTGGAACTTAAAGCTAACGCTGAGGGACTATCAGGGGTGAGGACGGGGTGTCCATGAGGATGAGTTGCAGGTCACTGTGCACTTAGATAGTTGAGCAGAGGAGATGGGAGGGAGGGCAACAAATTGAGTAATAATTTGAAGAAAAAGTGGGAAGTAGGAAATTTGTTCGATGGTTGAATTCTTGAGTTTTTATCAAAAATTCTGCGCACACTATTCTAGTAATGATTGCATTAAACGCGATTTCAGGACTGTCAATCAATCATCCAGTTCAATGAAAACGTATATTTCGTGGAAAGTCCAAACCAAACGTTGCACCCGAACATTATTTTCATATTTAGTCAATTTTCATGACTGTAAAATTCGGAAATTGTTGGAAAAGTCAGCAAACCTCAACACGATGACGTCAATAAATAATTATAACGCATCCACAAACCAAAGGTATTTACTTTACTGTCGATTAGGAAACAAAGAACTTATTCACAGTGAGTGAAAATGAAAAGGGGACAAAAAGGACATTTGTTTCTTATTTTATCTGTTAAAGTTAAATACCGACAATTGATCTTTATGTAATAAAACGTTCTAGAACAACTAATTACATAGTGTTACTGTTGCACAAGCACGAGGACAAAGGACGTGTGTCCAAAAGACAGTCTTTGTCATCACCCTCCATGCAACGGACGGCCCCTCTGGTGGTGGTCATCTGTCAGCACTGACAAACGGCTCGTTTTAGTTTTAAGTAGAAAATATTGACTTTAGGAAAAGAACAGGGTTAGAAACGACATGTTTCTCCAAACAACAGGAACTCAAGTCACCAGGTCACGTTTTAAAAAGCTGTACGTTGTGCAGGTTGTTTGAGTTTCAGGCATTAGTCGATGCGTTCCTGAAACAACACTGCGGAGAAGTATGCAAATAGTTGAAATAGAAGAGGAGGTCATTTTCAGAAACAGTAACATCTGTTCCACGACTTCGGCGCCGCCAGAGTCACGATACAAATGTATAGAAGAAAGAGGGTTTGTTTGGAGACGGTCAGGGCCCAACTGTCTCAGTTAGCCTGCAGTATTTAATGCAAATGGGCAGTTGGTGGCCTAGTGGTTAAGGAAACAGACCTGGGTACGCAAGGTCCCCGGTTCAAATCCCCCTTCTGCCAAGTTATTGCAGAGGTGCCCTGATCATGGTATCGTCCCCACACACTGCTGCCCCCTGCTCACTACGGTGATGCGTTTAAATGCAGGGGCATAATTTCCTGAAGAATACTCTAGTGCAGGCATGGGCAAACTAAGGCCCGGGGGCCAGATGTGGCCCTGTTGAGCTTTTTAATGCATACAATATATTTTTTCCATTTCCCTGCAATGATGCGTTTCCTCAGTAGATGGCGCCATAAAGGGTAGGATTATAGGTCTTATACATTAGACAAAGGATCCATCCTTCTGCCATGGACTCGGCCCCCATGTCCAATTTTAGGACCGATTGTGTCCCGCAAGTCAAAGAGTTTGTCCGCGCCTGCTCTGGTGGGATTAATAAAGTCCTAAAAATAAAAAATCCATTTTTATTTTGTTTTTTTATGGCAACGATATTAGTGGAAAACAGAAAATTAAAAAGTTTCCATCCTTATTTCTCCTTTACGACCAACTTGACTTCGTTTTCTTCTTTTTTCATTTCTCTTCTTCCCTGTTGGGTGTTTTTTTTTAGACGTGCAGAAATTGCAGTGATCACCAGAAATGAGTTTTCACTGAATGTTAGGATTTACGGCTGTGACCAGACCCCACTTAAAGAGGTGATGTGAAGCATGGCCATTAGAGGCTGCAGCTGCACAACTTGAAAGAGAACATAACACAAGGTTGAAGGGTGAAAGGGAGACTAGTGGACTAGTGGACTAGTAAAACCAACAAAAACCTCATTCACTCGCTGTATTAAGGACAACACTGTCAGATTTTGTCTCCCAAGTCCAGAGGTACGCTATCATGTGGTCGGAGATTTGATTTGATTACTAAATATTATCACAACAAGGGGAAAAGGCAAAAATTTTAAGGACATCCATCATGTCAGATAGCATCGGCCTCAGGGACAACAAAGTCCATGAGCCGGCGAGACAACATCTCACTGCCACGGGTCAGAGTTGAGCCTCAGATTAGTGTTTCAATTGCTGCTCAGTATTCTGTGTCCTCAGTTGTAACGTCAACTTGAAACAACAGGCAGTGTTTGACATGGACACACACACACACGCAGCTCCAGTTTCACAGACATGCATGTACCTGAAACCTAAAGGTCCACGTCTACACAACAGGTGCTTTCTGCCTTCCCTCTGGGGCAAAGTGAAACCTGAAACCTCTGAAGTGTGCCTGAGTTAAAGACGCCACCGATGCTTAATCCCCAGCCTGAGCCTTTTTGCTGCGTCCATTCTTGAAGAACAGAACAAGAGGGCGTAAGTGGAGAGAGGAAGTGGGGTGGGGTCGACGCAGGGGCAGCCAAACTAAATCAGAAGTAGGTCCGTGCAACAACACGTACCTCCTCGGAGTTAAAAACTGCGAGATGGGTAATAAAATACGGCCCATTTCGCTTTGTATTGAGAAACAGATGTGGAAAAAGACAAGAAGAAACATGAAGAAAAATCTTTCTTTTCACGTTTACCGTTATCATGTCTCAATGTTTAGGCCAGAAAACATCCTCAGCTGATTGAGTCCTGTGACCTCTGCAGACTGTCCACAGCCTCATGGACATCGTCTGCACTTATTTGTCTCAATTGTGTTTTTTCTCTCTTTTATTTTCTGTTTTCCTATGACTTCACTCCTCACTGTGGGTCAACTTTTGTCACTGAATGTAGATCTGTTGTTATACTGCAATTTCCCATCCTCTATTCTATACTAATTATAATAATTAGATACTAATTAGACAATTAAGAGTCTTCAGTTCAATTAAGTACAATGTTATTCATTTTTCGCCAAGGAATCCTTCTTTAAAAGTAAAGGAAAAAAAGAAAAATACATGAAATCAAACTCAGAATAATCCCACAAACACACATGTGGCCCAGTGGTTAAGAAAGAGGACTTGGGTCTGTAAGGCTTCTGGTTTGAATCCCGTTACCGCTGAGGTGCCGTGGGCATGGTCCCCCACACACTGCCCCCTGGGGCTGCTCACTACGGTGATGGATTAAATGCAGAGGCATGATTTCTCAAAGGATATTCCCAAGGGATTAAAAAAGTTTTAAAAAGTAAATAAATAAAAAACAAAAAAAATAATTTGTGACAGCATGTTAGCATGTTGTAAAAAAAAGCTAGTTGTTAGAAAAAGACACAAAGAAAAGCAAACAGGACTAAGGGAGGGACCAAAGCTGAAAATACTGCTCTTATATGAACATCTTTAAAAGCCCAGTCATCAAATCCACTGCACTCGTCTCTGTATCTGTTCTCCGTGACTCGGGAAACCGACTCCTGCAGGAATCTGTTCTGTTGCCAGAACTAAACTAAATAAAAAAAAAAACGACGTCAAAGTCATCAACTGAACTCTACAGCACTGCTGTGTGTACCTGGACTTATTTGTGGACAGGATCATGTCTGTGCAGTGTGTGTACTTGTTGTTTGAAGTGCCTGGATCAACCAGTTCTTTCACTCAGCCTGGTCTACACACTGACACGCTGCCTTCATTGCTGACATTCATTCCAAGGCACAGATCTGATCACGAACTTTTCTTTAACCACTGCAGCTAAAAACTTTTATTATGAAATTATAAGTCGTTCTGTCCCTTAGCCATTACTGATGCCCAATTTTGGGCAGTGGTGGAGTTTGCTTTCATTCCTTTCCTTGCAATAATCTGCAGGTTATAAAAAAAAGATAGTCAAGCAGGTGGCTTAGTGGTTAAGGAAGCAGACCTGAGTTTGCAAGGGTTCAGGTTCAAATCAGCTGCTTTGAGCATTGCATCGTCCCGATCCACATAACGTCTTGTGGCCTCACCACCCACAGGAAGGCTCACAGTATGGTGCAATGTGATTCGGGTGGTGCCAGAGCGGCCTGCGGCCCGGCAACATTCAGAAAGATAAAGATGAAGGAATGCAAAAAAACATCTAGAAAATGTCATCGTAAAAATATCGTAGATTTTTGGGCTGAACTCCACGAGCGCCATTGACCATCAGCGTTTTCTGCAGGTGAATTCTGACCACACCCAGATTCAACAGGTGTGTAAATGAGTAGAGGAGTTTACATGAGACACGAGGCACACTGACTGACTAACTGACTGACTGACTGACTTAGGCCCATTGACTGGCAAGACTAGATCAACAATGTAACAGTCTGTTAGCACAGAATCACTTACACATTACCCATGTATCCCTTAGCTTACAAACATTTGGCTAATCCCTCAACTTCCTGTTTGAACATAGACTAAATCCTTACATCTTTTCCAGACGTCCTCACCTCCAGTACTGAAAGGTGTAGCAAAAGATATAGATGGTGTTTTTGACTCACTGCGCAAATATTTCTAAATTCCTCCACTGCTCCATCAGTCATACAGCCTGTCCTCCCCTGGCTGCTGCGCTCACCTGTTTTTCTTACTCTCAGGTTTGTTCATGTAGTCATGACTATGACAGGAATCTGACGAAGGCACGTCGCCTGACACAACATCCTCGTGGCCCCAACTGTCAGAGAAGGCATTTCTCTCTTGGACGAGTAAATAAATATGCAGAGGAAACTGGAAACTGACAGTCTCGCCAAACTAGTTGAGCGGCAGTTTAGCAACACTATCATTTTCACTGTATGTTGTGATACACTTTATGTTTATATTCATGTTTCCTAATATATTTATATAAATATGAGCTGAAATTAGAAACTGACCTGAATTTAGGGGCCAAACTCGATATTTATTGAAAAATTTACTATTTTCCCTCCTTTTCAGATATATATTTTTTTAAATTAATTAAATCTGGAGAAGCCAATGCTGAATAGTAACAAACGAGAAATTAGAAATTCAATTAGATATAAAACGCACATCAGTGGTATTTATTTCTTATTCTGTGCCTTTTTATAAGAGCTTTATACTGCAGGGTCAACTCCAGTACATATTTGATTTGATCCCATTGGGCAAAATGGGCCCAGATTTGGCCCCCGGGCCTGAGTTTGACACCTGTGTTCTAGTGTATATGTTGCTATTTTCTTTTTTATACAAACACCTTACCTGTGATAAAGGAGTATCAGCTAAGGTGAAGGGAAAGGTTTTCTAGATGGTTGTGAGACCAATAATGATGGATGGATTAGAGATACTAGGAAAAGACAAAAGACCGGAGACAGAGGTGGAGGAGTTAAAGATGCTGAGATTCTCTTTAGGAGTGACAAGGATGGACAGGATCAGGAATTAGGTGATTAGAGGGACAACACAGACAAGAAGGTTTGGAGAAAAAGCTAGAGAAGACAGATTGAGATGGTTTGGACCTGTCTCTTATACACATCTATAACGAGAAATTAGAAATTCAATTAGATATAAAACGCACATCAGTGGTATTTATTTCTTATTCTGTGCCTTTTTATAAGAGCTTTATACTGCAGGGTCAACTCCAGTACATATTTGATTTGATCCCATGGGCAAAATGGGCCCAGATTTGGCCCCTGGGCCTGAGTTTGACACCTGTGTTCTAGTGTATATGTTGCTATTTTCTTTTTTATACAAACACTTTACCTGTGATAAAGGAGTATCAGCTAAGGTGAAGGGAAAGGTTTTCTAGATGGTTGTGAGACCAATAATGATGGATGGATTAGAGATACTAGGAAAAGACAAAAGACCGGAGACAGAGGTGGAGGAGTTAAAGATGCTGAGATTCTCTTTAGGAGTGACAAGGATGGACAGGATCAGGAATTAGGTGATTAGAGGGACAACACAGACAAGAAGGTTTGGAGAAAAAGCTAGAGAAGACAGATTGAGATGGTTTGGACATGTTCAGAGGAGGGACAGTGGA
>JAFBJS010000371.1:148283-168818 GCA_016785265.1 Paraplagusia blochii | reverse complement strand
CTAGCGTGTAGATCTCTGTGTAAGACACAGGATTCGAGTGCGTGAGAGATAATGTTTATTTCCCTATAAGACAAGAAGATCCGCCCAGGTCTCTGTCTGATTGGCTTAGCCTGAAATCTTAACCTATGTCAACCAATCATCGCTCCTTTTCAACGCATGGGTTCGGTTAGTGTGCATGGCCGTCTTTCACTCATGACTGACAGGCAGCAGACAGGCTCCGCCTCCACACAGTCCTCTCTCCGTGGCCGGGAGAAACCGTCCATTTGGACCACAGATAGTAACGAGTAACGAGCCCCTATTGTCACTATGGTGACAGTTATTGTCACCATAGTGACAATAACTGCGTTACTGAATGATTAGTTACCGAGAAAAGTAGTTTTGTTACGTAACGTGTGTCACTGACACATTCCCCTGTAAACATTTAGATGTTCCTGTTTTTGGTGCTTACGAGGTCCGAGGCCCTCAAGGGTTGCATGTTAAGTAAACACAGCCTTTTTTTTTTACTCTCCCCTCATTCAATACATATTTTCTAGAACCCGAGTGTCCGTTCTCCTCAGTGGTTTTGTGTCTTTTCCCCCCATTAGTCATTATTACCAGCGGTTAAACATTAGACCGTGTCCTCAAAGGATGATCTGTCTTCTCTAATTCTGGTTTTGGTCAAACAACGTAGGTATGTGTCAGTTTGTGTGTGTGAGTGCGCAGTAGTGCACGCACGTGTGTCCTTGCGTTGCCGTTGCCGCCGGGATCCAGTTGGAGGCTCATTTCCTAATTACAGTCCCGGCCAGAGGTAATTACAACCTTAGATTAAGAGAAGTTCTGTGTTTTTTATGAGCTGACTGAAATGCAGCAATTTGTGGTGGCTTTCTGGGATCAGCATCCTCCCCTCTGGTCCTCTCTCTGTCTCCCGTCCTCCATTTCTGTCTCTCGCTCTGCTTCGGTCCCATTAATGCTTCACTGGAGTCGGTTAAGGAATTTCTTTTTTAACCAAGAATTTATAACCAGTGCTAAAAGGTTAGAAAAATATCGAGAGTTCAATGTCAGCTTGGGTTTCAAAAGAGCTGTTCACGTAACGACCCATTTAGGGTCGTCCGCATTCGAGGATAGTTGAGTTTAATGTGCGTGTGTGTTATTTGTGCCCTGCGCAGCCCTCAGATCCCGTCGCATGTGTGTGTATATTTATGCTGGGGTTTGAAGTGGTTCTTCTGAACGCATCATTTGGCTGCATCGGCGGGCTCTTCTTCAATTTAGCTTGGCAGGCGTATGGGCTGGGGTTTGCCTCACATACCGCTGGGTCAGCATTGATGTGTGAGGCTCACTTTGTTTGATGATGAGATTTCATTTAAAGTGACGCTTCAAGAGAGAGAGAGAGAGAGAGAGCGCCACCAATGGCATAACTGCACGTCTGTTGAGTATGTAGTTAGGAAGGATGTTTACATAAAGTTGAGGGATTGATTGGTCTGCTGTCTTCGTCCAACCTGACTGGCCAGGCAATAATCTATGCATCTATCTGTCTATCAGTCTGTCTGTCTGTCTGTCTTGCGGTCTATCTATCTATATATCTATCTGTCTGTCTGTCTATCTGTCTATGTGTCTGTCCGTCTATGTGTCTTGCTGTCCATCTATCTGTATATCTATCTATCTGTTTATCTGTGCATCTGTCTGTCTGTCTGTCTGTCTGTCTATGTGTCTATCTGTCTTGCTGTCTATCTATCTATCTATCTATCTATCTATCTATCTATCTATCTATCTATCTGCCTACCAGTCTGTCTGTCTGTCTATCTGCCTGTCTGTCTGTCAATCTCTATAGTTTTACACTAATCCAATCTTCATTGATGTTATTTTATAAAATCACAAACTCATTTTCTGGACCTGATTTTTCACTTTTTATTTTTTTTTTCTCCCTGTTTCAGAACATGTTTGAGTTGAGGAGATTATTTTTCTCACCATTCTCATGTGGCTCATGTGAGGTTGGGCTTTAATCACATAATCCTGGCTCTGACATCTTGAAGCGTGTGGTGTTTCTGCTGCTTCTGGGTCAAAGACCGCCGTAGTACTGTCACCGTGTAGTATGTGTTCACGCAGGACTAGTTGTGTATTTTTTTTTACTTTTGATACTTGAAGAGAGTTTTAAAGATCTTAACACAGTAAATCAGTTTTCTTTGTAGCCAAGTTTCTCCAGCTTTTTGTAACGAGACCCCACTTTCCCCAGGATAATAAAATCACTCCCACTCTTTCTCCACCTTTGATTTATCTTATAGCCTGTCTCTCTTATCCTTATCTCCCCTCCACAACTCCACGTACCCCCCCTCCGTCCTCCCTTCCCCGGGCCTCCTCACCTCACACCTGACTTCTAACCCTGTAATCCCTCAGATGCACCTAGTAAGAGGCTTCGGATGCCGCTCCTAATTGGTGCAAATCTGAGCGTCGGCAGCGAATGTGGGACGATGTGAAAATCCCCTTCTCCCTGCCAGTTTGGAGAAGAAGAACCGCAGCGTTTGGTCTGAACTACTGTGTTGTGTTAATGCATCTGCAGCTACCGCACGGTCCTGTCAAGTATCCAGCAAATACTTCAGCCACGTCCAAGCATTTGGAAGATGTCAGCGTTCTGCAGCAGATACAGAAATCAGAGCTCTTTGACAGCGATCTCCTCGGCTCCCATCACAACAGGACAGACTCAATTTATTTTAAAAAGTTAAAAGAAAAAAAAAAGTTCCTGGCTGATGCGTTGTTGTCGGTGCGGTGTTGCAGCGGGCCTGGCTTTAATTGTTGGGATAGGCTCTCTGTGACGGAGGGATTCCTCACTTTTCCGTCCACAGACCAACATTCAGCTGAAAGAAATGTCCCATGAGGGACGGATAATCCCCCACTGAGCCTGTGTCTCTCAGCCCATCATGCACAATTGCACATTTTTTGTCAAAGTGTCACCATGCATTGAGCTGCAACTCTGATGACACAAGTCACAAATCAGGAGAAATTCTCTCTCTCTCTTTCTCTCCTGTCAAATGTCTCTCAATCTGTCTCACTCAGCAACTCAGTGGCCTAGTGGTTAAGGAACCAGACTGGGGTTTGGAAGGGTCCAGGTTCGAATCTACCAACTGCCAGGTGCCCACTGAGCATGGCACCGTCCCCACTCACAGCTCCCCGGACGCTCAAAGCTGCCCACTGTTCACTTTGGTGATGGGACAAATACGGAGGACAAATTTCAGTCACTCTTCATCTTAATCATCCTCATCGTAAACACAGTCATTCAGAAACGTTGCTCGTCCAATAGAAACGCAGCAAAATGCCTTAAATTTCTTTGGTGGACTGACTGACCTCCTGTGGCCGTCCCCGGCCGTGACTGGGAGACGGAGGTAAACCAATTGCAGTCGTTCTTCTCCTGCGGGCTAACGACAGCCTGTAAGGGAGCGTGTGCGAAGCCAACGAGGGGTACAGCAGGGAACGGGGGGTTAATAGCGGGGGTAATTTACACCATCTGTTTTGCCACCAGGAAAGATTAGGAGATTTTCCACGCTTGTTTAGTGATGCTGTGTAAAAGATGTTAATCTGAGGGATTGCCGTTCTAACTGGAGTGATTCAGAGTGAAGAGTTCAAATTGGAATATAATTCCATCAATACTAAGATATGTTGTTTTTGTTTTTGCCAACTGCGGATAAATCCTGAATGACGCATGACAACTTGATTTCACAGTTGAATTCACTGGCATGAGAGAAACCTGTTGAAGGTTGTTACGTTATTAGTTTAATTTAAGGTAAATGCAGCAATGATTCATGGCTTCTCGTGAAGGGAACGCTTTTTTTTTTCTCGGATACCAACTGTCGTGTCCAAATTTGTGTAGCGTAATTATTCTAAGAATTACTTCGGTGTTTTCGTGTACGATGTGATTAACGCATTCCAAATCTTTTCTTAAGGTGTGCTCAGAAATTAGAGCTGATGTTTGGCTCCTGGTTGTGACCTGAAGATAACTTTTCCATGAAGTATTCTTACTAGGAAACAAACCAATTAACAGGTTTTTGTTCAGCAAAGGTCATAATAAGTGCACGCAACAAAGTGTTCAACACTTTACTAAGAACTTTGTGGGGACGGTGCCATGCGCAGTGGTGGATTCAAACCTGGAACACTCTAGAAACCCTCTGGATCATTAACCACTGGGCCACCACTGCCCAATAAGAGACTAATAATGTTGGATTAGTTGACACACTCTTAATGGCAAACAACTAAACCTCGGGTCCGGGACCCTCCTGCAGACCAACCTGACAAACTTCGGTCCTGATGACTTTATGCAGCTGGTGGATTCGAACATGGAACCTTCCAGATCCAAGTCAAGTTCCTTAACCACTGCCCAATAAGAGACTAATAATGTTGGATTGATTGTTGTCAAAAGTCAAGGTAAACTAAACCTCGGGTCCGGGACCCTCCTGCAGACCAACCTGACAAACTTCGGTCCTGACGACTTCTGTTGTGGGATGTTTCCCAACAATAACAGCTGTTCCCTGCGGTGGCGCAGCCTCGGTGCGGTCTAGACATTCGGCTCGATCCCCGCGTGCTGTGCGGCGTCCTGCGGTTCGACACCCGCCGCCTCGTCACCGCCCCGACGCGCAAACGTTGCGCCAAACAACCCCCCGACTATCGGCATGGGCGACACCACACTATAGATAGAACTTGTTGAGTTTGTGGTGCGTTCAAGCTCACTACCTGCAGTTATTTGAGTAATCTTGAAGTTTACAAACATGTGTCGGACTTGTAAAGGTATTTGTAGATGTTCCTGTAGGTGGACTCAGACAGCTTTCGGATTTGATGATGGTTTTGTTGCTCAAATACGTCACTTTTCCGCTTTTGGCAGCGCCGCACAGATCGTGCGTCTTTACGCACGTTAATCTGCGGCTCCGAATCGTTACTCGGAGACTGAAAGTGAAGTCGATCTGCGCCGTCAAAGCAGGAAACTCTTACCCTGAACTTGGCTGAAGAAAAGTTAAAGCGCAGTCGCGCCTCTGCCTCGTATCCAAACGGCGCAGCTCATAGATGTTACTCCAGACTTTGTTGTTGCTGTTGTTGTTGTTGTTGTTTCCCGGTGGAAGACGTGCGTCCTGGACACTTTTCTCTCCCCGCGGTCCTCATCCAGTCCTCGGAGAGGTGCACCGAACCTCCACGTCAAGGAATGCGCTCGAGTGGCGAGTGGCCGCGGACAAAAAGCGCTTTATTGGAGAGCACAGAGGAGAGTTTAAAGTGGAGTAGATGGGAGGAGCGAGAGGAGGCGAGTGTGTGTGTGTGTGTGTGTGTGTGTGGGAGACGGCAGGGCGCACGACTGCACGGAGCAGAGAGGAGAGGAGCAGCAGCAGGGGAGGAGAGAGGAGCAGAGGGGGAGGAGGAGGAGGAGTGATCACCTTTCTGCTCCGCTGCAGAGTTTCTTCACTCCAGTCAACTCGACCTGCACGACCTGTTCCGAGTAACGAGCTCCATTAGATACTGTACAAAAAATGTAAGGCACGTGTCATTGACTGCAAGCAGCGGTGGCCTAGTGGTTAGAGAAACGGACCGGGGTTGGGGGGAGTTCAAGGCTCGAATCCACCAGGTTACCACTGAGGTGGAGCAAGGCATCGTCCCCAATCACTGCTGTCTACTGGATCACAAAGTAGTTTTTTCCTTTCTTCCTTATTCATCACATCAGTCTCCACGACTGCCGCCCAAATCACACTGCACCCATACTGAGACCTGAACAACCCAACTCACAGGGTGTAGCTCCTGTTACTCCACACTCACAGTCAGAACTGAAGAAGCCCCCCCTGGATGAGAGGAAACTGTTTTCTACAAAACTTCATGTCCAGTTGTCTAATGAAACTCTTCAACCTTGACCATGTGGGTCATTCCTGTGGGTCAGGACGTGCTGGTGGACTCAAACCCTAACTCTTCCAGAGCCAAGTCTGCTTCCTTACCCACTGCTTCACTCACCTGGTGTTTACCTGTGGTATTTCTTAGTTTTTCCCTTATTACACTGGGGTTTTTTATTTTTTATTCTGATCATGAATTGTCCAGTGGACGGTGGTGTGCTAAGTGATTTGGGTGGCGGTCGTGGAGACTGCTTCCTGTGCAATGCGGTCATGGGTAACCACACAGTAACTACTCTTTCCCTGTGTAATAGCCACACAAATCCCATGCATGACTTCACTTTGAGAAGATCATTGTGGGAAATCGAGAAAGTTTTGTTTAACTTTAACAAAACTACGGAAAATTTACATTTCTCTATACTAACTACGTCACCTCCAAAATTGAACTCAGCAATGTTCCTCCAACTCTCAAGGAAACTACAGCCATCTTTTTAAATAACTTGATTTATTTTGAAATAAAACAACTTCAAAAGTATTTCCTGTGGTGGTTTAAGAGAGAAAATTGCAATAATCAGGACCAGGCTGGTCACAGTGATGTCACTGAGACACAGCCTGGTGTTCATCTTCTGATATCTGTCCTTCAGCCCATGCCTGTGTCCTTCTACTCTCCTTTTACGCTGTGTGTAGGATTTATTGCATGCGTACTGTAACACACACACACACGTATCATCAGTGTCATCTGTAAGACATTACTGTCATTTGCAGGAATAGAGCAAAGATTTCACGCTCACCCTGCAGGGCCCAGATGTAACGTCTCAGTTATGGCCACAACTACGTTTTATGTGTTTAGGAGAAATAAAAAGAGGAGCGAGAGATAAATCTTCTTCTCCGCTTTATCACACATGCGTCCTCCCCAACGTCGGTCCTCGAGCCTCTCAATCTTTCCTTTGAGAATTCAGTCTCTTGCTCACTACGCTTAATAAACCTCATGTCCACCCAGGTAGACCATGTCCACCTCATCATTTGGACCAAAAAGCTCCAATCACAGCACAGTTACAGTTAATGGAAAACCAAAGAAATAATGTAAGACATTTTAATGTCCATGCAAACTCTAACGACCTCCATGTCCTCCCTCACTGCATCCATCAATCTCCTCTTTGTCTCCTACCTGGTAGCTCCATCTCTAGGATCATTCTTCTACCAATGTAACTTCTGTCCCTTCTCTGGACATGTCCAAACCATCACAATCTTTTGTCCTTTTGTCGGCCGGCCTAGGAGGTCTATTAGCCCAAATGTGGCCACAAGCCAGAACTTTGTTTCTTCAGTCCAGAGTTGTCAAAGTCCATTCCCCTTTATGAATATAACTACTTATTTAATATTACTGTTATTAAAAAAAGTATAGAAAAGTTTTCAGCAGCACTTCAGGGCTTTATTTTATGGCAAATACTTCATAATTTTCCGTGGACCTCACAAAACGTCTCTGTGAGCCACTTTTGGCACACGGGCCTTGAGTTTGACACGTGTTATGTCTTCTTTCTCACCTTAAAACATGTTTTTTACATAAGCTTACAGGTTTTTCCCCAAAAGGCTTGGAGTTTGCACTAATCTGTTGCATATTTTCTTTACTTTTCTCTATCTCTGTATTTAAGCTGTATTAAAATGATCTCCACCTTTCAAACCACTATTAAATATTCTATTTTGAAAAAAGGAAATTCAACCAACATATAGGGGGAGCACTTTTACAGAAGAAAACACCAATATCCACTCCTAGTGGCCCAAAATCACAAAAAAAAGTTCACATTTTAAGCTTCCTTGGGCC
The DNA here is from genome assembly GCA_016785265.1 of Paraplagusia blochii. Taxonomy (NCBI): domain Eukaryota; kingdom Metazoa; phylum Chordata; class Actinopteri; order Pleuronectiformes; family Cynoglossidae; genus Paraplagusia; species Paraplagusia blochii. The sequence continues at coordinate 161,174 of JAFBJS010000371.1, read as the reverse complement.
TCACAAAATGACTCCGTGGGACACGTTTTGGCCCACGGGGCTTAGGTTTGACACCTACTTCAGGCAAAGCACTTTAGAGTCTCTGGAGAATTTCATCCCAATGCGTTCAGATTCCCTTTAACGTGTAAAACAGAGGATTTCTGGTGCCATATAATCAAATGTAAATCTAAAACTTCAGCCGTGCCACATGTTTGGTTTCTCTCTCGTCTCACCGAACACTAATTCTCTTCCACCGTCAGCAGGAGGAGCCGTTTATAATCTGCGTTCCTGTCCATTTGTTTATCACACTTTAGTAGCAAAACCAGTCCAATGACTGTAATAGCGCCAACATGTGTTAGTGTGTAAGGACTGGCTCAGGAAAAATGGAGAGTATGTTAAGTTCTTACAGTTGTCCAGTCCCTAACAATGCCCAGGGGACACAGTAAAACACTGCTGCTTTACTGCTGCGCCGACCGCAGCCTGCGAACAGTTAGAAACCAATCTTGGCCCCACAGCTCCGGGGAGGTGATGGGAATTTCAATTTATATCCATGTTCTTTAAAGTGTCTTTTCCCGGTTGAAACATTTAAGCTTTTCTTTTTTTTTTTTTCCAGCTCGGCTTAATTTAATGCTGCTGCAAATTGGTTTTGTTTTGAAAAGGCAGCCTGCACTATTTCACCGTGTTCCTTTTTTTCCCCGTGCGCCACTTAACTCTTTCGCTTTCTCGCACGAGGGGTTGAAAAAGTTTTATGCACTATGTTACACAATTTTATATTAAGCTGTCATTTTTTTTGGAGCTGTCAATGCAACATATGTCGCAAATCCCTTCTGACGGTTTATTTATTGCTCGCCGAATGTAAAAGAAAAATAATTTGGTGTATGCTAATCTGTCAGGTTGCATGACCACATATCTCCTCTTTGTCTCCTACCTGGTAGCTCCATCTCTAGGATCATTCTTCTACCAATGTATCCACTGTCCCTCCTCTGAACATGTCCAAACCATCTCAATCTTTTGTATTTTTGTTGGCCGGTATGGGTGGTCCATTGGCCTAAATGTGGCCACGAGCCAGAACTTTGTTACTTTAGTCCATTCACCTTTATGGATGTAACGACTTATTTTTTATTGTTTCTGCAACTGCAGTTCATTCATTCATTTTCTTCTGCTTGTCCGTTGCCGGGTCGCAGGGGCATCTGGCACCACCCAAAACACATTGCACCATATTGTGAGCCTTCCTGTGGGTGGTGGTCCCACAAGGAGTTCTATGGGTCGGAACAGTGCTATGCTCAGAGCACCTCAGTAGCAACCTGACAGTTGGTGGATTCGAACCTGAAGCCCTGCGAACCTAATTCCGCTTCCTTAACCACTAGGCCACCACTGCCGACATTTATTGTAGTTGTTTTAATGAAATAAAACAAATATATCATGCTTTTTAAGCTTTCGTGGACCTCACAAAATGTCTCTGTGGACCACCTTTGGCCCACGTGTCCTGAGACCCAGCACAGCATAACAAGTCCATGTTTTGTCCACACTTTGTCGTCTCACTGCAGCAAAGGGAGGAAGAGCCGTCAGTGAAAATAATGTTTCTCTTATTCACTTTCTCACCACAGCGTCAGTTCAAATAACTACTGTAAGCCTTTAAAACGCCAGGCCAGCAAGAAATCTCTATGAACAGCAGTTATTTTCTCAGTGACTTATTTGGACAACTTTCCCTCCAGTCCACAGATACTGGAAATACTTCAGCTCTGTTTCCTCAACCTCAGGGTAATTGTGTCCTCGAAATGTTTTTGCTTTTTCGTCCGCAGACCAGACATAATCAGATTGGTGTCAGAGCAGAGAAGGAACAATAGGGGTTGAAATCTGTTTGGGTTTTGTTAAAATCTCTTATCACTAAGGTGTAAAAAATGGAGACTATGTAGAAAGGTGGTGGCAACAGCTAGAAGACAACCTGGAGAGGTGGAGGTTTGCACTGGAGGAATGAAGGTCAGTCGTAGCAAGACGGAGAACATGTGTGAATGAAAAGGGAGGACAGTGGAATGGTGAGGTTACAAGGAGCTGAGGTGGAGAAGGTGGAGGAGTTTAGATACTGAGGATCCACTGTTTAGAGCAGAGAGGAGAAGAATAGAGTGGAGTCAGGATGGAGCAACTGGAGAAAAGAGTCAGGAGTGATCTGAGATAGAAGAGAGTCAGCTAAGGTGAAGGGACAGGTTTACAGGACAGTGGAGAGACCAGCCATGATGGATGGATTAGAGACACTAGGAATAGGCAGAAGACAGAAGACAGAGCTTAAGGTGGAGGAGTTAAAGATGCTGAGATTCTTTTTAGGAGAGACAAGGATGGACAGGATCAGGAATGAGGTGATTAGAGGGACAACACAGACAGGAAGGTTTGAGGAGAATAGCTAGGGAAGACAGGTTGAGATGGTTTGGACTGGTGTGTGCCCCCTAGTGGCAACTAATTGTAAAAGTCAATAAACATCTGCTCAAAGCGACAGGTTTCTCCTTCCCTGGTTGCTTTATTGAATTTTTCTTGAAAACTAAAACCAAATAGTGCGCAATAAAACAGCAAATCTCGGTTTTTTTTATCCTTTTGTTGGTGCTGCAGTGGTGAATGTTGAGAGTATTATCTGGCAGAGGTTATTTTTATTATTTGGAAATCATTTTTGGTCTCTGCCTTTCCGACGTCACTGCTGTATCCCGTTCCTGGTCTTCTTGGCAGACCTCAAATCACATCATCTTCCATTAAAAAAAACCCTGGGAACATGTGATTCATGTAGCGTCCAATCATGGTTACTTCTAGGACGGTTGATCGTTCTGGATTCGTTCTAGTGTCCGTGGGAAGAAGAAGCGACCTGTGATGTTAGAGCGTGACCTGTGATTGATGGCTGCTGTAGGACTCTGAACGTGACGGTGTAATATGACCACCAGAGGTGGAGGCAGGAAAGGTGGAGGGCGGTGGTGATGAGTGTACACTAAGCAGAAGTTGTCAGTGTTTCACTGAGAACAAACAGAAGGCGATGCTTTACTCATGAGATAAAAGTAATAATGTTGACTCTTCCCACCTGCTGTCAGTCAGAAGGACAGTCCACGGCTCATAAAGCTGTCCACCACAGAGGAACAGTGTGTAAAGGTACATATTTGATCAACTGGTATTGAACTACAGAAAAAAAAAATCATTATCTTTGAAAAAATCAATATTATAAAAGGTATTGACGCCGCGTACAAACACCAAATCTGAGTTTTTGACCTGGAGATTTTTTTAGGACATTGGACATTGGCAGCTGTTGGATTGGAACCTGAAACTTTGCGGACTCTAGTCCAGTTCCTTAACCACTAGGCCAAAACTTCTCCCAGTTGTGTGAAGTAATCTTGAATATCATGCACATTTAGCAGCTCTTTCAATCTCTCCACCAAAAACGTTCCTTTAAATCAGGCCTGGGCTATTATTCTGTCTCACGGGCCATAGGTGGCACTAAAGTTTGAGTCCTGGTCCAGGTCAGGATCAGAAAGATTGAGTATTTCTGTGAAGATAAATGAGTAGTAAAGTATTGAATAAAGGCAATGATTTTAGCCTCTATTGGGGAAATGCTGCCTTTGCAGGAAAAATTTAGAAGGATAATGATAATATGAATTAAAAGTAAAGTTTGGACAAGTTGGGTGGGCCACATTAAAACACCAAATGGGCCACATCCAGGCCCCGGGCCTTAGTTTGCCCAGGTCTGCTTAACATCTTTTTTTTTTAACCTTTGACTCAGTGGTTCCCAACCTTTTTATGGTTTGTGACTCCAAAATCACTGTTTACAACTCAAGTTGTTTGGTTCTCAGAGACAGGACAGGGACCTGGACAGGGACCTGCTGAGTTCAGACTCTGAGGTTTCCTAGACAGTGGACTCTACACGCTCTGGCACTTCTCATTAAGGAGAGAGTTTCAGACCACGCAGCTGGGTCCAGTCTTACCTTAGATCTGGATAAATCATTAGACACCAATGAACGGCTGAGAGCCATGAAGACACAATTATAACCTGACAGATTTACTGTGTTTACTCCACTGGGAGTTGCTTTCTGAGGGTCGGGACAATGAATTATATTTGTTGGAGATTCCACCTGATGTTGAAGCTCAGATATAGGAGATAGAAGAGGGAGTCTGAAAGAGGAGGTGCGTTGGAGGAGGTGAGTGAGCTCATGGGTGAGGCAGAGGTTAAGTTGACCGGGGCCTGTAGATGACCTTTTGAAGTGTTTTCCCATGATCCTCCTGGCCTTAGCCATAGCACAATGATTGATTGTTTTAACGGCACATGAGTCTAATTTTAATTTCCATTGTTTTTCTTACTTTTGTGATTGAAAAGCCCAAGAAAAAACAGTTAAAAATTGAATTAAATTATATTTTGTAACTTATACAGACAGGTTATTGCAAGAAATAACTTTTAACAGGATTTTGGAAACTTTTTGTGATGTTATTTTGCTATATTCCACACCCTAAACATGCAGACTAAATAAAATTCCAATAGTTTTTTACACCAACGTGTCATTGTGACCAAATCTTATCATCAACAGTCAGGCTGGGCTGATAATCAGGCAGAGATGTTTTCTCCACTGAGCCTCAGCCGTGCGATAAATGTAATCCACCTTTAAACACGTCATAAAGACAAAGTCGTGTCCGTACGTACGTTTGTGTTACCAAAAAAATCCCGCTGTGTGTGTTCATCCGTCAGAGGGAGACACATGTGCCAGTGTTCCTCAGACCTCCTCCCCTTCATCATTCCTTCTCCTTCATTTCCTCCTCCTTCCTCTCCCTCATTCTCACTCTGCAGCCTGGTATGTCAGGTATTGGGTGACAGTAACGTGGCTACAGTCCAGTGATGGTGGTGGGAGGGTGGGGGCGGGTGGTGCCTGCATCTTCTGTCACAGTGTGTTCACTGTGACAGAAGGGGGCAGTGACAGAAACTCTACCAAACAGACGAAGGTGGTGATGTGTTCCAGTTCACAGCAGGTCAACGTGGTGCTGATAAAGTCCTACCAGCCGTTGTCCTTGTCACATGGTGTGATAGGTATAAGTGCAGTGTCCTAGAAGTCCAGAGTCATTCTTCTAGCTTTTCCAGTTCTATAGTTCTATATGTGCTCATCTTGTGAAACAGTTTTTTTAATTAATTCCTTTTCTCAAAAAAGCAGAAAGATCCAATCTCATAAAACCGAGTTTTTATCAATGAAGAATCAGATATTGGTATGGAACTGAATTAAATTTTCTCCGAAATAGTAAGTATTTATCAGGGTGTCGAACCGGTTCAAGGAATAAAAACGCCCCTTTAGCGCCCCTGGTGGCCAGAAACTTTTGGCATTTTGCTTGGAACAGAAACAAAACCAGGAACATGTATTGTTTTTGTTCTGGAATAGAAACGCTCAGCAAAAAATATTGGAAACTGGTGCACACTGGTCATTGGTGTCCTGAAAAGCTCCAAGAACGATATTTTATGTTCTAACTGGTTCAGATACATCACCCTGAGGGTGAACGCAAAACCAGAAACATTAAGATGTCGTTCCTATTCCGAACCACAAAAATTTCTAGCTCAAAGCCCGTACCTTAGACTTTTTAGGATTTTGACTTTGATTTTTAAAGAACCACAAAAAAAACGGTTTGAACCAGTTACCATGATTTCGGAATATTTCATGTTTCCGATCTTTGTTTCTATTCCTTGGGCTGGCTTATATTAAGATGTTGTTAGAACTTAAAATATAATTGTTTTCTTAAGAGGCAACACAGGAAAATTGCTCAGAAAAGTCCCCTTCAGTGGGCTCCATGCAGTGCAGTGGCATTTGGGTGGCAGTCATGGAGACTGTTGCCCCTCAGACCGGGTAACGGAAAAGAGGATGAAGATGAATGAGTAGCTTTTAAGAAGTGACTTGCATAACATCCTCATAAAATAAGTTGAAATGTTTTATTTTTTAAAGCAGATGTTTGTCACGGTGATAGATGGACAAAGTTGGAGAAATGGATCCTTAAAGTTTGTGAAAAGTGCTTGGATTTCACTTAGGGACAGATTTGTAAATACTGCACATGGAGAATTATGCGTGTCTCCAACAGCCGTGGGTCGGAATGACCTACCTTGGCGATTAAAGCTAAACACTTCATCTCTAACAGATAGAGGACAGATATATGAAGAGGAGGACAGATTGTGGCGGCCTCAGAGAGGTCGAACAAAAGTTGATTAAATTAATATAGAAGAGGAAAAGAACGGATGCTATCGGCGTCAGGGACGTTCTCCCTTTTGTAGCTATCTCATCATCTCTGGACACTTCGTCATTTACGTTTGCGTTTACGAACAGGACTGTAAATCAGAGCATCGTAAAAACTTAATCTTCCAGGGAAACAAATCTGCTGAGGCGACGTTCAGAGCGGCCTCACGGAGCAGGGAGAGGAGTTATCGCTGAGGCCGTTGTTGTTTGTTCATACGTTAACAACACATCTTGTATCTTTGTTCGTGTTATAGTTTGGACCAACTGCAGATTTCATCTTTTTATGCTCGGCTTGCTTTATGGGTGTTCCTTGACAGAAGACACCTGTGAAGGTTTTTCTTCTCTATCTCGTCTGCTTTCCTGTCCATTGACTCTAAGATGGATCGATAAAACTGGAATCCCTGCCTGTGAGAATCTCTTTGTCTGCTGTTGTCAAATCTCCTGACTTGTGTGAATCCTATTTCCTTCGTACACCCACGCATTGGTCATTAAAGCTAATGATTTAGGTTCCGACTGGAGCCAAATCCTAGGGTCGCTGTGAGGGCAGCAGAGTGAAGTATCTTCAGGGCTAGGACACGCACTGAAGATACATGTTTTATTCCTTGAGGAGAATCAAGATGTTCATCTCACAGTTGGAATTTCTGTCCTGATACTGAGTGTTGGGAGGTGGGGAGTTCAGAGAGATAAATTGGAGAGCAGGAGAGCAAGTTTGGACACAGTTGCTGCTGGCATGAGGACGACGTGGATGTGTATCTTCCCATCTGGGTGTGTGTTACGGGGGGGATGAGTCAGTTCCCACTTGCCAGGTACCAGAGACACAGAGTCAGTGTCTCAGATAGGTTCTGTCAGCTGAGTGTGATAAGAGGAATCTGGGAGACACCGCAGAGTCAAAACACACGCAGAGACGAATGAAGACTGTGTGTCTTATAGAGGTTTTGCTGATGGTGGATCAGAGAAGAAGCTTTAAACAAAGGCTCTTTGATATTGTTGGCTGTATTTAATGTTCATGCAGGTGTCCAAGGATTCCTTTGACGTGAATAATGAAGCTTCTTGAAACATTGTTGTCCTTAATTTCTCAAGAGGGATCAATAAAGGTCTGTCTTTCCATCCATCCCTCCCATCCTGTTGTCCCCAAAACTGTATTATCTTCTAGGCAGAAATCCCATGTCCAAATCCACAGAAGGCAACAAAATATTAGGTATTAACCGTGTGCTAGTGGCAGAATTACTATATATTACTTACTTATTATGTAGAAAATATATTTAAAAAATATATGATTACTATCTGTTTGTGTCTGTTTAATTCTTCCACATTGAAACACAAAAAAGATATTTACACAATATTCCATCATAATATTTGAGATTGTGTAATTGTTTAACGCTGTCCCAAAACATTTTTTCACCACTGCATATATATATATTTTTTTTTTTCTACTCACCATCCTCCAATTTTTAAGGCCTTTAGCGCCCCTGGTGGCCATAAAAAACAATAATTAATTATTTATTGTTATACTGTTTATTGTTACTATGGTGCAAAGGGGCTCGTTACTCGTTACTTTCTGTGGTCCAAATGGACGGTGTCTCCCGACCACGGAGCGAGGACTGCGTGGAGGCGGAGCCTGTCAGCTGCCTGTTAGTCATGGGTGAAAGACGGACGTGCACACTGACTGAACCCATGCGTTGAAAAGGAGTGATGATTGGTTGACATAGCTTAAAATTTCAGGCTAAGCCAATCAGAAAGAGACCTGGGCGGGTCTTCTTGCCTTATAAGGAAATAAACAGTCACTCACACAGGCGATTTTTTTTTCAGAGGAGTAACTAGTAAAGTAATGAGTTACTTTTTTACAGTAACTCGCTCAACACTGCTCACCAACCACAGGAAGGCTCACAGTATGGTGCAGTGTGATTTGGGTGTCAGTTGTGGAGACTGCCGCCTCTGCCACCCAGTAGTGGATAAGTGGGTGAAGACGAATGACTGACAAAGGTCGAGGGTAAATAGACCCTTGAAATCCTGATGCCTGGGAAGTTTTTACTTCTCACAGTAGAGCGGTGAAATAACACACCTGGATGCCAATCCATCAGCCTCCATGTTAGAGTCCAAACAAGTCAGTCCTTCCTCACTTCCTCCTCCACATGTGTGTCCGTATGTGTTAACCATTTGCAGAAAGAACCGTGACAAGTGCTAGTCTCCTCCTCAGCTCAGCTGACAGCGGACAGGATTGTTTTGGTCGTTAGTCTCATCATCTCTTCTTCTCTTCTCCGTGCCATCACTTCCTCTCTCCTCCGCCATCTGGGACGCTCAGAGCTGCGGCTCCGTTCCCAGGCCCCCGCCGACAGGTCATTTAACGGTCCTCCAGCCAGAGCCCTTGATGCTCAACCCCGGGGTTAACGCGGAACGCATCTCTTCCTGAGCTGCACAGTTCACAACAAGAAGTGTTAGTGGGAAAACACAGAGGTTAAACACAGTTCTGTGACAGAGCGACAGCTGTCAGTCAGTCTTAAAATACTAGTCTGGTCCTTTTCTTATGTTTTCTATTTAAAACTTCACGCCTACAGTCTACATACCGTGACAACCTTACGCCCACCCACGTCCAACTACCAACTACACGCCAGCCTCACATGGTTGGATCGTCAGACTCCTGTTCCCAGAGCCGTGGAAGTCAGAGTCTCCTGCCAGTTTATGACCAGTGTCCTGATGGCTTTACAGCTCGTCCAGTCTGGACCAGTTTAACACACATTTATTGGTCTGCTTGAGTGTGTGTGAGTGTGCGACAAGTCCAACAGTGTTTGTAATTATCTGCACGGCAAGATGATGATTATCTCACCCCGTTTCCTCCCGTAAAAAGAGAAAATTAGGGTTTTTATTTCTCATGTAGCCTTTACGCAAAACAGATGCCCTCCACGCCATGCGGTCAGACTGCTCTGTTAATCCGCCCTGTACACGGACGATCCGTGTTTTTCTGCACATGCTTGACATTTGGTACAGCTGTGTTATGTGGTTACCGTAGTATAAAAGTGTCTTGTCGTGGCCTCGCTGCTCTCCTCTGCAAACAGGGATTAACTCAGATGTTCAACGCTGACTGGAGCTGTCAGCGTGACTGAGGCTTCTCCACCTACAGAGACGTTAGAGGCCGGAATCATTTCTCCCAGGCTTTCTGCATGACCGGTCTCACACTGTAGGGAATGTTGCCGTGGTTCAAGTGTTGTTGTGATGGTAAATTCCACTAAATGTTATGACCTGTCAATCGATTCTGTTAATCTTTTGCAATTAGGACTAAAATTAAAATAAAGAAAATGTCCTTCAATTTGGTATTTGGCGTCAATGGACTTAGCTTACATTAAGAATTAATGAACTAAAAAAAAGCACGTCAGAATGATTTCGAGAACAAGGGATGGCTGATATTAACTTTTTGTTGATATCCAATATGCTGATGATGCCCAAATATTTTGATTCCAATTAATGAATTTATTTATTTATTTAGCTGCTATGCTGCCATCTAGTGACTTTAACTTAAATGTACAGCTGTTTTTCCCCAATATTCAATTGATAATTTGTCAAAACACTGGCATTGGATGATTGTGTTTTCATTATCGTAATAAAAAACAATAACTTTTATTACAAATATTATATAAAATCCCAATATTGGGCTGATAATATCCATCAACCAGTATTTTAGGACTTCCCAAGTTTTCTGTATTTTTTTCCAAAGCAATTCCAAATTCGTTATTAAGACTTGATCAGTGATTTAGTATAATAAAAATCTAGGACAAAAAAAAACAATTGTTCACACAGAAAAAAATGTTTAATGGAACCTTTATTGTGTTGTCTTTGCAGTATATAAAATAATCGTGGTAGCGATCCTTGGTTTTCGGCTTCTTTGCGTGTGGTCGTGTGTGGATTTGACACTGTGTGTACGTGTCGGAGGGGTCACGGCAGATGTGTTGACATGAGGTTCAGGCAGTTTAATTAAAAACCGAGCCCTGCAAATATTTGTGTGTGTGTCTGTGCGTTAGAGGTGGGGGCCCCGGTGAAGTGAGGAAAGAGTGAAGAACAGTAGCTGCTTGGCAACTCATCTCAGAGCCTCGTTGCTCGGGCGAAGACGTGGCCACAGCTGGCCTCTCCACCAACAATCCTGGCTTTTCTTCCCTCTCAGGAACGCAGAGTGTCAACTATAATTCCCATCTAATGAAGCGGCCACTGGGGGCAGCGGGGCAGACAGCAACAACAGTGGAGAGACCTGAGTGATAAACACTTCAGACCAGATCCATGAACATTCTCTAACTGTGTGTCTGTAGATCAAGGGCTCCTCAGCGCACCCCTCCTCCACCATATAAGCAATAATTAACCTCAGCGACTGTAGCTTTTCTCAGTGGTTTTTAATCATTTTCGACCAGTGGAGTGATATACTATTGAGAACTTTATATATATATTTTTTTATCTTCACAAACCAATGTATGAATTGCTGCCACCTAGTGACTGGAAGTGTGCTAGCATTCAAGCGTTAGCGTAAGTTCAGCATACCATATTCTATTAAATGAGTTCATCCTGTCCCCTAAAGTAGCCCCACCCCACTGTTTTAGAACGACTTGCTTACCATAACACTCAACATTTCAGTTCAGCGGTGTTAGCATTTGCTTTGAAATCCAAATTGTAAGCTGTGAGTGATTCATCCGCGGAATTACGTCATCTTTGAAGTAAATCTACACGACAAATATGTTGGTTGTGTTCATGCTGTGTTCCGTTGACTTTTGTATCTTCCTGAAACAAAAGAACAAACTGCAGTTTTTTATAGTCCAAAAGTTGGGCAACGTATAATTTTCACCCTGACCATCGGACTGAGCAGAATCATGTTACAATTGTTTCTGTTGTGTCTAAAAGGCATTTGTGTAATTTCTGGAAATCTGCGTCAACAGTTTAGCTGATGACTGCGTTACTGTTTTGATTTATTTTTATTTTTTTAATAAAGGACTAGAGTATCCAAGTTGCGCTACACAGACTCCAAAAGAACTGCATGAATTTCCCCCCAAAAAATGTGTCGATTAGTTGATGCAACAGTGTTGTGAGTGTTTGAGGAGGTTAAAAAGTATCTTCTCGTTGTGATTTGTGTCAAAGTTTCCTTCACTGCAACCCACCTCATCGGTGGTTCCTCCAGACCTTCGTTCAGCAGCAGAAGGACGGTGACTATATGTGAAACGGCTCCGTAAACAAAGTTGAGGTGGAAAGTGTTTTCTGCAGACTTCGCTGATTACATTTCGGTTGGTCATTTTCAGCAGAGTGAGATCTCCGTGCGCGGTGTTTATGTGTGCAATCACTGAGCTGTCCCCGCTCTGACCTCTGGGTTCAGCTCCTGTGGTGCAGCTTTTGTAAACAGAGTGAAAACACACAGTACATTTTGATGACACCAGTGTAGGAGGTTGATAGTTTGATTGTTGTGTGAGTTTACCAAGGTGACAAAGTGTGTCAGTTCTGATATCTTGTTTACGTTGGTGGGTCATTTAAGGTATACAGTATAACCATGGTGTATGTCAGTTCTGTTGTTGCATCCCAAGTTTTTGATATTTTCAAAATATTATTGTATTGGCAGAAGGCAATGGTGGCCTAGCGGGTGAGGAAGCGGACTTGGGTCCACAAGGGTTCAGGTTCGACTCAGCTGCCAAGTAGCCAATGAGGTTCTCTGATCATAGAACCATCCAGACCCACATTCTGGGTTCTGATGGTCAGGAAGGCTTACAGTGTGGTGCAGTGTGATTTGGGTGTCAGTCGTGGAGACTGCTACCCCTGAAACCCTGTAATGAATAAGAGGATGACGATGAATGAATTATTCTCGTATTGCTACATGCTACACCTACATTTTTTTATTTTCCAATATTTTCATTGCTTTATTGACCAAATCAGGATGTCAGCAAGTACAAAAAAGAAACATGTTATTTAAAAGACACTTTGTTACACTTTCATTGCTAGGAATAAACAGCTAAACATAATAAATGATTGTTTTTTCAACATATGTCGTGCCATACAAGCTTCACCAAGAGTTTGTGAAGAGTTAATATGCGTCAATGATGTAATAACTATTGTGTCTCAGTGTTTACGGACAGTCTTGAAATCCAACTCTTACCATAGACAGGGCACCAAGATCTAAAGTGATCTCCGAAATCTTTACCTTTGAGGTTCCTGATGGTTTATATTCAAAACTGGAATTCACTTTAAAAAACCACCCAGGTGTAACATCCTGGTAACGGTCATATCTGCCCACTGTTGGTTCTTAATGAACTCTTGTGGATTATTCTGCTTCACTCCATCCTTTGTTGCAGAAATGTGAACAATCCCCAGGCCTGTGGAGCAAGTGTGGCTAAAACCATTAGCTGTGTCTAATTCCCTTCTTTAAAAGTAATAAAGGTGAAAGAGAAGGTTGTAGTTGGAGCAGAGAGTCTTTGTGTCTTTAACATTACTTCAGTTATTGTAACAACATTACCACGTGATAGAAGAGAGTCAGCTAAGGTGAAGGGAAAGGTTTACAGGACGATTGTGAGACCAGCCATGATGAACGGATTAGAGACACTGGTAGGTAGAAGACAGGAGACAGAGCTGCAGGTGGAGGAGTTAGAGATGCTGAGGTTCTCTTTAGGAGAGACAAGGATGGACAGGATCAGGAATGAGGTGATTAGAGGGACAACACAGACAGGAA
>JAFBJS010000371.1:16004-148262 GCA_016785265.1 Paraplagusia blochii | reverse complement strand
AGAAGACAGATTGAGATGGTTTGGACATGTTCAGAGGAGGGACAGTGGATACATTGGTAGAAGAATGATCCTAGAGATGGAGCTACCAGGTAGGAGAGTTAGAATAGAAGACACAGAGGACACAGGGAGATGGAAAAGGATGATTTGCTTTGGAAACTCCTGAAAAAGAGAGAAGATTCTGGTACAGTCGTGTGACATAAGTTAGAGTCTTTGTAGAATTGTGAGAAATGAATACAAACACAGTGGTGTGAGTAGAGAAGGTCCCATATAGACATGCGAAAGCCAGAAAGACACCAATCAAAGAAAGACGAGGAATAAATATAGTCCCCATATCCCAGCACATTCCCAAGTGTCCTGTTTTAGATTCCAAGAAAAACCATCTGAGCGATGAACATTTGTTTTCAACCACTGTTTTTCACTCAAATGATTTCACCAGAATCCTGGATGATAGCCTCTGATAATTTCTGTGCTGTAAATCTATCGAGAGAAAATATTCCTACTGGATGTAATTGATGATCAGCGACCAAATCCTTGGCTTCCCTTTATTTTTATGTTACAAGTGAGTGTGGGAACAGAGAGCTCACCTCAGGTTAGATCTATTAAACATAGTAACTTCTTACAAACTCAGCAGTTCTGCCGGTGTGGCCTGATGTAGTGGAAGTTTTCAAATATTCTAACAGTCTCCTGGTCTCCTGTGGCCAGCGAGGGGCGACAGAGAGCGGCCCGTGTGGCAGCTGGACGAGCTGCAGGCGCCCGACTCTGAAGATAAAGTGAGCTGTTGGAGTTCACAGTTTAACAGACCCTTCACCCTCTCTGATAATACGGCTGTGTTTATACACTCCTGCTGTGATGACAAGACTCATCAAGGACAAGGAGGAGGAGGAGGAGGAGCAGTAGGACGAGGAGGAGGTCACATTTGAACTCCTAAAATAGCATAAAGACTCCAATGATATTCCATGCCAAATGTACTTTACAGGTGTAAATGTTAAACTAAGTTGTTTTGAAGGCATTTTTTGTTGCATTGCTGTGTTATAGAAAAATTATCCTAGAGATGGCGCTACCAGTAGGAGCCAAAGAGGAGATTGATGGATGCAGTGATGGAGGTAGTTGGAGACAGAGTAGAAGATACAGAGGACAGATAGGGGGAGATGGAAAATGATGTGGAAACTCCTTCAGTGGTTGCAGGGGCAGCAGTCTCCACCACTGTCACCCAAATCCCAGTACAGCATACCGTGAGCCTTTCTGAGGTTGGTGAGGCCACTGGGAGTTATGTGGGTCTGGATGGTGGGTTGGTGGATTCAAACCTTAGGCCTTGTGGACCTAAGTATGCTTCCTTAACCACTAGCCCACGACTGTCAGTAGAAAAAAAACAGGTAGAAAAAAAAAATTCAGCACAACTTTTTAGAAAAGCTCCCGGGCCAGACAAAATGACCTTGCGGTCCACATTTGGACCTCCAGCCTTGAGTTTGACATAGCCGTTTCAGCTATTTAACTATTCATTTCTTTTTTTTTAGTGGTAACCTTTAAGCCCCACCATTTTAATCCACTAATAAGTATTTTAACTTGAAAAAAGGTTTTCATCTTATAAAATCCAGGTAAAAAGCACCTTTACAGAAAACAGCAAACACCAACATACACTCCTAGTGGCCAAACAACAATCACAAAACACCAGAAAAACCCCATTTATACTTTATTATAGGAACTATATGGTCAGGGTCAGTCAATCCACATGTCTGTTCTCTTCAGGCTGCAGATCCAGGAGCAATCAATGTAAAACAGACTGCAGAACATCTCATTCCTCTGAGTTTAAAGTACTTTTTGGGATTTCACTTTTTTTTTATTATTTACTGTTTCAGTCTCAGTTGCTGTTCTTAGAAATGCGAGCTGGCACTAAATGTTTGGTCTCCGTGTTGTGTCCTGTCTTCAGCAGACGTTTGCCTCTCAGGGACAATAAAGGATTCATGTTTTGACTTGAACAATGCAAAAAAAACACACAACAAAACCCTGTGGTTTGATCTCCTGGTCCTCCAGTCTGTATGTTGAAGTGTCCCTAGTGGAAATTCAGAAAAATTTTGGTTTGGACAAGGTTTGTCAGTTTATGTTACAGTGTATTTCATTCACAGAACAAAGATGATTTGACCAGAGGATGTTTTTTTCTCCTGCTTTACAACTTAAAAGGTCGGGCGTTCGATTCCGTGGTAACGTGGTTGTGTGGCATGTCCCCTCCTCTATGTGTGTGTGTGTGAAGTTTTGTCCTGGTGCTCTGTCTCTGTCCAAATGAGTTCCAGGTTTGTGTATTGAAGAGAGAAAAGTCCCATTGACTGATACTGATCTGATCTTATGGCTGAAGCTCAGCCCAAAAACCTCATTCCTCCGTTAGCAGCTCCTCTTATATTCACTATATATACAATACATTACTGTCTGACCCTGATGTTATCACTGTCCTTCAATGTGCCCATTATGTATGTGCTCACACAGATATATTGAGTACATTTAGTACTGGCAGTGCATGAATGTTTTGTCTCAGACCAAGCCAAGCAGGAACAACCTATGGCCTGGGGGCCGGATTTGGTGCAATTTATGATATTATTATACTTTAACAGCAGCAGCAGCAGCAGCTGTGGCCTAGTGGTTAAGACAGTGGACTTGGGTTTGCAAGGTTACCAGTTAGAATCCACCAACTGCCTGGTTGAGGTGCTCTGAGCGTAGAACTGTCCCGACAAGGAGACTCACAGTAGGTGCAGTGTGATTTGGGTGGCAGTTGTGGAGTCTGCTGCCCTCTGTGACCTGGTAAGATGAAGATGAATGAATGAAGTGGACTTTGACTTTCACTGCCATGCCCACATTTCCCCAATAGATGGTGTGAAATTTGTCTTAATCTATTGCTAACATCAGAATAAACCATCTGTCCATCTAACTGTATTTGCTTATCTGTTACTGGGTACCAGGGGCAACACTCTCCACAACTTCCACCCAAATCACACATGTACCAGGCTCTCCATGAACCTTCCTGCAGGTGGTGAGAGCCAACAACCCTAGGATTCGTTCTTGCCCAGGAGGGGAACCCTGGACCCCTCTGCACCCATGACATTGACTCTGGTCCCCTTTTAACTAACCTTGCCTTTAACCTTATAACCCCATCACTCAGTGATGTCCTCAAAAATCCCCACGTCTCCACCAAGTCTAGACTACAGTAGAACAATTGCTAAAGACTTGGTGCCATAAACATATACCTCTCTGAATAACCTGTCCTGTAAAACCTTGACCGAGGTTTACCTTCATCTTCATTCCATGCATTTATTCATCATCAGTTTCCCCGACTGCCACCCAAATCCCACTGCACCATACTGTGAGCCAACCTGTGGGTGGTGAGCCCTCTGGACCTATTTGTCTTCTCCTCATCCATAATCACATCACATGATGCAGATCAGAACAGACTTTCTTCCTCTTCCTCCGCATTAATATCCGTTCTTATTAATGCGTGTGCACACGTATCATTATCACCCCTCTCATGTAAACCATGTGCCTCTGCGCGTTTGTACCCCTGCAAAAATTATGCGCGAGCAGGCATGTGTGTGTAATCCTGTGTGGGAAAACGGTCCTGCGGTGAGCTGGAGCATGAATGCGATAGTAAACACAGACTATTATCAGTGATAAAAGTCCACTTCTGTTTGACTTGTCGTACGTTTACTGTGAGAAAACCGGAGATAAGGCCTCGGAGACGCAGTAGGGACCAGCAGAGCACGGGGCAGAGGGTGGTGCAGTTGTTTAATTGGAAAGGGAGAGGAGAATGGGCACCGACGGGGGGGTGGGAACGGAGGTGTTTAGAGACTCCCTGTGGCCTGACTCTGACATGGGAAAACACTTAGAGGCCTTAACAAAGCGTGGCCACCCCTCATTGACTTCACAGGCCTGGAAGAGGAAGAGGAAGGATGAAGAAGAAGAGAGTGGGAGCAGGTTGAAGAAAAAGATTGGGGGTTTGTACCTGGAGACTTTTGTTGTGCCTTTTTTGAAGAAGAAGAAGAGAAAGACCTCTTCCAATTTGGCCCTTTGTGTGTGGATATGGACAGTGCCATGCTCAGTGGTAACCTGGCAGGCTGTGGATCTGAACCAGGAACCCCCCTGAGCCAGGTTCTGGTTCTTTAACCTTTAGGCTAGTGTTTTTTTAGGCAACCTTTTTTGCGCCCCAGACCGGTTAAATGTCTCTTACTATTTTCACAGACCGGTCATTGAGTTGTAGCAGATAAATACACCTTATTAAAAGTAAATTAACGGTGTTCTGAAATAATTTCCTACCTATAAAATCTTCCTACCGAAATGAACTGTGCATGCATACAACTGGGATTTCTCAAGTGCGCACAGCCTATAAATTTCTCCTACCATACCGGTATACAAGGTTAGAATCTTGTATCATTGGCATATAGTTGCATTATTGATGATGGAATCCTAGCCATTCTATTGGTCAGTTGTTTTGTTGATAACGGTATGGATTAAGTGGAAGTAATAGACAGATGAGGCCAAAAGGAAACATTATTTCTCTGCGTCTCGGCACCAACAGACCAGTGCTGGTAGTGCAGTAGAGCAGTGCTCTGCTGTAGGCCACCATTGCTCCTAAGGAAAAAATAACCATATCTATATGGTTATGTAAAATAACAAAGACATTTCTTTATATGTCTTTATTGAAGTCATTAAATCATTCTACAGTTCTGTTCAGTTCTGCAGACGCTGTTTCCAGCAGCAAATTCTTCATGAAATTCTGGGAAATGTCTTTATTCACATCTTTCTTTAACATTAGTTTTTTTTTTTCAAATGTTCCTTATTCCTTTCTTATTATATTACTTGACATTTTGACTGCAAATGTCTCTACAAAACTGGGGGGAAAAAAAATTCCAGTCTTATTATTCTCTCTGTGGAACTTTGCGGAGTTACAGATGTGAATATTGTGACCACAGACCTATGGCCTCAGCTCCAAGTCATTGGAAAAAGTAATATCTTTAAAATTATACTCGCGCTACAGTCACACGCTGCGTCCCTCTGTCGCTCACACACGGAGGCCTCGCATGTCACCGTGTGCCGTTGCTAAGGAAACCCAAACCTGGTCTGTCATTACACTGTCATGTTTGGACCGTGACATCATCGTTGATGCTGAGTGGCTTTACACTAAAATAGTAGCATTACACGGGTCCTTCATGATGAGCTGTTCAGCAGACCTGCGTGACCACTTCATTGGACCCAACTGTGCTCCGTGATATGAGGTGGTTAAGTCCGACGTCACCGTCAGAAAATAATACAGTCGACTCAATACTGCCCCTGGAGGAGAAAGTAGACTCTGTGTCTTAGGGAAACTTTAGCTTTAATACCACTCTGTAGATACTTTTGTGTAGATCAGGCATGGACAAACTAAGGCCCAGATGTGTCCTATTCGGTTTTGTAAACTGGCTGCCCAAACTTGTTCAAATTATAGAATTGGCTTGTATTCTTATAATACTTCTGTCTTTTCCTGCAATGCCCATGTTTTTCCTATAGATGGCCTAGAAAAGGCTAAGAGCTTTCAGCATTTTAGCATAACTCTTCCATGTCGTACATCTGGTGTATAGTTTGTGGGTGTGGTCTGTGACAAGTGCACTGTATTACATGCATGTTTTTTTTTAATAAATACATTTATATGTGTTTATTTTATACAATTTAATGATATAGTTTCTGTATTATTCATCTTTACTCAAACCTTTTCACCGATTTTAACTATTCTTACCGTAGACCTGTCTTATGTCTGACCTTACATCTCCCTCTAGTGGCGTATTTGTAGATTACACCTATATCTTATTACCTAAGTCAAAGTTTTGTAAGGTATTAGATCCTGAGGATTTTCTTCTTTCGTTTTGACCTGATTTCTTTCTGACTTACTGCAAACCTTTTGAAAGCTGTGTCTGATTTTTTTGTCCTCTTTTGTCTCCCTGTCTGCAGGATTTTGGTCCCCTTGTTTGATGAAGACACTGGTTTGCTTGTACTGTCTGGCCAGGTGAGATTCACCATCCAGTTTTGCTGTAGTTTCACTGTTATTTTTGTCGTTTCTGACATTTTTCATGAAGTTGTCTCATTAGTCTAATGGAGAAGCGTTGACAGATCTGTCCTCACGGGTCAAATCTCTGGGCTGTCACCATGTGTTTATGGCTTGAGGGTTTTGTCAGTCTTTCTCTCTCAGAATGTGAGTTGATGATGTTTTCATTACTCAGGGAGAAACGGTGATCAATTGTTTCGAAGTCTCTACCTCTGAACCCTTCCTCACTCAAGGTAAGAGTCAAAGGATCATCCGTTAACTGGATGTGAAGGATGTCCCTTCACTGAGTGATGATCTCACTGCTGTCACTTTTTTTGGCTGCAGTCAGTCACTGCCTGGTGGACCACAACACCCGTGGAGTTGCCACGATTCCCAAACGTGCCCTGGACGTGATGTCCTGTGAAGTGATGCGTGTGCTGCAGTTGACAGACAACTGCATCGTGCCAATCAGCTATCAGGTGCCCCGCAAGGTCTGTACAGAAACGTCCAGGAGTTGAGAACCGAGCCAGGATCCTGACTCAGTTCACCAACCACACTGTTCTGTTGCTTCTCCAGCATTCAGGCCAGGAGTTCCATGAGGACCTCTACCCAGACACAGCCGGAATGACTGCAGCTATGACTGCTGAGGAATGGTGGAACGGAGGCAACAAGCAGGTGAGTGTTTTCTTCTCAGTTGGTCTGAGAAGTTGACTTGAAAGACATCGTCAATGCAATGACATTATGGTTCGTCCCTAGGTGGAGAAAGTCAGCCTCCACCCTGACAAGCAGCTCAAACCGATGCCTGCAAAAAAGGAGGTGAAGGAGTTGAAGGAAGGGAGTAAAGGGGTGAGAAACTGATCTGCCTCCCTGTTCCACTCTTGTCTTCATTGTGTTTCTGCCGAAGATAAACCTTGACCTTGTTCTATAGGAGCCTTCTCGTGGTTGCTCCGCCTCCAGCAGCCCTCTGACCACTCCCAGCAGCAGTGCTGCAGCTTCTCGCTCTCCCTCCACAACCTCAGGTCTTTCCTCCGGCTTTGTACCGAGTCCAAGTCCCAGTCAGAGCACCAAGGCCATCCAGAACCTGCTGGGTACGAATCAAGAAAACTGACATTGAATTAGCTGCGATATAGCCTGACCATGTCAAGAACCCAAAATAATCATGTCAATCAGTGATTGTCTCCTTGTTGCCATGGTGATTTAGATGCTCCACAATTTGTCTTCCAGGTCCAACTTCCAAGTACCGACACATCCAGGGGGTGTTCCTGCACAAGGACACGCACATCACCAACATACGCTGCCTGAACCTGACCACACCAGGAGAGTGCGACGGCTTCTGTGTGAATCGTGAACGTGTGGCGGTTCCTCTGTCCATCTCTGGAGGACAGATCGCCATCTTGGAGGTAAAGCAGCAGAAGAAGCCGCAAGCTGGTTTATTTTTAGTCTGCACCAATCACGTAAAATGATTGCATACTTGCGTTGCTGTCTTTAGCGCTCTCAGCCCGGCAGACTCCCTGAGACATCACTACCCACCATTCAGAACTCAGTCAATGTGGCCGACCTCACCTGGGACCCCTTTGACACACACAGGCTGGCTGTGGGTGAGTGATGGAGACAGCCTGTATCTCCAGTATACCTTTGTGGAAAGGAATTTGTCCATAAAAGTCATTGTCGCACTGTGTGTCTGCCGTAGCCGGTGACGATGCGAAGATCAGAGTGTGGCAGGTTCCAGAGGGAGGACTGAAGGAGATCCTGACTGAACCTGAGATCATCCTGCAAGGTGAGACCAAAGCAAACAGAGTTGTCACCAACAGTGATGTTCGGTCCACAAAAAAAAAAACACTGTGATCCTTCACAGGCCACACAGAGAAGATCTACTCCATCAAGTTCCACCCGTTGGCCAGCGGACTACTTGTGTCTTCATCCTACGACTTCACCGTCAGACTGTGGGACCTGGAAAAGGGAGAGGACGTCAAGGTCCTCAAAGGACATGAAGACCAGGTCAGTGAGAGTAGAGTGTGCCATTTAGAGATACAGTCATTTTCATGCATTTCCTTGCTCTCTAACCTTGTGTTCTTTTCTGATTCTTCAGATTTTTGGACTAGCATGGAGCCCAGATGGAAAGCTGCTGGCTACTGTGTGCAAAGATGGGAAGGTCCGCATTTATGACCCTCGAAAATCTACTGCACCTCTGAAGGTAGGAACTACTGAAGCTGACCTGTGTCTTCAACAAGAGAAGATTCAGCATTTGATGAAACAGGAATCTTTTATACAAACTGTAGGAAGGCCCTGGGCCCGAGGGCCACAGAGGAGCTCGGATCCTTTGGGTCTGTGACGGCAAGTTCCTTCTGGTGGCTGGATTTGACAGGTGTGTTTACCTCTGGTGTCATCTTCACACTGCTGCCCAGACTCAGACTAACAGAAATAAACCTCTCCACTTGTCTGTCCTGACACTGTTTTGCAGTCGCAGCATGAGACAGATGTTGCTGTACTCTGCCGACTCTCTGTCCTCTGGACCTGTGGCCACTGCCGACATGAACGTCTCACCCTCCACACTCATCCCATTCTATGACCCTGACACCAGTGTGGTCTTCCTTACTGGGAGAGTAAGCGAACAGTCTGATTGGATTTTTATGAAATTTGACTTTATACACAGTTCTAAGTGTTTCTATTCTTGGTTTTCTAGGGTGAAACCAGAGTTTACATTTATGAGATTGTCCAGGAAGAACCATACTTTATGGACTGCAGCAGTTTCAACTCCCCTGAGCCTCATAAGGTGCTGATCTCGAAAAAAAAAATACATTAAATACAGAATTAACACTTAAAAAACATTTGAACTTATTTTATATTTGATTCCCGTCCGCAGGGTTTAAACTTCTTACCAAAAACAGAGTGTAACGTGCGTGAGGTGGAGATAGCTGTGGGTCTGATGCTCACCAAGACGTCCATAGAGCCAGTGGCCTTCAGGGTGCCTCGTGTAAAGGTGAGTAAATGCTACCATCTAGAGGACATTTGTGAGTACTGCATATTACCAGTTAAACCACGATGGTTTAAAAACGCTCCTACTAGGAATTTTACTTTTTCCGAGTTTAACAACAATAAAAATAGATGAGATAAAGAAGTGCTATTCGAATTCATTTTGAACACTGCCTTTGTGTTTCCAGAAAGAGTTTTTCCAGGATGACGTTTACACCGATACAACGGTGTGGTGGGAACCAGCTCTGACCGGTTCGGCCTGGCTGTCAGGCATGAACGGAAAACACCGTAAAATGAGCCTGAAGCCTAAAGACATGACTCCAGGTCAGGATACAAAAGAAGGAAAAAATAAATTAAAAAAATTAATAATGATGTTGGGGTAAAAACATAAGAATTTAAACCCTAATGATGGTGTTTTTAGCGAGTGAAGCTCCAAAAGAAGCTCCAGTCAGGAAATACCTTCCTTCGTCTGTTTACCTGGAGGAGAAAACTGATGAACAGAAGAAAGAGGAGGTGAAGACTCACTGTTATTTTATTTATTACATAATTTATTTTGTAATGTGCTCAGTTTTGGAACAGTTTATAGTTTCAAGTAGGGATGTTCGATATTAACTTATATCGGAATGTCCGATATCGAAATCATTCCATATCGATATATACAGGTGATTTCCGTTGAATCGTTACTAAAGGCTAACAGTCGTTTAGTCGTTACTAAATAACAGTCTGTGTAACAAAATAGAAACGCTACTTCAACACAAGTTATAAAAAGGTCCGTTGTCTCTTAACTCGGCATTTAACATAAATAGATAATGTCTAATGTTGGACAGAATAACTTGCCAAAAACAAAAGATAACTTTATAAACTAGGCTCATTCAGCCTTTACAACTATAGTCAAATAAAAACACACACAGATAGAAATATGTTCTGCCAAAAAAAGTAAACAACCCTCTTTTAAAGTGCAAATAAGCATTTCATTATTGTCAAAATGTAGACTATTCCTCTTCTCATCGATGACGCGCAAGACAGCACCAAACAGCGATTCACTGGCAAATGCCCGAAGAAATACTTACGACTGCGATAAGGCCTGACATAGCATGACTCAAGAAACTCCACACGTTTAGCGATTCCAGTGTCTTGAGCACAATGTCCTTCATGAGAAACGGTGGACCGATATTATCGGACATCCCTAGTTTTAAGACATGTTTTGACCCCGTCCTCAGCTGCTCAGTGCCATGGTGGCCAAACTGGGGAACATGGACGACCCGCTGCCACAGGAGTCCTTTGAGGGCGTGGATGAAGACGAGTGGGTGAGTGGATGGAAGAAGTATTTATATTATAAAAGTAACAGCTTGATTAAATTAGGAATTGTTTTCTCTCCTCTCTCTTTCCCAGGACGACTAAGGAAGACCCTTTGGTGTATACTTACTTTTGGTGCCAACAATGTTGCGGAAAGGCCAGTCTTCATGATGCCATGTGTGTGAAACAGTGCCCCCTATAGATGTCCTTTAAAATACACTCCTAACCTACTTAATAATACCAATATTAATAAT
Source organism: Paraplagusia blochii (assembly GCA_016785265.1). Classification (NCBI taxonomy): domain Eukaryota; kingdom Metazoa; phylum Chordata; class Actinopteri; order Pleuronectiformes; family Cynoglossidae; genus Paraplagusia; species Paraplagusia blochii. The sequence continues at coordinate 137,702 of JAFBJS010000371.1, read as the reverse complement.
GATGATGATGATACAATAACTAACTGCACAATGTGAACAAACACTCACTGATATGTGATGCATGAACTTCACAGTAACTTCTTTTGATATGTGTCAGTGTTCAAGTCTTATAAAATTTTGGTGATGTAAAAAGCAACATTTTTATCAACACATTTTCAACAGTTAATTAAAAAATCAAATCTTATAATTAACTGAATTATGTACCATTAGATTAAGGAATGTCCGTTAATATTAATATCAGGGTCTTTATTAGCATGCAACTATGTAAGATCATTATAATTTTTTCTCTGATAAAGAAAAATGTAGCTAAATTTGCTGGAATCGCACGTATAGTCTTGAGACAATTTTGCCAAAATCGGATTATCAGTCATCCATAATCAGAAGTGTGGTTCCTGTTAGTGGTAGAGAATAAAATTGCAGGCAATCTCAGCAATAATATTCTGTTCTATGCTAAATAATCCCCTCAAAATAAGAACAGGTATCAGACAGGGACACATTGAATATAAATCAAGGGTTTTTTTTTTACTGGAAAATGGGTGTTTACCTTTCATTTAGGTTTATATTGGTGGTAGATACATGTGTTTTACACCCATCAAGAAACAGATTATGCACAAAGTCGATATCTGTAAGAATTTACCTCAGCATCAAATCATTCACTTTTCTTCTAGTACGTAGGTGTCTAAAATTAAAAACTGTAAGAAAATAGTGATGTTGTGAACACTGTAGGACATTTAAACACCACGTCTTCCTGTTGGTTCAGGTAAAACACTGTAACTGTAAAATGTTGAAGCCTTCAGCAGCAAAAACAGGATACCACAGGGTCACCAGTGCTCATGTTTGGCCATGAACTGGAATTTCTATTCATTACATTCCTTATTTTGTTTTCTCCCATTAATATGTAACTGCTCTTAGTGCCATTTTGGGTTAAAGCATTTACTGTTGCTATGTATATGTGAGGGTTTATTATCAATGAAATGGAATGTTAAGGTGCATTTCTTTTGTGCGTTAAGTTGATTTTTGGGAACAGTTTTCATTAAATGTTTTACAGCGTTTTCCTAGTAGTAAGAATCCATGAAAAATAATACAAACAGTACTGGAACAGTATTGACTCTCACAGCCATTACAGTTATGTTGTAATCTTTCCAAGCAGGGTTCTGAAGAATATTATCTTCAATCCATATGTGAGCCATTAACCTTCATTTACAGCTGTTTACATCAGTGCTTGTGCAGCGTAAACTGCATGAATTACATGTGCCTGTGATTCTCAAACATCTTTGTAATTTTTACACTGTAACCACTTGCTTTTTGGCTCTCTTTTTAAAAGAACTTCCTTTTTATACTGGGAGCAAGGATGTGTTGTTTTTGTATCCCATAAGAATTGATGGATGTGGGAGGATTTTCAATATTGTCCTAAAGTCATTAAAGGTGTCTAAATACAACTGTTGGTCACATTATTGCCTCAAGAATGATCATATCTGGCAAACAATTATAAAAAATAAAAGTCTAGAAAACAGCGGTTACCAACGTGGTAGCCCGTATAGTCTACCTAAGGTACTCACAGGGTGTGTTCCAAATACAAACCTGGTCCGAAAAAGGTCAAATGTTACTCTTCTTGGTCTTTTTTGAGCAGAGTTTACATTTACAATAACATTCAAATGACTCCAAACACGATGGTCAGAAGAGTGGTCACGATTGTATATTACATTGTCTTCCAACAAGTAGCTCTAGAAGTTAGATAGTTCCATTAAACCACCATTAGTAATTTAATACCCAGCTGCCTGTGACATTTATTCTATATTTCTGAGTGCTACATCCTTATAAAATACTTTACCAGCCGTTAATTTGACCATAAATTGAAAATAAATTAAAAGTAGCCTAAATATTACGTAGCACTTCTGTAACGCCAATTTCACTAATTAGCAGCAGCAGCTGTGTCAAGGAACCAAAGAAGGGAAAAAGTAACAAACCAAGTGACTACAATGATCATCAAACAGTAAGATAAAACTGTTCGTTTGTTTTTAATTTAAAGATAAATGTACAATTTGGTTGAAAGACGTGTTTAGAAGCAGCAAGAACAACAGAATATGGTGGTGTTGGTTTTATATTTTAAAGTTATTTCCTTGAGTTATTTACATTTTGTTAAATTGTGATTTTTTTTTACGTCTACAATACATCAGCAAAATATACAAAACAGAATTTGTGACGTGGTCTTTGTATTTTACGGTTTACAACATTCACTACTTAGCACAGTAAGCTATCTGCGGAAAATTCTGTACTACGGCAAAAAATATTGAAATATTATTTTTACCTAATGTGGGTAGTGCATTTCTATTTATTTACGAATGAATATATAATCGATATATATCTTTATTCGAATATTTCGGTAAAATTATTAAAAGTACACTATCGCGGAACCTGCTGTTCGACCTCCATACCGCGAGTTGGCGACAAAATTATCGCAACTCTTTCGTGGCGCTTCCTTGAACTTTAACCCCGGACTAACCTTCATTGACGTACATGTGAGACATCAGGAGCTGCAGTGGAACAGCCACAACAACACAAAAATGGTAAGAATATACATTTTTTCCATTTGTTTTAATGTCAACATATAACGGAGATGCGTCGGTTATTAGCACAAGCTAGTTGTTGTGTCCCAAGTGTGTGACGTGATTGAAATTTCAGTTATTACAGCAGACAGATGTGTCCTCTTCACGCTGGTATATTTACATAAAGTATTTAATTAACGAGAATGAAATTAAAGTTCGAGAGTTTGAGTCAAATCATGGTTGGTTACAGTCCAGTCGTGTGTAAAAACAATCCTACTTTAGTTTGTCAAAAACAGGCCGAATGAAACAATACAAGAGCCCGAGAATTGCGTTTCTTATCCATGTTAAGATCGTCCGAGAGGTCAAGGACACATTTTAGTATTATTACAGACTCGGTCCATAAACAGGAAGAAAATAAAGCCAATGGTATTTTATTTAATTGTAGACTTTACTTGGTGTCAAACTCATTTTTACCAGTCAGCCACATCAACAATACAACCTTGAAGTATTGGTTGTAGATAGAAAAATATACATGTGACTACTCCATAGCAAAGGAAACAGTTCAATTACTATTTATTTACGTCATTAATATTTTTCTCTGCAGTGTAATAAGACAGTTGCTCCAATGACATTATTAAATGCTCTATAACTGCTGTGTGCCATACAAGATGACTTGGCGACCCACGAATGGGCCTTGAGCTTGATACACATGCTTTAGGAAGTGCTGCTCCTGAGTGTGTACCTCACCTATTTTTTGTCCTACAGGCTAAATATCTTGCACAGATTATTGTGATGGGAGTCCAGGTGGTGGGAAGAGCTTTTGCTCGCGCTTTACAACAAGAGTATGCAGGTATGGATACAATTGTCAAGAGGTTAATATTTACAGAGATGTAAAGAGAATTCACTGGTATCCAGTGATATTGATAATAACACTCACATAGGTAGACGTTACTCATTTTATTTTTTGTGTTTAACATTGTTTTTAACTTCCTGTTACAGCAAGTCAAGCAGCAGCACGAGCCAGGAGCACCACAGGGCAACACTCAGCTGCAGCCTCTAGCATTACTGGGATGGACCTGCAAGAGGCCCAGAAAATCCTGAATATTTCAACTCTCACTCCTGAGGAGATTCAGAAGGTACCAGATGAAATACTGAGAAGAGAACAAATAATTTTCAGACCTTGTTAGCTGTGAACAATGGATGTGATTTCAACATTTCTTTCCGTGCCTCATATAACCTGCTGTTGAATTTTTTTGTTGAATGTCTTTAGTTTAACTATTGGAATAAATACATTCATAACAATTATTTTATCTCTCTTTCAGAACTATGATCATCTTTTTAAAGTAAATGACAAATCAGTGGGCGGTTCATTTTATCTGCAGTCAAAGGTAAACACCTGAATCTTTTTCCTTTTTTTCTGACAGCTGAACAAAAAGAACTGAAATCTTGACTTTTATTTTTAGGTGGTGAGAGCGAAAGAACGTCTGGAAGAGGAACTAAGTATTCAGTCAAAACATCAAGAACAGAATCAGTCACAACAGAGCCCAGAAACATGAACCCTGCGTGATGATGTTTTCCCTGTCTTACCATTTCCCCTCACATGTAAATTATCACCAATAAATGTCTCCTTTGTCCTTGACTTGACTTGTCCTCAACTATCACACCTAAAGATTATAGTCTGTGTTGTGTGTGTATTATGTTTAGTTGCAGACAAGAAGGAAAAAATAATGAAAACACAACTTCGTATCAAATGCAACTTTATTAAACCTTTTCGTCTTTTCATTGACATTAATATCAATATCGTAATAACATTCCTCTAAAACAGGAGAACACCGCTATGTTGTACCAATAGACTATTACAACTCCAAAGTTGTTGCATGTTCAACCACCGAACATGATGCCAGGAAAAATATACTTTCATAAAATCATTTGTTTTATATAGATTGTAACTTCTAATCTTTATACCTACAATAAAAAGGCACTTGGAAAAGTTCAAATACTGACATAATATCTGACAAATGTGCAAAAAAACATAGATTGATTCAGGCCTTGAGTGGCCATAGTTGTTGTCATTAACCATTTGTGCCAGACTGTGGCGCTTCTGTCCATATCACCCAGATACAAGAACCTAATCCTAGGATTTCTGTTCCAATTTCATTAAGCAATGTTTTTTTTTAAGACTAATGGCAATGGATTACTTAAGAAGTAACCTTTAAGAAGGGTACAAAGTGCCAGCTCTGAGCTCAAATGGTTAATGGTCATAGAGCTTACTTTACATTAAAAGATGTCGACCCTGAGAGGGTCTGTGTCGAGGTTGTTCAGCTTTCTGCCGACATAGTGAGTCTCAACAGAGAAAAAGAAAAGGACAAACAAAGAAGAGACGGAGGAGGAGAGACACCGCATCTGTGGGTTAGAGCCGTTGCCACAGAAACCGTGTTTAGTCTTTGTGACACCTGTTTTGATGACATCACCGGAGCGGGATCGTCCACTCACAGTGGATGATTCAGTTCAATAGCAGAGCCCTAAAATAGAGCCAGGCTGTACGCCCGAGGTGAATGAAGACTGATTACTGAAGGTCTGCTCTGAGTCTGTGGTCCGTCACTAAGAACCACATTTGTTTACAGCTTGTTTGTGTGGCTGGAATGCAGCTCTAGGTAGGGGAGATCAGCATTTGGGATTCATTCTGTAATAAAAAACAACCAGGGGGCAGATGGAGTTCACTGGTCCAGTTTTCTTCAGGCTGGTATTTCTGTGAGCGGCTGCCACTTTGGCCACAGCTCAGCTGTGTGACTGCAGGACTGTGAGGACCATTTGCTGAGTGGGCGGCCAGATGGAGAGCGGCTGCGAAGCACGACCGTCTTCTGCTTCTTTTCCTCAGCTGGCACTTGTCCTCCTCATGTCCCCCTGCCCCTCTGTCCTTCTTCCAATCAGTCAGTCACTTCTTTCTGTTTTTGTCTGACTCCCTCTTCCACCAGCTGTATCTACTGCTTCACAGTTCAGTTTCTGGATGCTTTGTTAGGTTTCCTGGTACAGCTCCATGGGCAAATTGGTGCCAGGCTGCAGAGAAGTAATGTTTCCTTTTGGCCCCATCTGTCTATTACTTCCACTTGATCCATACCCATATCAACAAAAGAACTGGACCTGAATGTCTAGGATTCCATCATCAATAATGCAACTTTGATTGATTAGGAAATATTTTCTCAGTGAAGACAACAACAATAAACTCAAAATGACGCAGAGTCATTTATACAAGATACTAACCTTGCTGGGTGCACTGTAGAAATCCTTGTTGCGCCCATGCACAGTTAATTTGGGTAGGAAGATTTTATCGGTAGGAAAATATTTTAGAACACTGGAAATTACATTTTATAAGGGGGTATTTATCTGCAACAACTTAACGACCGGTCCATTAAAAATAGTACAAGACATTTAACCGGTCTGTGGCAAAAAAAAGGTTTGGGGAACACTGATTTAGATCACAGTGCAAAAAAGTTAAATATTCTGTGTGCTATTTCAGACAAATAACAAAAAATCAAAAAATCGGAAACACACCAATGAACTTTCTCTAAAGTATTCAGCTCTTCATGGTCTGCGCACCTGGTCAGACATGTATAACATTTCTGTCTGATTGGTTTTCCCTGTCCTTCACCTCCTAGAGACTCACTGTCACCAGCAGAAAGCCAAACACAGAGCAGCCATTGAACAAACACATTAAGCAACTTCAACATCATGAATGTCTCGTCTGAACAACAGCAAAAAAAGCAGATAATGACAAATATAACACAGTTAACTAGAGTCTAATAAGACGTGCAGTGGAAAAGCAAAACAGTCAACTAACGGACAAGGAAAGGAGAAATGGAGGAGGAGGAGGAGGAGGAGGTTTTGGTTCCAGCTCATCCTCCACGTCCTCCTCCCCAGAGCTCCTCTGTGGAGATAACAGTCAACATTGTACATGCTTTAGCGCTGAGAAACTCAGGTCTGGAAGGAGTCCACAGCCAAACTGCCCCAGGCAGAAAAATGAAAGAAGAGTAAAGTACTTGATTTATCATTAGCATTGTCTTGTTTCAAGGATTGGGAATATAGACTGTGATAAGTGCATTGTTACCTGATTACACGTGAGTCATGAGAAAAGTTTCCTCAAGCGTCAAATATGTCTTTTTTTTCTTCCTTGTTTTTGAACACACACCTGCCCTGCATCAGGACAGCGTAAATGAGGCAGTTTGTCAAAGTGTGGCTTCTTCCTCAGTCCACCTGGATGTGGCATTAAGTGCAACATCTCCCCCTGGCCCTCACTCTGTGCCACAATGTACAGACATCCATCACTCTGGTCTCTCCTGGAGCTTCTGGCACAGGATGAGAAAAAGTTGAACTTTGAGGAAATAACTTCCTCCTACCTGCAGCGAGTTGGCCTCGGATTAGACGCCACCTGCTTTTCGCAGCTGGTAAGGGGTAGGATCACTTCTTGAAGCGACAAGACACTAGTGTTTATCGCCACAGTGGCCCTTTCATACATAAACCTGCTGTGTTGATCTAATTAGGGTGAAGCATCTGGAGCTACAAGTGGGCCTGAAAACGGCATGAAGGATGTGCTGTACAGTGTACGACCAGAGGGGGGAGCCAGACACTCGTGCTCGAATTTCACTTGAGGAACTTCTGATAGATCAGGGTCAGGTGATTGACGTTATCGCGCTTTGTCTGCTCTGTGCCTTACAAGCCCCTAGTCTGCCCACCTGGGCCGCACCTTGGTGGACCAGCCGGGTGTGCGTCACTCACCCTCCCCACACAGATTGTCAGAAAGTGCTTTCCCCAAGTTGGATGCAACATCGGAGAAGCGGAAATGTTAGCAGCAAAGAATGAGGTTCCGTTACAATAAACAACTGTTAAGTGCTGTGTTTGAGTCACATGTCTTATATTGTCCTCGTGGACCAATCTGACCCAGTCTAGGTTCACCTGCTCTGGTAGAGCAAGTCTGTCGGAATCATATCCATCACAAGAGCCTGTGAAAAATAATAGTCATGAATTGTGAAAAAATTCACGTCGATAATCTTATCAAGGTTGGTTTTGCCCAACAGTGAGTGCGTCTAAAAGTTTCAGTGGAGGTTCTGTCTCACTGAGGAGCTAGAGGAACACTGTCAATGAACAGTCTCATAAATACTCAGAACTGAATCAGGGCTTTTGTAAGAACACAGAGCACAAAGAGACTGAGACACCAGGTTCATCGTCCTTGTTCACGGTACCAGCAAACAGGAATGAATCGAGTATAAAGTTAGAAACAAAGAACCAAATGGTACGTGTTCCTATATAGAGTTCTTGGGCCCCTCTGGATTCCAAACAATCTGAGAGGCTTGCGTTGTATCACAGCATGTGATGGGTTTAATGTACACACCTGCTATTCTAAGGAGAGTTCTGGCTGCGCGAATTATCTGCTTTGAGGCTATTAAGAATGCTGGTAATACCAGTACCGTAGATTTAAAACCAAGCGCTTTACAAGACAATGGCCTGGTCTCAATGGACATGGGAGAAACATTGACTGACTGATTTGTAAACAGTTCCCCTGCACTTGATGTATGACTGATGTACAGCACTCTGTTTTGTCTTAAAAATGGCTGGTTCTTGTTGCTTAATATTTGTAATGACATTTTGAGAATATCAACATAAGGGAAATCTATTCTTTGAAAGCCTTACATGTTACCAATAAAGAAACATAGTCCACAATGGACAAAACTCCAACTGGCTGTACATAGTGACCTCAAAAATCATAACCATCATTGAAAAAAGTGAGAATTTTCCTTTAAATGCATTGTCTTTGTGTGATTGTGAAAGTCAATCCCCATTTCCTTTGATGACCCGTACCCTCAGAATGGCATTCAGCCTTGTATCCCCGACCCCCTTAGCTCTTCTGGAATGTTTGCGTGATGGTGTGTATGTGTGTGTATCAGTTGACCACCGCTGGCTTCAGCACCACAGTGCCTGGAGGGATGACCACCCATGACAGGGGATCATGTGGCCCTCCCGTGGAGAGGTTCAGGACCCCTCTGGTCACCTCACCCTCAGCCTCCTCCCTGTGGCCCTTTCTGAGCTGCTGACCCTGAAGGCCTCGCTCGGCCGCAGCCCCCAGCATCGGCACCATCGACAGGCCTAGGGCCGATGTAGGAAAAGCTGGGGAGAGCAGAGGCGACTTTGCCAAGCCCAAGGGTGAACCATTGAAGGACAGGATGGATGTCCCTGCCAGGCTGCCAGCGGGAGAGCTTGGGCAGCCCACTGAGCTAAGGTCCAAGGGGCGAGGACTAAGAGGAGACAGAGGCATGGATCCACTCAGACCCTGAAGAGCATGGCCTCCCAGAAGAGCAGCCGCAGCGCTGGGGATGAAAATGTGGGCTCCACTCACGTAAGACAACTCTGGATCTTTAGGCCCTCCACTCTGACTGCCCTTGAGCAGGGAGCCCACTCCACCTGGGGAACCATGCTCCTGAGCCACGAAGTGACCGTGGGCCTTGATATGCTTGCGAAGAGAGCTGGGGTCGGTGTAGCGCTTCAGGCAACCCACCATCTTGCAATAATAAGGCTTGTCCACATAGTGTGTGCGTGTGTGTTTGAAGCGGTCACTGGAGTTGGAGTAGCGTTTGTTGCAGCCCTCATACGGACAGATGTAGGGCTTCTCACCTGCAGGAAGAAAGAAGATTCTAATGTTATGTCCAGGATAAACAATATGTCAGGTATCAGCCAGCAGATCATGTAGAAGAAGATAATAATTAACAAATAGGTCTAGGCTAGCATGAATTTCAACCCTAACACAATAATAAAATTTATTTTATTAAGAGAAAGAGAAAGTCGGACCTGTGTGTGAACGGTTGTGTATCTTGAGATTCTCGAGGCGGGAAAAGCTTTTGTTGCAGGTTGGACAACGATGTGGTTTCTCATTTGTGTGCGTGCGGATGTGAATTAGCATCTTGTACCTGCAACCAGACATTGATAGTATATTTGTATCATTTCCTCTTTTCCGTTTCTGTCGGTGTCTGTCAGATATCTTACCTAGCGTTGAAACCCCTGCCTTTGCGAGCACAGCCCTCCCAGTGGCAGCAGTACCCAGAATCCTTCTCAGGCTTGACGTGAAAATCGTTAACGTGGTCCACCAGGTCTTGAAGGGAATCAAACAGTAGGTGGCACTAGCGGGAGAAAATGTTCAGTATTAATAACATTAATACCGAGAAAAAAAACCCACTCGTCCCTGTGTTGCTTGGAGAATCGGTGGCTCCTACCTTCTTCCAGCGGCAGGCCAGTTGTTCATCTGCTGATAGTTCTGGGGATGCTCTCTTGTCACCTGTTTGGCCGATAAACATGGAGGACGACAGGTGAAGTCCGGTCCCTGCTCCGATTGGCACAAAAAACTGGAAGGCCGGTGAGACATGGGAATTCTGAAAAAGAAAAGGAAAGAATGAAGAAAATACTTTTGTTGGCAAAACATAGCTATGTAGAAGGAACATATGCATCAGTGTAGTAGAAAAAATATTCGATCGGGGGGGGCTTAGGTTAAGTATGGAGGTTGTGTTGAGAGGTCGGCGAGGTACGCATCCGACAGAGAATGACTGTACAGTACAGACCCAGGCTGTCTCAATTCGATTGGAGAGAAATTGAATTAGATGGTGTGAGGTCTGCATGGCTATACCTTGTCTTAAATTGGATTATACACAAACATGCATGCATACTTCTGCCTACTGCGGAGACTGAAGCACTTGTTGGACACAAAAGAAGTGTTTGACAAGACCTTACACCATCTCCTTGTCTCACTCACAAACAACATGAGGGAAATACAAGAACTAGTTTTGTTCTAGATCTGCTGATCACAACAGATTACTCACAGATTACTCACACTGCATTACTGATTGGATACTAACCATGTCACTGTGACAACATATTAAATATTATATATATATATATATATATATATATATTATATAGCCATTCAGAGTAAGCATGGAGAAAAAATTTGCAAAATCTGCAGGTTTGATGGAAAAAGATTTAATTGGGGATACATCAGGGATCAGCTTCGAGCCCCATTGTTCTTCCCAGTTCCCATTGTTCAACCAGTTCTTCTGGTTAGATAGCTATACAGCTATCTAGATACAGGTAACATTTGATAGAAATACCTAAAAATTTTGAGCCAGATGGTTGCTAGGTCTGATCTTCTATCTACTCACCCCTGAGGGCACGTTGTGTCCATTGGTCATTTCTGGTGAGCTGGCTGTGTAGCGAGAGGAGGGGGACATACTCAGGTCCACTGCAGGAGGAGTGGGTGTGTCTGTCCGATTGTGGGGCACCACCTGCACACCTGCCAGAGCACAAACACACACCTGGTGATCTCTGACCTCGGGGACCTGACACTGGGCCACTGTTTTCCTCCGTTTCCCATTACATGCTCACCCACCTGTGTGTGGAGAATCTGGTGACGCCGGTTCTATGACTGCTGTGCCGTCGTCCGCCATGTGCAGCTGGCGATGTCGCTTGGGGTGCAGTGGGGAAAGGGGAGGCGACCGCGCTCCCCTGTCCCGCCCATTGCTTCGCCGAGGAAGCTTAAGGTCTAGGGGCTCGTCAAGAAACAGCATGGCCGTAACCCCCACAACTCTCCACCTGCACAAACATCCAATCACAGAGGGTCAGAAACCAGGCCGAGTGTAGGGTTACTTTTCACACAAACAAAGGCAAAGACAATGAAATACTGCATTCTGGAAGTTTCTCACACCTGAAATGTTTCCCATGTGAAATGTTTTCAAAAGTTTCTCACATTCCCTGATCCCAGTGGGTAGGAAAGACTCTCAAACAAAGGTAAACTGACCACAGCTGAACACCGAAACACTGAGAGGGGAAAAAGAAAAATAAACACCCGTACACACACTGAGACCCCTCCTCTTTTTCCCATGCTGACCTTTACTCACAGACTCTTCCTCAGGAATCTCTACAATCCACTCCAGATGGTCACCTTCACCACCCGGTGGGGCATTTCTCTACCCCTGCCCCTTGCCTTGTCTTGCCCTTGCTCTACCTCACACCACATATTACCCCAACTTGGACCCAAATCCAAGAATGTGCACTTTCGAGACCACAGACCTGAAAGACCAACCAGAATCCCCTGCCCCCCATCTTTACCCCTAGGTCTTTAGATCCAGCTGCATCTTCTCCTTCCACCTCCTCCTTCTTCTTAACACACTGACCTCTGTACCCAGCCTCGGGGTGGTGAGCAGGACGTTTCATCTAGCTGTCACTCCGAGTTCTTCAACAGAACCAGTAATACCAAGTTCTTACAGGACCACATCGTTAAGCTAAGCCTTAAAATCCTTGAAACCATTTTACCACTAAAACCAATGACCAGAGTGATGAATGACAGTAGTTTTTGTCCAACAGAAGTGTAAAAAAGGTCTGAATAGTTTTTCCTTCATTCCCCAGATTGGACTAATTCAGACTTGCAGGTGTTGCTGGTACAAAACTAGTGTTTTGTAGCCAAATACCAATGTCACACAATGTGCTCTGGTTTATTTCTCAAGTTAACACAAAAAACACAAAACAGAACCAAACACCGTTTCAGAGTATCTTGTGCATCAGCCTGTCTTGAGTAGAACACATAAATAATCTATAATTTTTCAGATTTTAATTGCAGTGCCAAACAGTTAAGGAAGTGACTTTGGTTGCAGTAGGCTTCAGGTTCGAATCCCTCAGCTGCCAGTTTGCCACTTGCTCACCAACAGGTGTTATTTTTACCAGGGGGCCACATCAACAACAAACAATTTCCTTGAAGGGCCGCTTGCATTTGGAAGGCGATAGATGTAACTACTTGCTGTACTTGCTGTAATATAACAGCTTTTTTATTTATTAGGTTAGGAAACTCTGTGTCTTGACCTCCGTGGCAGAGGGTCCACCGCACCCCTGGGGTTCGATCAAAACCAGGTTAACAACCACTGTAATAGACAATGGAGAAGGAGTACCAGTTGACCTTCCTTTTACTTTACCATTTTGTACATAACTACATGGCCATAAAAGAAAATCTATACTTAACCCAATCACTGCTCTAGTTCTAATTTGATCCTTAAACTTTATGTAATGACATGTCTCAACATACTTTCCTATTTTTTCAAATTGTTGCCCAAAGCAGAGCCATTTCTCACACACATATTGTAGCTGCTGTCACACTCTGAGCCAGGGGGCAGTCAGTAGTCTGGTCAGACTCTCGCCCTCCCTCTGCTTCCGAAAATATCCTCATACAATTAATACACTTCACTGTATTTGTACTTGTTCTACTTTCCCAGCAACAATGGCTTCTTGTTTTTATCTGTATTCTAACAAACACATGACCTCCCCACAACTGTGTCACCTAAATGTCAGGGTAGATATACAGAGCAACAGAGCAAAAGGTTATCCAGCTTTAACACTCTTTTTTTTCTCATAGTGTCTCCTGTGTCTTTGCAATGAACGCAGCTATTTTCCTGTTTTCTAAATTAGTCAAAATTAGTAAAAGAACAGTTCAGGTTTAGCCTCTTTAACTCCACTAATATTTGGTTGAGATTAAGACAAACATAAGACAAACATATAAGATCGTATTGTATCGTCCCCACACACTCAAAATCTGCCCACTGCTCACTCTCACTGGTGTTCCAGAGGTGACATTTTGTTATGTGCTGTGGTGTAAATCACAATGTCACAATGAAAAAAAATATATTTAATCCTAATCTTAATCCCAACCACTAGGCCACCACTGCCCCAATTCAATGTTTTTTTGTCCAGAGAGAATCTTTATCCGTTTATCATGAATACTCTGACAAAAAGCCTTCAACCTGGGACAGAGAACAACAATTTTGTTAATTTGTACGATATTTCTAATCCCAATTCACACCAGTTTTATCTAGTGATTCTGAAGATGGACCAATGGAGCCTGTTTTCCTTACAGCATTGTAATTCAGCCCAACAAACTTGTCCAAATGATATAACTGTAATCGCATTGTGATTATACTTCGGTACTGAGCATGTTTTCCCAAAAGATAGCATAAATAAGGTTAAAATACATTTGTATTTTAGCTTTTGTGCATGACTTTTACTCATTTATTTTAGTTTATCTCTCTGCTCCTGAACTGACCACCACTGCCCACTCTTAGGAACAATCTTGGCCAACAAGTCCGAAAGGTTTGCCTAAGATTGATCTCACTGTATCCTCCAAACAGTCTTCATTACGGGCTTATTTGAGACAAAGCTAATGAGAGTCTGTGTACTCTGTGAACATGCCAGAGAGATATACAAGTTCAGCGGGGGTGGTTGTGAAGTTTGGGAAAGGGGTGTTGGCTCTGGCCCCCACGGAGCTTTCCTTGCTCGGCCGTGGGGTCGAGAGACTGAAAGGCAGCATTGTCTCTCTCCTGGGTCCTCTCTTTCTTTTCCTCTTTCGTTCTCCCTCTTTGCCCTGCTCTGCTTTAGAGTAAACACAGGCCAGAGCAGCCAAACAGATGAGGGTCAGGAGAGAGGGGGGAATGACCGAGGGGCCACAGCGAGTATGTACAAGGGTGAGGAGGAAGTGCAGGAGGATGGGGGAGACCTGAAAGGGTCGCCTGTGTGTAACTGCATCACCTATAGCTCTGCTTTGATGAGGAAAGGTGCTGAAGGCTGAACATTGCTGAGGCTGTGGTTGGGGGAAGCACTGGGGGTGCGGTTCATGAGGTACAAGACGGGGGTATGGGGTCAGAGGAAGGTAATGTGAAGCCCCTGCTGGAACGTCACTACTTTAAATGCCCAGTTATGTCAAGGTGGAGCTATGTTAGTGGTCTGCAACCCCTGGATTTACCATCCATGTTTATACGCTATCTACTGTGAGAAGAGCAAACGTTTTCAACCTGATCTGAGATCAGTTGCTTGGGATTAGATCAGATTCTGCAGGTACAGATCCTGATTGGTCAATGTAAGTATTGGCTCCAAGAGCAGAGGTGTCATACTGGTTCTGCAAAGGTCAATGTGGCTGAAGGTTATGGTTCCAACCTATCCAGAGCGCAGACACTGGCTACAGACACAGGTAATAGCCAGATGGGGCCAAAAGGAAACATTATTTCTCAGGCCCGGCACCAATTCTCCCACGCAGTGGTCCCCAACCCAGTGGTTGGGCACCACTGTCTTAGAGGACCAAAAAAAATCAGTCAGAGTCAGTCAGAAAGAAAGAATTCTCACTCAGGTGTGATTCCCAGGGAAACTAACTTCACTGTTTTTTAGTCCAACGTGAGAAAATTGGAGGTAAACATAGATAGATCTGTTCAGTTTAGACAGCCAAACAAAAGAGCACAGATAAAGCACAGTGCCCCCTATAGGGGTCAACACCCAGGTAGTCTGCTCAGCTGCCATTCTTAACGCAACCACACCTGGAATTTGCCAAAAACCTTCTGCACGGCAGGCAGGGATCTTACCACTACTCCTCTGTAGCCCCCCCTACAGCACACGCAAAGCAGCAGATAAAAGCTGAAAGCTTTTTAAGCATTATGTCAAGTGTATAAAATTACATTTTGTCAAATTTTGCTCGGAGTGAGGCTTTAAAAAGCTGTGTGTGTGCGTGTGTACTAGCCGTAACCTAATCTCCCTCCTGCTGTGACCCTGGGAGGTACACTGTAGGAGGTAAACCATCGCTCCCTCTGGCTCTTCGCTTTTTGTAATTCACAAACACGCAATGTAGAAAGAAGGAAGGAGAGAGACCGAGGTCATGGTCGGAGCAATAACATCTAAATGAAACTATTGATCTGTGCGATTCTGGAAGGCTTGAACTGAGATGCCGAACAATCACGTTGTGATGAAATGCACACGCAGGAGGCAGCAGTTGTCCTCTGGATGGAACAGAGGCTGTTTTTATTGGAGGCTGCAGATGCTAAGACATCACCACATTGGTATTACCTTTAAAACCAGGAAAAACAAAACAGCAGAGTGAGCAGAGAGCAGACTCAACGTCTCTGAGGCCAATGAAAGAACACACAGTTGTCACCTTTGACTGAAAATTGTCCAAAACCAAAAACTGGAATGAAAACCATATATTTATAAAGACTTCAACCAGACCCAGGCAAACTAAGGCCCGGGGGCCAGACGCAGCCCTTTAGGAATTTTAATCTGGCCCGCCTATCATCATTTTCCTTCTGCTTTATCTCTGCAATGCAAGCATTTCCCTAATAGATAGAATAAAAAAACTTTTTAGAAAAAGCATTTTAGAATTTTAGCTTTTATTCATGACTTAGTGAATTTCACGATGATGTACAACACAGCAGCTGCACAGCTCAAGTCTAGACTTGGATTTTTTTTTTTCACCCTCAAGGTGGAAAGCACGGGGTCAAAGGTGGTTGAGTGCTGAGAGGGTGTGTTGTGACCTCCGACCCGTGACATTAAGTCTCTACACTTAAAACAGAAGCCAAGAAGAAGAGAAAAAGATGAGCAAGTGCAGGGAAATCTCAGAGTTCAGGTATCATTAGTTGATGTAGAACAGGGATCTCAAACTCGTGGCCCGAGGGCCATTTGCAGCCCATGGAATTATATTTTGCGGCCCCTATCTTGATGTGAAAGTTGAATTTAAAGTACTATTTTATAGATTTATTCTCCACATTTTATGGTATATCCTATTGTTCTCCAAACCCTGGTCCACAGTCTCCTTCTGGTTCAATGTTGTATTACAAAGAATCTATGGGAAATTGATCAATTATTTTCTTTTGTATTGATTTTTTTTGTATTTTTTGAGCCCCATCTTATTTGAGTTTGAGACCCTTGATGTAGATAAAGTACTAGAAATTAAAACTAGCAGCTCTTAAGTCCAGTGTAGTATAGATATAGTATACAACAAATACTATATAACATAAACAAGAAGTTTTTGAGACATTACATAACATTTATACAAAAGTAAAGGAAAGTAAACATTGAACCTGGAACCCCACGGACCCTAGTCCAGTTCCTTAACCTGTAGGCCACCCCAAAAAAATTATATCAGATTTAACTTGGATTATTG
This sequence comes from Paraplagusia blochii, assembly GCA_016785265.1. Lineage (NCBI taxonomy): Eukaryota > Metazoa > Chordata > Actinopteri > Pleuronectiformes > Cynoglossidae > Paraplagusia > Paraplagusia blochii. The sequence goes on along the minus strand of JAFBJS010000371.1, from coordinate 121,157 downwards.
TGTCACTGGGTTCTTTTCACAACCCAATCAGACAGAGCCGCTGCTGTGTTTCGACCCAGTATTATTAGCTTCAGGACTGAGGGAAAATGCCCAAAGATGGAGTTGACTTCACTCCTGGGCTTTTGCTGACGTTTCTTGTGGTTAAAGCCACGAAAGCAACTTGAGGTAATGGTGGCAATGTGTGCCACCTCCACCTACACACACCCCCAGCCCACCACCACCACCACCCTCCATCTCTCACCCCCTGATGGATCACTTAACACACAAACAACACACACAGCTGAGAATTTTTTTTTTTCCTCCGTCTCTGTCCACCTCAGCCAGCGGCCTCCTCCTCCTCCTCCTCCTCCTTAGACAGGAAACCTCAGTTTCCACTCCTCCTCTGGGCCTCTCATTCCCTTTCTCTTCATCCTTCTGTTTTTTACTTTTGTTTTTTTTTTCTTAACTCAGATATTCTCTCCGCTCATTTGGTTTTACTTCATTTTCACTCTCTCTTTCTTAATCTTACAGTTTCTCACCTCCTTCCTCAGCCTTTAAAGATAAGATGATAAAATCCTAAATAATCCTCAATGTTCATGCGCTAGTTATCATTAAAGACAAAATTGAACCATCACCCTTTTGCCATTGGAGAGTTTGCCCTTTTACCCCTTCTGCAAAAATGCACCTGGGATCATACACAGGGTTATGTAATAGCCCAGCAGCGTGTTATCACTAGGGGAGGGCTGCTGAGGATAAAGACACTTATTGGAGTGATTTTCACAGCAGCTGCAGCACAGACTCTGGGACACGTGCATTCACATCCTTGGACGTTGAAGGTTCTGCAGAGGGGGGGGAAAGATTGCTGCATGTGCTTCCACAGGCAGGAATGTGTCTCTAATGTATCACAGAAACTCAAAAAGGAGACAGGGATGCATTAGAGGTGACAGAAGGAGCAGTCGGCACGTGAAGGTGGAGAGAAGAGAGTACGTGAACATTGCACAGGAGAGAACTGTGAGGAGCTGAGGAGAGAAGGAGTGCAACAGGAAGCCTCTCAGTGAGCTACTGATGGCCTCCAGCCAAAGTCTTCAGACACTGAGGAATTCCACGCAGAGGGCAAGGAGGGAGGAGGAAAGCGCCGGGAGAGAGGGAGGGTTAAAGGACGCAGCAGGGAGGGTGGGTCACATTTGCGGTTTGTTGTCAGAGGCGACTGCTGCATAAGGAAATCAGGAAGTATGGACATCCACAGTCGTGTATTAATAGTTGTTTTGTCCCAACTGTCCATTTTCAACTCCATCTGTCAATCAAACAAATATTTATATCATGCCAGCACACCAGGCAAGGGCAAACTAAGGCTCGGGGGCCGGATCCGGCGCGTTGAGCTTTTTATTGCGGCCCGCCAGCCTTGTCCAAATTAAATAATTTATTTCTATTATCAATATACTCCTTTTTTTCCATGCAATGTTTGCTGTTCCCCAGTAGATGACACCAGAAAGGCTATAAAAATCTAGTATTTTATGGCTAATACATTACTTTTACCTGCTATATGTCTTAGTTCTATAAAGGTTCCATCTTTCTGCTCTTGACTCGGCCCCTGTGTCTAATTCTGGGACCCAATGTGGCCCGCGAGTCAAAAGGTTTGCCCACCTCTGCAATAGACCTTACTTGGGAATTGAGCTTCAGATCAGTCAGTAGTTCCTCAAAAATGAAATGATCAACATATGTTGTCAGTCCGTCTGTACTCAGAGCTGTTAGACTCTGAGAGAGCAGTCTGAAAAATCAATACTGTGTGTGGAAATCCTCGTTGTCTCATAGCGTCACTTCGACTGTCTTAGTGTAGACAGACAAAGGTGAGGACAAAGACAGATAAGTATAAAGTCTGAGACCATGGGGGCAACACCCTTCAGAGCTGCTCCTGTCACTGTCAACATGACTGGTCTTTTTGCCTTTGCTAAAAAAAAAAACAACTTTTACTTCATGTGCAGTACCATTTTTGACCATTAGAAATCTGTGAATTTCTGTCTATTCTTATGCAAAAACAGAAAAAGAAAGAAAACAGAGGAATAGATGATTATTGAAACTATCTATGCTTTGCAGTTTTTCTACCCCATATCAGAACGCCAGCTTCACTGTCTGTCCCAGATTCCCCTCCTTTCTCAGACAGTCCAGGCCAGTTACGTCCTATTGCATAAAAACAGGGACAGTTTTCGAAACGCTGAGTGGGCGGCGACACTTTGAAGCCAAGATGTTTGCAGACTGACACCACAGAATGAGTGTGAATATCACTCCTTACACCGTGACCTCCCAGAGTCACACTCATGTTCCGGCCTGTGACGCTAAGATGATGCTACATGTTATGCATAACAGGACATCTGAGATTTTATCCTGTGACAGTGAACCTTCTGACCCACCAACCCTGAGATTACTGCACTGCACAGTGGCTTCACTCTCTGGGTTAAGTGGAGATGGTTGTTGGGATGGGAAATGGAACGCTTTAACGGAAACCATGTATAATTTACCATGTCCATCACAGGATCACTGCAGAGACATATAGATGTTGGTATTGTTATCAAGTCTTCTTCTTTTCCTTTGGGCTTGTCCCCTTTTCAGAGTCAACAATTTCCATCTCCCCCTGTCCCCTGTATCCTCGACTCTAACTCCAACTACCTCCATGTCCTCCCTCACTGCATCCATCAATCTATTCTTTGTCTCCTACCTGGTAGCTCCATCTCTAGGATCATTCTTCTACCAATGTATCCACTGTCCCTCCTCTGAACATGTCCAAACCATCTCAATCTGTCTTTTCTAGCTTTTTCTCCAAACCTTCCTGTCTGTGTTGTCCCTCTAATCTCCTCATTCCTGATCCTGTCCATCCTTGTCTCTCCTCAGCAGAGACCCTCAGCATCTTTAACTCGTCCACCTCCATGACTCAGGACTACAGGACTCTTAAAGTTCCATCTGATTTTTGCGACCACACTGAGAGAGATTGATCATCATTTAAAAGGAAAGACACTTTTTTCAGCCACATTATTCACCAACAACTACTTCAGTAACTATAACCAACTGTCAGCAGATAACTACAAAAAAGAAGAAGATGATTCGTCCACATTTTTTTTTGCTTAAATGCAACGTATACAATAGTTGGGAGTCAGGGAGAAGGTTTGATGTTTGGAGGTAAAAATTTAAGAGTCTTTAAAAAATCGTTTCCTTTCCAACATAAATCAGCCAACATGTTGAAACAGCTAATACGCAAATGTCGTTTTGATTAAATATATTTATTTTCCTTTAATCTTTAGAAAAGATGTGAAGCCTAAGGGTAAAAATATCATTCTTATTAATGGGGATTTTACTATGTGAGTTTTGAAGGAAAATCACACTTTGGCACCGGGTTGGCAACGTCCCTCCTCCAGCTACAGTCAGAACCTTAGTAGCTGTTGGTTGACGTGAACAATATGCAGTGGAGGCTCCACATGCAGCAACATGTGTTTTGAGTCACGGCTTTGTCGCTCGCCCACCTCCTCCCATTCTCCATCAGGCAGCAGCAGCTTTTAATCAACAGGTTGAATCTACGGGTGTAGTATCACCAAGGTAATCAGTGATTAACAGTTAAACCCCGCCCTCGTCCACAGTGATTCAGGATCCTGGCAATAAACCCACGTCCACTGTTTCTGCTCATGGTCCTTTACACAACTGCACTGTGGGCTTTGAAGAGCAGTGAGTAATGTAGCAGCAACGTGGGGCATTTCACAACATAGCAGTGTCATGGAGGGGCAGGAAACCAGTCAACGCACTGGGAGGCACTACATTCTTCTCACAGATGAGAGGAGAGGGGAAGAGAAGAGTGAGGAAAGGAGTGAAGGAGACAGGAGAGGAGTGGAACTAGGACAGCAGATAGGACAGGAGAGAAGAGAAGAAGAGCAGAGAGGAAATGTGAGGAGGGAAGAGGAAAGCACAGGAGTGGAGATGAAATTAAAGAAGAACAGAGGAGATGAGATTAAAGGAGAAGAGAGGAGTGAAGGAAATAGGAGTGATGACAAGAGGAAAGAGGAAAAGAGAGAAGTGAAGAGGAGAGAAAAGGGCATGAGATGAGACTAAAGAAGAGAAGAGAGGAGATAAGGAGAGAGGAGATGAAATTAATGAAGAAGGGAGGAGGAGATGACAGGAGAGGAAAGGAGAGATGAAGAGCAGAGAAGAGGGAAGAGGAGAACACAGGAGGACATTGAGGGGAGAGGACAGAACAGCAGAGGAAAGGACATGAGGCAGAGGGGAGATGAAAGAAGAAGAGGAAAGGAAAGGAAAGGCGAGATAATGAGAGGAAGCAAGAGGAGACAAGAGGACAGGAAAGAAGAAGGAAGGAGAGTTGAGGAAAGGGAGAAGGAACAGAGGAGGAGAGAGGATCTAGGAGAAGAGATGAAAAAAGACAACAGTTGAGATGAAAGTAGAAGAGAGGGTCAAAAAAAGAAAGGAGAAAAGAGGAGAGCAAAAAGTGTCTGCCCAATGTATTGCAATGTAATGAAAGAAAGAAAAGGAGAGGGAAGGAAAGGAGGAGGAGGAGGAGGAGAATGTGTTTGTCTTTGCACTCCTGAGGTTTGATGGACATCCTCAGCCTGCATTGCTTTGACCTCCCACTAACTGCTGGGCCTCTTTACCTCCTGCAGCTCCCTAAATGCATTCCCTTCAACCTTTCCTCCTCTTCCTGCTCCTCCTCCTCCTTCTCCTCCACTCTCATCCTGTCTCTCCCATACATCCACATAAATACCAGACTGTATGATCGGCCTCAGCTTTATTCCCTCCTGGTTTTCACAGAAGACTGTCTGTGACCAGTCTCTCCCAGTTAACCCTCCAGTGTCTCCTTCTCCCACTCCTTCCCCCTCTCCTCCCCTCCTCTCCTCTCCTCAGACCATTCCTGTGGCCTCTCACGACAGGCAGTGATGCAATCCTCCGACTCCTGCGTGCAATCACAGGGTCTGGAGTTGGACTGCCAGCCAAGCAGGGGCGTCACCGCACCACACTCAGTCAGAACGCAACAGGAGAGGAAAGAGGAGAGGGTGGAGTAGTGAGGGGCTGGGGGCGAAGTGGGTGGAGGAAAGAGGAGACTGAAGCCAACGTCAGCAGCAGAAAAAAACAGTTGAGATCTGGTGGAAGGTGAAGGAAGGAAAAGTTTAGTGATACGAGTTAACAACTCAGTTTTAGAGCTGGTGGTAAACTGGCTGAGCATGTTTTTTGTTTCTCCTCCTGTGGTTTGGTGTTTTTCTTCCAAGGTACTGAGTGATGCTATGAATATATTAAATTTACTGGAACAGCATCCCAGCGCCTGTCAGCCCACTGACCAGCTGTGTCTATTTAACTGGGGTTCCTGGAAAGTGTCTGTGATGGTGAACAGTCCTCGCTTCGCCCACACCAGATACTGTCATTCCAGCTTCTTACACCTACAGTGAGATGCTCTCACACACTCAGGCCAACACCAGGATTTCAAGGAGGCAAATCTACTTTTTACCAACAGACTTTGGAATTTCCTGGAAACCAAAAAATATCAACATCAAGTGTTTTTTTTTTCAGATAGAAATAAAAGTATCTATTCATCAAAACCCAAACCCAACCCCCGTGACGTGTCCCGGTCGAGCCCAGCACAGGGAGTAATGTTAAAAAGTTGAAAAGACGCTGAGATTCTCTTTAGGAGAGACAGTTGAGAACCACTGATTTAGGACACACTTCATTTATGAGGTCTATCTTGCTCATGACTAACAGGTCATTGGGATCCAACACTCACAGACCACCTGTTGTATGGATTTCAACTGTCGAAATTTCCATTGGAGATCTTTAAGTGAAGCGAAATTAACCACAGAAGCGAAAAATCTGTCATAGTAACAGGACAAAAACAAACACAAAGGATGTGCTACAACATTGCACATACCAGGCTAATATTACAAATTCAGCCAGTCTATAGGGTCTTTATATCGGCGGGACAACTCTAGTACACATTTGATGTGATCTCACGGACCAAATAAAATTACACTGTGGGCCAGATTTGGTCCCCGGGCCTTAGTTTGACCCATTATGAGTAATGGAATGGCATTGATATATATTTCTGTATTGGTCCATATCATTTTCATATGGGAACTGCAGCTGTCCAGAGCTTGATGGTACCACTCCAGCTGTAGGACCGTGCACGTCCCACACTGTGTTCCCTGACGGAGACATTATGGCACCACAGGCATGAGAAAGAAACGACTTTCAACTTTGGATACCGACTCCAACCACTTTCCCTCGTCTGCAGCTCATTGTGCACTGCCTGGGAACCAAGATTTCTTCCTCAATAGTCGGGGTAATATGACTCCAACAGCAGCTTTATGCAACACGGCCTCTGGCAGGCTGGAGGTGCAGCGTGGGGCGGGGTGGCGGCCGCCTGGCACTGCAGAGTCCTATCTGGCACATCAGAATTCCTGGCTGGCCACTCCCTGTCCCCGGAGAGGAGTGGGCGACACCTCTGCGGCGGCCGCGCTGATCAGGACAGAGGGGAGCGTGCGCGGCCAGATGTGGGCCGGACACAGCGGGTCTAGGTTGCGTTAGAGAGTACGTGACTCTACTGTATGTGGTTTGAGGGAGAGGAGGAACATGGCAGGGGCTCAGATTCCAAAACCAAAGCACACTGTGAGGAGAGGAAAACAGGAAAGGGAGAATACAAAACAGCAGAAAGCAATTAGCAGACGTCATGACGTGATGGGAGTCTGTGTGGAGACAGAAGCAGAAGCTTCACAGAGATCCTGCATCTCCACAGATACAGTAGAGCGTCACTGTCTGATATACACTTCTGTTTCAACCCCACTTCCTCTCCTGGCAGCCTTCAAACATAAACACCACTCAGATGAAGCCGTGCCAACTAGAAGGAGTCCAGTTCTCCCTCTTCACATGGAGGCCTGTGTCTGCTGTCTCACTCCCACCCACCACTGCTGGCAGTAAGACAAGGTCAATATGATAAGCTTTTCTTTTCAGTATATCCGTCTTTCTGTCTCTCTCTCTGTTCATCAAGTGACACACTGTCCACAGAGTTCATCTGTTCTAAACGTACAGCAGACACAGAGGAAGATAGTGGAGGTAAAAGACAGAGGAAGAGGAAGAGCGAGACAGAGATGTGAAGAATGGACAGGTGGAGGATTTGGAGAAAGAAACAGACTTGAGAGATTTGTTGTAAAATTAAGCTTTGATTTTAATTTTTTTAAACCTGGTGGTGGGGGGATTCGAACTGGGGACCTTGCAGACCCAAGTCTGCTCCCTTAACCACTAAGCCACCAACTGCCCCAACTCCTTGTATCACGATTTTAAAAAATATTTTTTAATCATCTGCGTAGGTTCTAAGTCATACAGATCATTAAATCTAAAAAACAGTTACTTCGAGGACAACTGGACATAGTGTGTTTCGTGAAGACGTTTCACCTGTCATCCAAGAGGCGACTATGTCCAGTTGTCCTCCATATAACTTTTGATTCTGTTGCTGTCATTGCTCTTATTAAAACATTGTTCAGTCCTGCAGATTTGAAGACGACAGTCAGACGTGTCTAGACTCCAGTTAGTGCTTGTATTCAGGACATCAGTCCTGCTCTGACAGACTCAAGGACGATGGACTGAACACCACTCATGGGCGTCCAACCTGATAAACAGCACTTATGCAGAACAATAATCTGTATCACACTAAAAGCAAAATTTGAAAAACATGGAATGTCTAAAAGCAGTGTTTTTTTTATCAGTACAAGGCCGTAACTATTGATGTAAGAACTAAAGTGATTTTGGTTATTATCAAAAAACATAGAAAATAACTAGAAATCAGCTCTGAAATAAAACTATTATGAGCTATGTTTGTTATGTTGTCCAAACAAATGCCCCTTTAGAGGAACCAGGCATTAAAATGAACCAGAAATTGAAGAAAACAGCAGAGTGGTCTCTATTGGACAACTGGTGAAGGAGACAAATATTGACGTACCTAATGGAAGTATCCAAGGTCGGTATTTATTTATTTCACTTTATTTCACTGACTGAAATAATAAACCAAAAATTTTCCCAAATTACATACAGCTCCTTCATGCCAAAACAAAACAACCAGAGAGCACGTAAATCACACGAGGCCCTGGAAACATCTCCACCAAAACCACAGAGACGGTAAACAATGAGGAAGCCAAACTTTTCTCCGTCCCACATGGTATGTACAATATTGGACGGATCTGTGAAGCTGCTCCGTGAGATTCATGGAAAGTGGGAGCAATGAAATGGCAAAGGAGAGGGCAACAGAGGAGAGAGAGGAGAAGAGAAGTCTCAAATCAAGGAGGAGATGGAGTTCCAGGGAATTAGGGGCGGAGGGGGGAGAGCCAGAAGGGGGCAACGTCTGGAAGGGAGTTGACAGGACTGGATATGCCCAGACACAGAGCCAGGCCCAGGCCCAGACTTGAGAGCCTTATTTGAGTCTCAAAAATGCCTCACCCCTCAACCCCGTCCCTGCAAAAAACAAACACACACACACACACACTCAGCAGTGGTTGATCTTCGGCATCACCCGCTTCCCAGCATGTTACTCCTCACTTACAGGCAGAGCCACTCCGTCCAACTCCTCCCTTTCTTTTCTCTTCAAACAAGCAAACATACCTCAGTCAGACTCCACTGCCTTCAGTGCCGCTGAGGTTGTGCGGGAGAATCCAGGGTGTTGGCCAAGCAAGTAAATAATAATACAAACCATCTGTGTCTCAACTTAAACCACACTGCAGCGAGAAAGAAACTCACAGCCTCCTGAACCAGAAAAGAAATTTGTGAAAAGCTCTTTTTTTTTACTAGGCGTCTACCATAATACACTCAGTTAAATATTCAGTATGATGATGGAATCTAGCCAAAACTATGTTTCCTCCAACTTCCCGCCTTCTCGCCCCACTCATACCTCGCCAGGTTCTTATGGAGCCAAAATAGTCTCAAGAAGAACACACTCGTAAGCACAGATCAGCAAAGCGGCAATGGCGAGCGTTCTTACGAGTGTAAGTATGTAAGCATGTTATAACATGATACTTAAACTCAAACGCTCGCCATTCCCGCTTCCAGACGCGAATTTTCTTGGACGCGAACTTGGTTTTTGGGTGCAGTTGAGTGACGTCACAAGCACCCTTGTGGGGACACTGCCCTGTGATTGGCTGCAAATGAGTGAGATTTCTGATTGGCTGGTGACGGAGTGACGTAGCAAAATTACGCTCGCAAATCTGGTCTGGGTACGACGAATTTCGTGCGCGTAGTTTTACAAATTAAAAGCCCGATTAGCATGCACGTACCACAAAAACATATTACTGTCTCTTATACACATCTTTCCTCAGAAATACCAAATCCACATGTCTCCAGAAATAAAAACAAGTCCTTTTCCTGCTTGGGACAGAGGGCAGGTCTGGGAAGCAACTAGGGAGAAGAGAGGAGAGTGTCGATCTGATATCCTCATCATGCAGGTGAGAGTGGACATTTCTTCTGGTTCCCAGGCCTGTCTCTTATACACATCTAGATGTGTATAAGAGACAGGTACGACTGCAGTCACCTACGCTGTCGCACATATGGCTGTGATTATTACAGATAACAGTGTTTGTGGAAAACATGCACGGAGCCAGACTGTAATATTTACTTGGGAGCGCTTTTTGCTTGACTTGGACCTTAATAGTAAATAAAATTTACACTTTTCGCAGTTATTTTTTATCGTAGAACCACAAAACCCTCAGAGCTGCAGATGGAGAAAACAAGACTTTATCAGCAGCCTCAGTAAATCCAGAGACATGAAGTGAAAATGACAGGATTCAAAGAGAGAATAATAAGCACAGTTGGCAGTGGAACACAGCAGTGAACAACAAAAGCTGAGTCATTTATAAAAACATGAATATTCACCACCAGAATAAACCAGTTTTAATTAAAAACTGACTTTTTATACTGAATTAAAAAACAATGCCTTTGCATTAATGGTTCATGTGCAGTTTAGGGATGGGGGCGTGTAGGAAATAGATGTAATAGATGTCTATGGAGATGTGGAATAAACACAGTTATTATTTTTAAGTGTCTTTTTCAATCTAGGGTCTTGGGCAGGCATGGGCAAACTAAGGCCCGGGGGCCAGATGCGGCCCGTTGAGCTTTTTAATGCGGCCCGCCTGCCTTGTCCAAATTAAATATTTGATTTGTATTATCAATGCTTGCTGTTGCTCATATATATATGACACCAGTAAAGCTATAAGAAGTTTAGCATTTTAGGTTTTATACATTCATTTTTTTCCTATGATTTATCTTGGTTATAAAGAAGTTTTATCAAAAGTGGCCAAAAGTGTCCCACTGCCCACCTCTGGGCTTGGGGCTGTGGTGGCCTAGTGGTTAAGGACCAAACTGGGGTCCAGAGGGTTCCGAGTTCGAATCCACCAACTGCCAGGTTACCACTCAGGTCCACTGAGCGTGGCACTGTCCCCACCCACTGCTTTCCGGGTGTTCAAAGCTGTCCACTGTTCACTTTGGTGATGGGTAAAATAGAGAGGTGATATTTTGTTGTGAACAGTGGTGTGAATCACAATGACAAGGAGTTTCTCTACTTTCCTTCCTTTCCAATGGCAGATACTGTACTGTTATGATTGGTCTATTAAGATTCCATTGTCAGAAAAAGACACACTAATGCATGACAGGTGGCTCTGTGGCCGAGGTATGAGATTATTGGCTGAATATTTTAGTATTTATTCAGTTGTTTTTCACCTGGTTTTCTAAGATCTAAGATCTCTAAGATCACAACACTTAACGGACTACATTCGGATTCACAGTGACCCTAGGACTCTAACTGTACAGTACAGCCTATGGCTGAGCTCCCTCATGCTTGAATGAAATCGCTGTCCACTTGAGTTAGTGTTCATTATCTGGATTATGTAAGCGTACAAACTGACACAAATGCCATGACCCCCTGATAACACACAGTGCGTTATTATCCTCCTGAAAACAAAGCAAGTGTGCATCAGGTGCCTTGTTTTCACCGTCCGCTGCCTCCTTCTCTGACCACCGTAATCCTCTCTCCCCTGCTGCTGAGTTGCATTTTAGCCGATCTGTAATCCCCAGTAACTATGAGCCCCCCGCTGCGTATTAATTCAAGCGCTCTCTCTCTGCATGTCGTCTCTCTGCCACTTAAATTCCACCCACTTGGAGGAACCCCAGTCTTCGGGGATTTATATTCCCCAGTGGTAAGCATATTTTGGCTCACCATGAAAGTTAAAAAAAGAAAATTGGTGAGCTTTCCTTACATCATGTCTTGGCAAAAGTTTAGCAACCAAACAAACACGCTTTACTTTATATCAGATGAGGTTTTCAGGGTTTAAGTTCCAATGCTGTTTGGGTTCCCACCGTCCTTCTACCGCATACCTCGTGGTTTCACTCTGACGCAGGAATATGCCATTAGGGTCCACCTTTTCCACCATAAAGCAGCTGCACTTCCCTCTCTGTTTGGGACCTCAGTGGTATGATGTCACACAGTTGTGGTGTGGGGTAAATTCACAAAAACAGGGGGAAAAACAGGGGAGGCTGAAGGGGCGGGGGGTCTCAATGACGACCACACCCATAATTTAATTTCCGAGGCTTACAAGGTAGGAACGCTGCTGCAGGAACCTGCAACTCCCACAGCTCTTGGCTAGCTGTGGCTCCCACCAGCTGCCCAAACATATACGTTTGCAGTTGGAACGGGAAAAAGTAGCCAAGAAAAAAAAGGACTGGCCGCAAATACACACATGCTGTGAGAGTGGAACGACACCGCAGGGATGCATGGCTGCACCACATCTGGCTTCATATGGTGGTGTTTAGATTCCACTCCTTGCAGAAACGAAGAGTCAATGAGTGGCAGGTCTGGATCTGCTCTGATCCATGGATCTGGTGGCTAGAAAACCCATCAACCAATGGGATAATCAATGCAGTGGGCCGGCTAAGGATGAGGATGAGGGAAGCAAGTTCAGAGGGGGGTTGGGGTTTAATTGATGAGGCCAATAATAGAGAAGGGAGTCAGACTTGTGGCTGAGCTAAGACTCTTTCCCACACTCTTTGAATATGATCCACCAAACTGTCCCATATCCTACCTCAGTGTTCTGTCTTATTGTATTTACACTGTTGTACCACATCTTCATCCACCTATCCATCACCAGGTCTTGGGGCAGCGTCCTTTACGACCCCCACCGAAATCGCACTACAACGTACCAGCTCATGAACGTTCCTGTGGGTGTTGAACCCATGGAAAGCGCCAACCGCCTTAAGCAAGATTCAGCCTCGTCCAGAGGGTGAACCCTGGAGTTCCACACCAACGACAGAGACACTGTCTCTGGGCCAAATCGCCAGTCACACAAAAATTTTGGAATTCAACAACGTCCTTAGTGTCCGCCTCATTCTACACCGTGACCTGAGGCTTTTTAATGATCCGGCCTTATTCCATTACAGCACATAGCTTGTTAGGTCTGCCTTGGCAGGGCCCAACTCTCTCCCGTGGCATCTCCCTGGAACAATGGGCCCATGGGAGGCAGCCAATAGGGAGAAGGTCCATCCCAACCCTGTCCCAGTGTGCACACACACAATTAGGGACAGTGTGATTGCTTAATTGGAGGAAAATAGCTCTTTATCTAGGCCTCTCTGGCAGTTCTCTCACTTCCCCTGTCCTCTCCTGTAAATGTGTGGCTTCAGCACAGTTTGATGAAGAAGAATTAAATCAAATACAAGGACAAACAGGTGTCAGAAAACGTTAGTTTCAAAGGTCAAGCAGGACACATGGACTCATGCACAAATTGTACCTGAACGCACAGGAATTTATCAAGACAACCCCACGTGTGTCCACCTGAGGACCATGTTGACCACCTGAAATAATGCCAGACCCAGACCTAGAACTGTGTGCAAACTAAAAGCTTCTGTAAATACAGTTACAGATAAAGGAGTGTTCACCTCAGATGACGGTTATCCTTTATTTACCAATACAATCAATAGCTGTGGTGGCTTCTAGCAGACGTTGAACTCTTTATCAGATGTTTTGACAGGAGATCACACAGATCCATCACAGCATCTTGCACAACAGCTGGCTGAGCTGAGCTGAGATGTTCGCCTCTGAACAGCACAGCAGTGCAGCTCCACAAAATTATTACGGGTTTGGAAAAAAACAGAGTAGGAGGATGAAGGTTTTGACTTTTGCAAACAGGCATAAAGGGCGTCTTCTATTCGGATCTGGTGCGTGCGTAAAAGCCGCAACAGAACCGCCGACGTAGCCGGCCTCGAATACCTGCACTCCAGGCTGCAGGAGTCAAGTGTCAAGCGCCGGAGACTGGAAGTCTCTAACCATGAGCTGAGAACACACATACAAATGATATACAAAACAGAGATTCCTCCCGACTTACCTCACAGGGAAAATGCCTCGGATCCAGCAGCGATATCTCCGCCTCTGTCCTCCCTCTCCGCGGCGCAAACTTCTCACGCAAAGTCCTGAGGCTCGAGCCGCGTCGTCGTCAAGTGACAGTCCGTCAAAGTGTCGCTCTCTCGTCGTTGAAAACGCAAAAAAAGCGCCTCGACACGTCGGAGAAAAATATTAAGAGGAGTTCGTGAAGGCGGTCTGTTCCCAGACCATTGTCAGGATCGTTAGTGAGCGTGGACAAATCACGCATGAACCCAAACGTAGCTTATGTGACAGCTGCTTGTCTTAAATAAAGACTAATCTATGGGAGGACAGTCTGTCAGTTGCCGCGGAATGAGACGCTCTGCGTGTCATCATTCCACTGGAAACCCGTCAAAAAGTGTAAACACGCAGATCCGCAGCCCGGAGTGAGGAGAACGAAGAGCTCTGCTTTGGTTTTTTGCATCTAAAAACGTCTGGTTCCTTCCCTAAATACGCGGCGCATCGCCCGGTGGCAACGCTGGTCAAGTGTGCGGGGGTGTCCCGTGGGCGCCCGAGGTTCTCCCGTGGGGGTGGGAGGGCAGTACAGACCCCAAGGATGGCGCACGGACTGGAGGGTTAGGGTGTTCGGAGATAGGGCGGGTTGGCGACGGGATGAGGGCTTAGAGGAGGAAGAGGAGGAGGATCGTCTACGTCTTCTTCGCTGCTCTTCCAGATGCTGAGGTGAAACTGTTGCCTTGCGTCTCTCGCTGTTCTCCCCCTGTCTCTCCGGCTTGTTCTCCCCCCTCTGTGCACTCCAGGAGACACTGTTGATGGTCGTCTCCCCCACGAGCGTCTGAGGCGCACAGACAGGCGTCCGGAGCGCAGCCAGTCCGTCAGGACCAGCCCAGAGTCTGCCAGCTCAGCGCATGCTTACTGCTCCGCCCCTCCAGCATGGGCAGTCCCCGGCTCCTCTCCAAACTCTCTTCTCCGACTCCTTCTTCTTCTTCTTCTTCTCCTCTCTCTGCGCCCACGGCCGTCTCTCCGCCTCAGCTCCGTCATCAGCGGGCTCTCTCATAAAGGTCAACAACCATCTGTTTTATTGCTTGTTGAAAATGTCTTCTCCTCCAGGAGAAACCCACTTATAGACAGACCTCTGCCTCAACAGGTTGTCATTGTCAAGTGTTACATAATCCAACCCTCCTCACAGCCAGAGGCTTCACTGTTCCATTGTATTTGAAGATTAATAAAACTTTATGGCAAAGTTAATGTCCAACCAGTCTGTCTGGCAACCCAGACAGACTATTGGAGTTGGAATATAACTGTAAATTACAATTATATTATAACAAGGAAAAAAGTTCTTCCCTATTCCGCCATCAGTGTTACATTCACATACAGCAGACACTTTCATCCTGACCTACGTACGTTCCTCTGGGAATCAAACCTAAGACTCTCTGTTGCTTCAAATGCACTACACTACAGAACTACTTTTGTAGTTCATTGTTTTCTGGTGCTTTCCCTCCTTTTGTAACAATTAATCCCTACATTGTTATCTGTGCATTGGTTTTGTCTCCCCAGTTTGAGTTTGGTGAGTTTCAGGGGTCTCAAATTTGGGCCCGTGGGCCATTTGTGGCCCGTGGAACGATATTTTGCGGCCCCCACTTTGATGTGAAAGTTTAATTCATGATAATATTTTATAGATTTGTTCTCCACATTTTATGCTAAATCCTATAGTTCTCAAAACCCCGATCCACAGCCTCCTTGTGGTTCAGTGTTGTATTACACAGAATCTATGGTAAACTGATTTTTTCTTTTCTTCTGTATTGAACACTGACACGGCCCTTCAGTAAAATGATAGTGTAGGTAGGTGGTCCTCAACCCCTGGTTTTGATAGTTTTAATTACCAACAAGGCCTTTGCTTTGTCCAAGAGGCAATGTTTTTGAGGCAATTTGGTCTGAAGTTCCAGTGTTTATGTCCTGGGCAAGGTTTGAATCCCGGTGAGGGCGTGGGGCTTCCAGTGGGCTCACCACCCACAGGGATGCTCACAATACGGTGCAGTGTGATTTGGGTGGCAGTAGTGGAGACTACTGACCTAGTAACAGATGAGCTGGGGAGGGGTCACCTCTGGATGAATGGTGGGAATATCTAGATTGGAAAACTGTCACTAGCATGTAATTCCATTGTAATGACAGCGATTACTATTAATTAATGTCAACACAGTGTGAAACATAATCCGAGATGACAATCCTGCAGCATCAAGGCAGATTGGACTTGTTTATCCATCGTCATCTAAATGATGATGGGATTTTTACGATGTCACTGCATCTTATCCCCAGCTGTACTGTTGTTGTAGCCAAAATGGTGAAAAGCGTACGCGTTGATTAAGATGCTCTGTGTTGGTAACAGCAGCGACAGCATCAGCAGCAGCCGCAGCAGCAGCAGCAGCAGGAGACTGCTGTCCCTAAAAGCCCTCCCTCTCTTACTCCTCCTTCTCCTTCTCCTCCTCTTCCTCTGTGCACTGTTGCTGAGCAGCTCTGCCAGTACGTCAGCTGATCCCTCTTACTCACTGCTTATCACAGCCACTGGAGTAGCTGCAGCTGAGTAACCCTGATCTTTATGTGATGCTAATTAGCCTAAGCTTGTTTCAATGAAAATAACAAATAAAAAAAACACGTCTCTTTTCATGTCTTCTCTTCCTGGGATAAAATAAAAAGTTTCCTAACAAATAAACTTCACCCACTGAAAATGTACTAAACCAGTGATTCTCAATGGGTGGGTTGTGACCCAAAAGTGGGTCGTTGGGCCTGTGACTGACTGGAACCCCACCAGTTGAGAACCACTGTTTCGAATGGCAAAGATATATATGATTCATGGCTGGCAGTGGTGGGTTAGTGGTTAAGAAAGCAGACCTGGGTCTGGAAGGCTTTAGGTTCTAATCCCCCAGCTGCTAGGTTGCCACTGAGGTGCTCTGAGCCTAGCACCGTCTGGACCCACATAACCTCCAGGGGGCCTGACTTTATACTTTGGGAATGTGCTAAACCAGTGATTCTCAACTGGTGGGTTGTGACCCAAAAGTGGGTCGCTGGGCCTTTGTCTGGGCAGTAAAAAAGTTTAAAAATAAAACATTTTATACATTTAATGATAAAATATTTTTTTAAAAGTTTCAAAGTTGGATATTATAGTGCAGTTTTATTAATATATATACATATAGAAATATATACAGTATACTGTGCATATATCTATATATGTATATAAATATATGCACGTGTGCATATGTACATATAAATATATACATGTATATATATTAAATAATATATTTATTAATATATGTATTGATTTATTAAATGATAAAATGATATTTTTACATTTGTCATAGTAAGACAATATAGCGCGTTTTGAGTTTTCATCTACTGTATTAATATATATACAAATATATATATATTTATATACTGTACATGTCCATGTACATATATGTAAATGTATGTAAAAATATATGTACGTATGTATATATGCTCATATAATATTTGGCAATTTTATACACCCAAACAAAAAAAGGACTGATAGAGATACGAGCGAATTAGTCCAGATTTGAAGAGGTTCAATCCTATTACCCCGGATGTATTTTTTTACAGACTTGTTTTTTTATCTCCTATCTGTCCAGATCAGTGACCTTAAACTTTCTCTTGGTTTTATAATCCATTCCCCGTCGAGTGTTTCAGCTGTTCCAGTCCACATGTGCGCCGTTCTTTCCCGCAGTAAATAGTCCTTTGTTTACATGCAGTCCCCAGTCTGTGCGGAAGGAGGCTTTTGGTAGTGCAGTGTGTGACTTCTACCAGCTGTTTCCCGCCTTGAAAGCCATCCGATCAGCTGCGCACACACACACACACACACACACACGCGGCCATGCAGAGAAAGCGAAGGGGAGGGAGAGAGAGGGAGAGAAAGAGAGAGAGAGAGAGGTAGCGCACCACACACAACGAGGGAACCCCATCAGCTGGAAATCGAGTAACATTACAACTCTCAGCTGCTTCAAACTACTCCATTCCACTCACGGAGGATCTACATTTTCATTAAGGATTCCACTCGCGTCCGATCGCGGGACTTTTGCTCCGTAACGTCATCATTTGGCTTTTTATTCCACGAGGACTGTTGGCTGTTTTTAAGGGGGGAACAAACTGGCGAGAGAGAGGCGAGCATGGAGTATTTCATGGTGCCAGCTCAGAAGGTGCCCTCCTTGCAACATTTCAGGAAAACGGAGAAAGAAGTGATCGGAGGTCTCTGTAGGTGCGTATCAACCCGCTTCATTCACTGCCTTTCGATTCTCATTCTTATCATTAGAGTGGACCGCGAATGAGGCAACACGCTTGTTATTGTGTACATGACCTACTGGCGGGGGTCTGTGGGTGTTTATTATCAACCTGGGGTCCGATAACGCTGCGGGTGACCGAGTGCGGGCTCGGGCTCGCACTTCTACGCACCGATCGTGATGTAATTTCACACATTGGGCTCAGAAATCGACGTAATTTGTGGCGAACAAACATAAACCACGTGGTTCCAGGCACACCACGCTGCTGCTGCGCTCCAGAGCGCATCCACGCTCTATTTACCCCCGAATTATCCCCCAGTGTCCGCTCCATTAGCCCCACTTTGCATAATAAAGAAGAGTGTAACGCGATCGGTGTGAACGGGGTTGTTTACACCGAACGGGTCTCACGGTTTTGGTCCGTTTCTTCCAGACGGTGGTTAAGTTATTGTGGGTAGTGCGGCCATGCTGCTGCTCTGGGCTCAGGCTAAAAGTGATGAAGGGGGTCTGGCGTCGGTTTCCTGTCTGTGGCGCCGTGTTTTCGCTCAGTCTGTTAGGGGAGAAAATTCACAACCCGGGCTGAAATGTGTCTGTCTTTCAACGTGGTGATAGTTTATTTAATTCTTAGGGTCGTGTTGGCTCCAGCGAGTCGCCGCCGCCGCTGCGTCTTTTCTGCCTGCCCCTCTGCCATGCTGCTGCCGCATTGTTGTAATGGCGGAGGACACAAAGTGCGAGGGCTGGAGCACAGCTGCGGCGGCCAGCGCTGCTCCGACCCGGGAGTCTTCGGGACACACTCGGATACATTATCGTGTAATACGGCGTGTTGATATTAAAGCCGGGGAAACAACGATATTTAAAAGGCGTTGTGATAAATAAGGGGGTGTGTTTGTCGCTCGAGGCCCGTCGATACGTCCGCAGCTCTGTTAGAAGAGGAAGGCGGAGGGATCGGCTGCTCGTTGAAGCGCGATGCATGCTGGGAAACGGAGTCCTGTTTTGATTTCTCGGTTTCCCAAAGCACAAAAATTGATAATAGGTTTATTTGTGACCATAAATCTCGGCAATAGAATTACAACTTCATTAAGAAGCGCAGTGCATGGTGGGAAACAAGACATGTTTTGAGTTTTCTGTTTCCCAAAGCACAAAAATCGATAATAGCTTTATTTTGGGGCATGAACCTCAACAACAGAATTACTTCTTCCTAAAGACAAGTTTCCGTAAAACTTGTTTGCTGGTTTTACGGCGTTTTTTGAGTAATTGCGTGTTTTTGTTTTATTTTGTTGAACTAAAAAGGTAGAATAGAAGGGAAAGCAAACTCCTTGCCATTGTTATTCATCGTTGTGTGTCATTCTTGCACACAACGATGCTAAGTGCACCTCAGTCTCACTTGATGGATTTGAACCGGACACCCTCCAGACCCTGGTCCAGTTTTCTTACCCACTAGACCACCACTGCATTTTAATTATTTTGGACAATGCTTTATTTGGGCACATGGTCAGTCCTTGTTCCTTCCACCATAACTGCTGGCCCAGTGGTTAAGGAACCGCAAGTGTTTCACGTTCGAGTCCCTCAACTGTGAAAATACCTACACGCTGCTCCCTGGGTGTGTATCACAGTGACAAGGAGTTTACTTTCTTAATTATTTTTACAGTAACTATTTAGTTGATGAACTGACCAACCAAAAATGTCGCCTGTCTTTTATTTTCATTGAACTGTTTCTGTTTTAGTCCCAGTTTTATTCACTGCCTGCCCTGGAGGTCCAACCTCTGAAGGTCTATGAAATAGCTCTCTGTCCAGTTCTGGACGTGTTTACCAGCCACTGTGTTTGCTGGATGTGCAGCCAGTGTTGGTGCGCTTGTGTTTTGGTGGCAAACACAGTCACACACCCCTCTCCTCATCTGTGCACAATTGTTCCCAGTGTTTGTACTGTGGCAGCTGAGTCAGTAGAGATAAGAGGGGATTGGCTGGAGGACGTCCCACAGACACAGGGGGCTGTTAGGGGAACTTCACCTACAATTTCCCCTTGTCTGGCTGCAAATTACATTATTTGTCCTCACACACCCCAGTTGTAATATTACCAGAGATACTTTCGGTTTGCTTGAAACTAAACTGAGGCCTGTACTCAAAAAGTATGTTCGCCATCTGTCAAACTAATGTTCTCTGTTTTGCGTCCATTTTCTCTGTTCTATCACTGTGCATGTTTTTTAAACAGAAACAAAGTCGGAGAGAACGGTTTAGAGGAAATGATTGTGACTAATCAACCGTGCATCACAATGTGCTGCACCAGGACAGATGTAAGGCAGCCCTGACTAACTGACACAACTGAGATGTGATTCATTTTTCGGATTCTCTCAATGGAAACTCCTGATCTGTGGTCCATGAGACACTTTCTCTCCTCCAGTGTCAGGACTTTCACTTATATTTGACGACAATATTTAAGGAGATTTTGGAGGCTACGTCCTGAGTCCAGTTTACGGCTATGGGGTAGAGACTCCGGGGACATAAGGTCTCCGGTCGAACGTGTTAGTCCTCCACAGTAAAGGAATGGAAGGCAGAGGGAGATAGAGGAAAGAGTAAGACAGGACTCAACATACCACAGGACTCTGGCGCTCTTAACCCATAGCAGCAAATCTAGGACCCAAGGTCACCAGCCTCACAGGAGGTCCAGGGCCAGACCTGTATGCTAGGCTCTTCTTTTCCTTTTGGCTTCAATTTCCGACAGTACCCTGTAGGTTCACAGCACTGTTGGCGGCCGTTGTTAACCCCGGCTGGGGTTTGGCTAAAGTTTTCCGCTGGATACCCTTTCTGACGCAAAC
The DNA here is from genome assembly GCA_016785265.1 of Paraplagusia blochii. Classification (NCBI taxonomy): domain Eukaryota; kingdom Metazoa; phylum Chordata; class Actinopteri; order Pleuronectiformes; family Cynoglossidae; genus Paraplagusia; species Paraplagusia blochii. Next base: position 100,698 of record JAFBJS010000371.1, on the reverse strand, counting down.
TCTCACCTTTTATCCTGGCTTGGGACCAGCACTAAAAAAACTGCCTTGTGCCCCCTAGTGGCTGGTTCACCTGTAGGCTAGACTAGGCAAATATTGCCCTTCTGACTCTACTCTCTACCATCCTTCCTCCATCCCAGTTTGGCCAACATTCCTCTCACACCAGAAACGGCTCGGGACCAAGAGAGACGAATTCGCAGAGAGATTGCAAACAGCAACGAGCGCCGGCGTATGCAGAGCATCAACGCAGGATTCCAGTCGTTAAAGACGCTAATTCCACACAGCGATGGAGAGAAACTCAGCAAGGTGAACTCCCTCGGTGAAATGTCATCTTGAAGATCCTGCTCCCTGCTGTGTGGAGGCAGAACTGTAGCATCACTCGTCTCTTCCTCTTCTTCCTTCCAGGCCGCCATTCTGCAACAGACGGCGGACTATATCTTTACATTGGAGCAGGAGAAGACGCGGCTACTGCAGCAGAACAGCCAGCTCAAACGAATTATACAGGTGAGGCATCAGGAAGAAGCCAGAGAAGATGAGTTATTTTTTATTTTAGATCCTTTATGAACCAATATCTTTCCTTCTTTGCATTCTGAAGGAGTTGAGCGGCTCCTCCCCGAAGAGAAGGCGTGCAGAGGAGAAAGATGAAGGCATTGGCTCTCCAGACATCCTGGAAGAGGAGAAGACTGAGGACCTGAGGAGAGAGATGATCGAGCTGCGGCAACAGCTGGAGAAGGAGAGGTCTGTCAGGATGATGCTAGAAGAACAGGTGAGGCAATGGAACATCTAACTCGGGCATGGGCAAGCTAAGGCCTGGGGACCTGATGCGGCACACCAACCTTGACCAAATTAAATTGTTTATTTATGTTAACATAAATAATAATACTGTGTTTTCCCCAGTAGATGGCATTGTAAAGGCTATTAATAATTTTGCATTTTAGGTTCTACACATGACTTTTACCTGCCATTTATCTTAGTTCAGAAGAAAGCTCCATCTTTTAGTTCTTGACTCGACCTCCGTGTCCAATTTTTAGGACCAATTGTGGCCCCAAGTCAAAAAGTTTGCCCTGATCTGGTCTTTTCCTGCCACGGGGATTAAACCATGAACTGTTTGTGTGTCAGATGCGTTCCTTAGATGCACAGCTGTATCCTGAGAAGCTAAAGGCCATCGCCATGCACATGCAGGAACATCAGGCCCAAACACACGGCGTTTCACGGCTACAGCAGCATAAGCACCTGGAGAGGGACCTTACTCCGGCCCACAGCCCACAGGTTGGACACAATCCTATATTTGTTCTTCATTAAACTGTGTTCTGTTGCTGCAGGGCTCTCTGTGCCGTCACTGTATCCTGTTCAGGTTTTTTTTATTCCCCCCTCTCTCTTTTCTCGTTACCCGAAATGAACATGATGCCAAATCAATGTCTCTGTTCCGTCTGCTCATCTGCTCGTGGCAGCCGAGTGCTGATGGTGGAAGATGACAGCTGATAACTCCCCGAGCAGAGAAGACAGACACGACCCTGAAATCAATGCTAGAATCTGATAGGTTTACGTCAATACCTTCAGAATTAGAGTTCTCTCTCTTTTTTTGTTTTTCAATTTTGGTTTCAAGGTCATTTTTTTAACCTTCTGTGTATAAAAAACCTTCTCATTTCCAGGACAGCTCTAATTATATTTATTTAAATGATTTACAATGTATTTTTTGTTGTCCTGAGCTTTATTTCATTTTCTTTCTTTCTTTTGTTATTTGAGCGAAAGATATTAAAAATAAAATAATGTTCAGGAAACACTAACAGTGACAGTTCTGACATAATTTAGTTCAGGCACAGAAAAACCATGGCTCGGGGACAGGAAGTGGGCTGTTTGGCTTATCAATCCGGTCGCACTTGTTTAATACCTTTTATACCTGTGGTCTGTAATACCTCAATACCTCCAGTAGATGGCACAGGAAAGGCTTAGCATATAATTTCATCCTTTATGCATGACTTTTAAATGTCATTTATCTCAGTTCACAAAAATGTCCCGACTGATTAGTGTTGGCCAACTGCTGATGAACATCAACAAACTTGCATGAGATAAACTGACACTTTAACTGTGTTTCCCTTCTTTTCCTCTAGGTGGCATCTCCAGCTACACCCCCTGCACCCACACATCATGCAACAGTCATTGTCCCAGCTCCGGCTCAACCCCATCATGTCACTGTGGTCACCATGGGTCCTTCATCTGTCATCAACACAGTGTCCACATCCAGACAGAACCTGGACACCATTGTACAAGTAAGACCAACCCAAAAAAAAAGGAAGGTTTTTTTTGTACGCTAGAGGGTGCTGTTGACGCTCACAAAATGTACCTCCCTCCTTCTCTCCCCAGGCAATCCAGCACATTGAGGGCACCCAGGGAAAGGGCTGTGTTGGCGAGGAGGAGCAGCGAAGGGCAGTCATTGTCTCGTCAGGTCGGGTACTGTCCGACGCCGCGGCCTCAGACACCGCCTCCAACAGCGACGGGCCAGATGACTGTTCACTACCCTGAATTCACCCCTCGGTTTCCACATGCTGTACACTTACATATAAGAAAAGAATTGGGCCCAGTTGTTTGAGACTCTGAACCCATAGCAACCTACCTGAGTGGACTTTAACAGGGCTGCTAGACAATTTCAAGCACTCACCTTTGGTTTTTCTCACTGCGTTTTAATACACACTCCTTCTATGTCGTACAGTGATAGACAGACTGCCCCCGGATCAACGTAGACTCACTTACTCATTCAGTCTCCTCCGCGTCTTTTCTCTGCTCGTCTCCAGCTCTCGTATCTGTTTAACCGATAAGTAGAAAGGTCTTTAGAGCAATCGCTGCACTCACCGAACCGTATACGCTCCGTCACACGCAGCGCTAGGATTTTTATTTTACTCTTTAAACGGCTATGCTCACTGCAACATGCGGCACGGGCTGCGAAACGCAACAATAGAGGATACACGTGAAGGTCTCCGACGTACCTCCTGTTATCAGACCTAGACGTTCTCAAGAATCGTGAAAGCGTCTACGTTAAAGCTCTTTTTTTTCCCTTGTGCATCTCATCTATTCACAGCCAGCACGTAAAGTGATTGTACTGGAAACAAAGAAACAAACACATAAGAAAAATAGCATCACATTGACAGGAACTCATAGGCTGTTGTTGGTGCTGCTAGGAAAGGAAACAAAGAGAGTGCACTTATGTCTCGCAACGCTCTTCTGTCTGTTGTTTGTTACCAGGCTGGGTTCCTGGTAGAACCACATATGTATTCGGCAAGTTTTACTTTTTACTCCTGGCCTGAAAGAAGAAGAAAAAAAACACCCCCTGCCCTTCTTAATTCTGAAGCACCAAGCTTGTTTAATAAGCTAAACCTGTGGGCACTAGAGGGCGACGTCTCTGTGGTCAGTGTGTCCGTGTTTCCCCTTCGTCTCTCCCTATTGTCTTTTTGGAGTATTGAATCAGCAGGAGCATTTAGCGGTTCTCCAGATTCTGGTAATCTGAACCGCGCCCCCTTCTGCCTTGGCGTCTAACTAGTTGCGTATGTGTAACTAGTAACACATACCAGTGTGACTGACATACAATCATTTGTTTGATGAACCTTCAGGGCCGATGTCCAGTTCTGAACAGAGTTGGGAGGTTTTATCGAAGTAGTAAATACAGAGGAGGAAGAAGAAAAAAAAAAATTGCCTGGTGAAATTTTTGTGAATGTGTGTCTGGAGTTGACAGACCACACATGCGCTGTGCATTTCCTGATATAGAACATCTTTATTTTTCCTCTTTTTTTTTTCTTGTTTTGTGTTGCATTATCATTTAATATTTCATTTTTTTTGTTCTGCTTGTTAGTAAACCATCGATGTCAGTGACTCGCTCTAAAGTCACTGGAGTCAGGACTGTGCTCTAAGGATGTGTGTTTGAGATTTAAAGCCAAACAATCAGGTCCTCCGTCACCTTAGAACATATGGTCAAACTCAAGGCCCGGGGACCAAATGTGGCCCGCCAAGTCATTTTTCATGGTCCGTGGAGGCTTAGAAAAATGTAATAATGAGGCAAAGCTTGTTAACTTGATGAATTTAAAAAATATTTTATTACACAGAAATGAACAATATTTGTTAGTTAAATAACTAATATTTAACTCTAGTATAGTGTATAAATCCTCCATTTACAACCAGCCCTTCAGGGAAACTGTATTCTTGATGTAGCCCCCCAGTTATAAGGAGTTTGACACATGTCAAACTCAAGGCTTGGGGGCCAAATCCGTCCCACAAAATCATTTGGTATGGCCCTTGGGAGCTTAACAAGGTTTTTTAAAACTCTATCGTGCAGAGTTTCTTAATCTGATAGATTAAAACTAGTTTTATAACACAGGAATAAACAATTAGTGTTACTAACTATAAGTAGGTCATTATTAACTGCAGTAACATTAATATACTATGAAGTAGTGACATCTATACAGTCTTCATTTACAACCGGTCCTTCAAGGAGACTGTGTTGTCGATGTGACCCACTGGTAAAAGTGACTTTGACACCCCTACCTAAGAAGAGTTCAGTGTCCAATTCCCGTGTGTCTTCTCTTTAAGTGAATGTCTGTGAGTTTTTAATGAGAGACACATCTGGACTGAAGGACCAACTCAGCAAGTCCAGAATGCAGAGTACACGAAGGTCTTAATCTAAATCCAGTAAAACCTAATTAGTGTGGAGAGAAACTGCCTTAATTGTCACCTGCTCCATTTCTCTGCTGATGTCTCGATGAAGTAATCATATAAATCCTTAACTCTCCGGGTCGTAATTCTGTAATTAGGTGTTAAATTCCCTAAAAAGACTCCATTCAAAGAGAGTTGCCTCACTCACCTCTCAGCTACGTCGATGACGTCCTTTCACACAGTCGCTGTGAGTTCAGTCCTGACTCGACCCTCGTCTGAGATTTTCCAGGTTCGTCTGATGAACTCCCTGAACTCTCCTTCCTTAATTTCTTTTTCTTCTTCACCTGGAAACTCATGGCTAACACATCCTTTTTTTCCTTTTTTCTATTCTTTTTTTTTTTTTTTTAATGAACTGGTTGCTGGTTACCCATTCACAGCTGCAGGCTGCACCGCCTGAGCATTCAGTTCATTCTGATCTCTGGTTGAGTTGCATTGAAATTGCAGCGTTTCTGCCCCATCTGTGTGCACTGTTGTCACAAGTTTGGGTTTTAAAGGAAAAAAAAACTCCCAAGAGGAATTATTGACATTCCATGACATTTTATGTGTGTTTTCCTAATGGTTTATTTTTCATGTTTAGATATTAATCATCCTCAACGCTTCTGATGCAGTTTTTTTATTTCTCAAAATGACTGAAAAGGGAGAAATGACTGGACAGATGTTGCGTTCAAGGCAACGCACCGCATCTCTTGTCGCTTACATCACAAAATTACCCTTTAAGGAGAGATGGGCGTCAGCACTGGAATGGCTGATGCGTGTGTTGTGTCTGTCAAATCCTGGGATATTTCCCAGTACTTATCGTCAGAGAGGAATGGTTTTCCGGAAAAATCCCGGGTTTCCAGGACCTGGATTTCTTCTCCCAGTTTTTTTTTTCTGTCTAACATTGAAATTTCAAACTGTGTTTTTGCACTCAGTTTCTGTGTCTTAGGAAACGCTACGTGGACGTATTAGATGGTCCGATGAGCGGGTCGGGCCCTGGTGTCATGATTACAAAGCACTTACTGTAATTTAGTGAGAGTCTGCCTCTTTGTTCGGTCAAGAGCGGCATCTCCTCGGCTAAAGCTCTTGAGGTTGTGAGTAAAAAAAATAAGACAAGTTAAAAACGCACAGCTGTGTTCCACTGCCTTCATGTCGCGTCCTTTTATATCTCGTCCCATGAAAGTGTTTATTCGTCTTTATGCTGTCTTTCTTCATCTCCTGTCACTATCTCTGGCCTCCCTTCACTCTTTACCCTCCTCTTCCTCTCTGCTTTGTTTGTTCTTTGTATGATCCACCTGTTCGATGCATTTGGTCATCAAGAAACTTTTTCTTTTTTTTCTTTTTTTTTTTTTAAAGAAATGTTTTTGGGGTTAAGAGGCTTGTGCCTTTGTAAAGACAGAATAATAAAGTTTGTACTTGTTTTTTACTTATCAGCCTTTGTGGTTAATTTATTGTTTGTTTTTATTGTGTTTCGGCGGCAGTGGTGATTGTTGGTGTTACATAAGCATATTAAGATTTATATTTATTTAGTATATATTCCTTATATTTAGTGTACATATATAATATAAATTATATTTACATAAATATATGTGTATATATACATATATACATGTTGATATATATTTTTTATATTTATATATAAAAATATATTTATACATGTGTGTATGTATGTATATATATATGTATGTATATATGTGTGTGTGTGTGTACTTGAATTACTTTCAACATAATTTAAAACCTCTGGATAATTTGGTTTAAACTCAATTTCTCTTCAGTTCCATGACACTGACTAAGGAAAAAGTCAATTTTTTCAAGGATTTTTATTTTCTAGCCCATCTTCATCTACACGGCCTTAAAGTTTTCTCCCAGAATTGTGAATATCTATTTTAACGGTCGAATAAAAAGTAATGGTTTAACTTCTTTGGGCGTTGAAACGTCCTGATATGTCTGAAGCTCGTGCGAGTGTGAGAACCTGTCAGCGGTTGACAGTTAGATGCCGCGCCGTGTCCCTGGAGCTCATTTAAACTGTCAGAGTCGCCGCTTGATCTTAATTTAGGCATGAGCTGCAAAGCTGCAAGAGGAGGGGCGTCAAAAAACTTTCCACCAATCAGAAACAGACACCTGGTGGTCCAACCTGCAGCAGCCACAATTTCAAGTGGAAAATGCTCAGCATAACTGTTACCAGGTCGCAGGAGCTGCAGTCTCCACGACTGCCACCCAAATCACACTGCACCATACTGTGACTCTCCCTTTGGGTGGTGAGTCCACTGAGAGTTAATTTGGTCAGGGCAGTACTATGCTCTTAGCAACTCATTAGCAACGTAGCGGTCGGTTCGGATTCAAACATCAAGCCTTGTGGACCCATGTCCGCTTCCTTAACCACTAGGCCACCACTGCTGCCCAACATTTACTTTGAAAAAACAATATTGTAAAATCTGCAGTAATCATTTCGAAAACATGCAAAACAGATATTGGACGTATAGATCCTCTGATCTTAACCTTTACATTTAACAATTTTATTCATACTCAAAAAGTACAGTTTTCTGACGACACGTTTGTTCTTCCATGGTCACTGGAATGGACATGTCTCTGTAAAAACCTCCTGCCAATTTCTGGGATTACTTTACAGTGGAGACAACTGACTCCCAAGACATTCTGAAATTGTGTCCTCTGCAGTGTCTGGCTGGCTGTGATAAAGCAGTAATCCGTCCAGTTTTTGGGACGTGTGAGGGATTTTGGGTTGACTCAGGGGTCTGTACTCCAAACCTCAATCATCAGCTGTTGGCAATCAATTGGAGATTTGTTCCAAAATTGATTTACAGTTGAGGAATCATGACACGTGGTCATTATAACTGTCAAACCAAGTGAATTTAATGGTTGAAACTCTTATTTGTCCAGTGTTGTGTCTCTCCCTTTGGGTTTATGCTCAGGGATTAACTTAGCAGACTGTAAAATTTGGCTTTTTGCAAGTGGTATTTAGACACTTTATCTAATGCAGGCCCCCAGGCAGTAATTTTGTCTTGCGGGCCACATGTGGTACTAAAATTTGAGTCATTTGAGTATTTCTGTGAACTAAGATAAACGATGAGTAAAATATTGAATAATATTGAATAAAGGCAGTGCTTTTAGCCTCTTTTAGACCATCTATTGGGGAAATGCTGGCTTTGACAGGAAAAGATAGAAGGATAACAATAATATGAAATAAAAGTAAAATTTGGGCGGGCCGATTTTCAAGGCCAAACGGGTCACATCCGGCCCCCAGGCCTTAGTTTGGCCAGGTCTGATCTAAAGCGACCTAGAAGATGAGGCTTAACAATTGGGTTACATGAAGGAACTCAGAAGACCAGTAGTAACTGGTCATTAAACAGGATAGGCAAGCCATGTAGTTGCTTGGGGCTTGGGTCACCTGGGGGCCCTTGGTGCCCCAAGATACCGTAGCCCCTGTATTTTACCCCCAGTTTGGTCTGTTTTGTTTAGGACTTGAAACCCAGACCTTCTGAGCGTAACAGACTGACCACAATACCAGGAAATAGCAAGAAGATAGTCTTGTCTGAAGCTACTCGATTCAGTTTTTACGTCAGTCCATTTTCCCAGTAGTATCATCATAGTATCAGTCAATAGTCCTGGACCAGTAGCCTGGTCTGCACTGATGTTGAGGCCTGAGCTGTGACCGCTCTAAAAGGAGAGTCAGCTGCTCCTCTGTGGTCCCCGTGCTGAGCCGTGGCTCCGGCTACACCTCAGCTCTCTGTCCCTCTACCAGCCAGCTGACTCCACCCAGCACCCTTTAACCTTCTTGCCTTTATATATATAGCCTGTCTGACTCTCAGAGTTCTCCTGGCAGCCATCATGAAGGGTCCTGTCTCGATCTGCTGCTTCCTCTCCCTGCTGCTCTTGCAGGCCACAGCAGGTAAGAAGCACATGGACGGATCTCCTCTGGTTGTACGTCGTGTCGGGAATTATCTGCAGATTCAATGAATGAAGCTGTCATTTCTGAACATGTTGCTGCTTCACCTTATGAACCATCTGGTGTGATCGTATGGTTGACGGTATAAACTTCAAGTGTTTCTGAAAAAGTTACAATAATTCATCATGTGTTGATTGTGTGTGGTCTTCATTCTGTCTTCGTGTGGACGGTCTCAGCAGCTGAGACAGTGGTAGAAATGTTACCCCAGTCTGTCATTGCAGCTGGTCTTGTACTAAATCTTGTACTAAATCTTTGAAATGTGATAAAACTCTGTTCTCACTTATTACTTATCAGACACTAGGTGTGATTTTTGGAAGCAAAAACAAATGTTTTATTCCCATTTTTGGGAGTTTCCATAAAGCCATTCAATACGGATTATATAAGCTGGACTTTAGCCTGGTCCCTGACAGCCTGTCAGCTGTTCTAATGCATGACACCAGCTGATGGAAAGTCTGGGTCTCCTCAAGGAGAGGAGCACCACTTCCAAGTTGGAGTTTTTTTCTGTCTTGACATCATCCAGATGATTGTTTGGTGTTTTTTCATGATGATGGTGAGAACCTGAAGAGAACAAATTGAAGACTGATTTGACTGCGGTGTTGAAAACGGTTCATCACTGACGGAATTGTCTTACACAACAGACAGGTCTGTGATTTTGGACTGGATCAGAGGCTGGTACCCTTGTGTGTCCTTGGCGATGGTGTTTAGCTTCACAGCTCAGGGCCAGGCCTCCATGTTCCAGGCTCCAGTCAGGTGTCTAAGATTGGAAGGCCTCCTGAAACCCAACACTGTCCATTACAGTTCCTCCCTCCATTTGACTCCCCTTCCCTCCCGAATCCTCACCCCTCGCTGCCCCATGCGTCCCTTTTGCTACGCTGCACAGCTGCTGTCACTCTGCACTGTCACAATCGCAATTTATTCCCAGCAGTTGGCCTTATAGGGACATGCATTCTCCAGGCAGGAGGGGCCGGGCTGTGGCCGTGGGTCCGGGCTGTGGCCGTGGGTCCAGCCTTTACAGAAGGTTTTGTGGACCCGGGCAGGTGTGGTTTAGGTGAATCCCGTCCTTGAGTCTGTCACGCATCATTTGCTTCACTTTCCCGTGTTAATGAGTGCAGCACAAAGGCTAATTTCTTTCTGTCAAAAAAATAAATTCCCGTCATTAGTTGTCTAATCTCATTTAATCTAATTTAACGGCGCAATATGATTAATAAGATTGTATTGCATTAAATCTGTCCCTCAGCTTAATAAAGAACATATGAACAGAACTGCATTTTACAACTTACTGTCAGTGGTTTCCATTTTCCATTCAGTCCCTTCGGTCCGTTCAGTCACTTTTCATCATGTTAACTCCAATAACTGACATGTGTGTAAATCTATCATTTATTTTAAGAAATAATCCTAAAAAATCTGTGAACTGTAGTATGTTGTCTGGATTCATTCAACATTTATTGTCTAAAGACACCAGAGAAATTATACATTCACAGAGTGTGGCATTAAAATCTGATTAACTCTGATGGTGAAGGTGAATCAGGTAGAAATAACCCTCAACATTACCCTTTTAAAAAGCAATAAAACCAAATATGTAATCTAATTCCTATTATTTAGAAATCAGCCATGAAATAAATCAAAAAGAACTTTTGTCTTGGTGGTTAATCCATCGTGAATAGGTAATTGAGGGTTTTATTTATTCTTCTATTAATATATAAGTAATTTTTAGGGCAAGAATATAAATTGTAACAGTCCCTTGAGTAACTGGCAGCTACTATAGCTAGATAGCTAAATAGCTACATAGCTAGATAGATAGCTAGCTAGCTAGCTAGCTAGCTAGATAGATAGATATGTTCATGGATATGAACATATCTATGGACAGAGATGGACAGAGAGACAGACAGACAGAAAGATATATGCTAATTATGCCATACCTCGAGAAGGTCAAGCGTTCAAGCTTTGAAGGAAAGTAGTTTTACTTGAGATACAAATCTATCTTAAGGTGCTGAACAATACAACACCAGTCAAAACACTGAGGTTGACAGCGTAAAAAGCTGTTTATTTATTTATATCACGCTAAAAAATAGGTATGATATGTCACTAATGAGGAAATTACATCTTCGACCTCCCATCACTGTAAATTCAAAGGCTCTCTGTCCCCACGTGTCTCCCTCTGATGGTATGTGGCATGTCGGGGACATCCCTCTGGTGGAAGTAGTAATGGGGACTCGCCAAACATACTCAAGGGTCCTACTACAAACTCTTCCTTGAGATCAGTCACCTCACACTCCCCAGAGCTTCAAGGACACCTGACGTCCTTTCCTGTCCTTAAAGAAGCAGCAGATCCAAACCAGTAGCCAAAGGTGTCACTGCCCTTGTGCCTTTCTTAGAGGCTGACAATCTGTTGTATTGTTAGCTGTCAGTGACTTTATACAGGCTTGAAAAACAGTCCATAAGAAAAAGCCTGGTTGACTTGACACAACTCTACCAAGCAAACTCTATGGGAAGTCCATGAGTCTCCAGACCCAGGAGCGGTCAAAGCCTAAAAATAGGAGGCTGCCCCCACCTCTGTCCACGTTCTGACCCATTGTGGGGCTATTCCTGACCACGGGGGAGTACTTGTTCCACGAGCAGTCCCACCTGTTGCCATTCGTGGCCTTTGCTCACCACACCCTGCAAATCTCTGCTGACTCCTCTCATATCTCGCTCTTTTTCAGGTGGAAAACTATACATTTTCATATGCATTTTTTATGGTTGGAGCTCCTATACAGCTAGGCATAAAATAATCATGATGTGAGATGGAAAAAATGCAAACTGCATCTATGTTTAATGTAGTTGTGTAAGGCAAGGTACGGCTCTCCTAAATCTGAGTGTATTTGAAGGCTCTGGAAAGATCTTTCCAATGGAACCCCTTGGCCTTCGGTTAATGTGGCCTCGATCCCCCCCAGCGGGCAGACTAAATCCCGGGATTGGTGGTTTGAGTCCTGCTGCCCTCATCATGTTCAGTTTTAATTTAATTTACCCACGCTGTGCTGCATGGAGAGCTTGACCCCGGGGCTTTACGCAGCTATGGACACCTTATATGCTGCAGAAACTCACTACCACTCATATAATACCAAAGGTTATTTTTGCCTGAGTCTTTAAAGTGAAACAGATTGAGCTGCGTGACGCTTGGGACCTTTTGTTATTGTTACAAAACCATAGTAACAAAATGGTGGGAAAAAAGTGTTTTTTTAACTTGTCGAGGTATTATTTCTACCTTGGACATAGGGATCTCCTTGACTCGCAGGCCAGAGCTGGCTAGGAGCAGATAGATGGAAAATCCATGTACACTATGAACGTATCATTGGCTAAAATGCTTTTAGCCATCGCTTGGCCATCTACAGGGGAAACTGTGGTATTGCAGAATTCACAATACAAACCAACTTTATGGATAATAAGTTCAATGTGCCTGATTACAAAGCTGAACGGGCCGCATCAGGGCCCGGGGCTGTGGTTAGCCCCGGCCTTGTCTACACTCACAGTTAATAGCTGACATTATTCTGGAGTCGCCTCAGTGTTGGATTCTATAGTTGAACCATGACTTATTTTCACCGCTGAGACCACGATCGGCTTAATTCGCCCACATTCCTACTCGATGTGCCGATGGTGCTTGAATGTTTCTCCAAACTAAAGAAGGGTTGTGTGGCAACGGGCTGCATGCAGATGTCTGGGGTTCAACTCCCCTGGCGCCTGCACGGTTAATTTTGAGCACTGATGCAAGGCTCGCCATTCGGAGGCAACGCTGCCGCTCTGATCTTTGCGGAGCCGCGTCCCAGGGCTTCCATCAGGGATTGACTGGATTGGAGGGTGTTAACAAGTTCACGGCAGTCAAAGCCTCACTCAAGAGGCCAGTGTTAAGAGACACCACTCCTGTGGGTGATGAGTCAGTTTGAGTAAGCCTTCTGTGCTCAAGCAAGGTAGATGGCATTGATGACACCAGCACCTAAACCCAGATTTACATCATCCTCTTCGTCCTCTAACAGACTTTTCTCAGCCTTCCTACTGTAATTAATGACATCCTGTGGAGGATTTCTACCTAGTGTTTCTTTTGGCTCAGAAGAAGAGGATCTGACTTATCCAGGACAGCAATAGCAGCTGTGGACATGCAATATAACCTGGTAAACTGAGTTGTATTCTATTTTTAAGCTTTGTATTGAACCTCTTGTGTGTCCATAGAGAGACGTAATAAGGGATTGTCCATCTTAAAGGTTCTGCCTGTCTCTGTCTCTTTTTTTTTTACCAACATGAACAGTGGGCAGCTTTGAGTGCCTGCGGAGCAGTGCTCAGGATACCTCAGCGGTAACGTAGCTAGGGGGATTCAAACCGGGGGCCTTGCGGACCCAACTTTGCTTCCTTAAACACCGGCCCACCAACCTAAGTTGCCACCACTTAGGGCAACTTTGGGTGAAAACAGATTTACTGTTGTTGACCAGTGTAGCCCTCTGGTCTATGTTTATAATACAAGTCAAAGCAAGAGTTTAGGTCAGTTTTGATGAATAAAGGCTAAAACGCCCAAGCCTTTTTAGGGATATATAATGAGGAAATGCTGGCATTTCAGGGAAAATGCAAAATAGTAATGATAATATAAATTAATGGTATAATTTGGACAAGTTTGACGGGCCAGATTAAAACTCAATTGGGCCTCATCCAGCCCCCGGGCCTTAGTTTGCTGATGCTTACCAGACCGGTATAGCATCTATATTTACTCAAGCAAATGCAGTGTAATGTCACATTATCTTCCGCACATGCAGCTCACTTTAGCGCCACAGTCTGTCCACGCTGGAGTCTGAGTTGCTTTTAAACTACTGCTATTAGAACTGTCAGCCCAGCTATGATTTACATATAGAGCCCACTTCTATATCATGTCTCTGTGTTTTGTGTGTTTTCCTCTAAATGGGATTGAACTACTGTACATGATACTGGCGATTATTGGTTGAAAAATCCATCACACAAATTCCTTTACAAAAAAATCAATTTTTCTGCACTTACTCCTCAGATATAACACCAAACTCCTTTGCGTTTACACTTCTAAAAACAACACCAGGTGTCAACATAGATACTTTACAGTTATAGACGGGTCAAAGCATTACTCACACTCTCACTTTATTCCGGCTGCTAACCTTCTGCTTCCCTTGTTCTTGCACCGTGTTGGCAGCAACATTACACAAGCTTATTTTTAGCAGGTTGACTCGCAGAGAATCATCACCGTCGTGTTGCTTCACTTGCAACGGAGCAACTGTTGAAGTCGCACTCAGAGCCTCGTTTGTGTGCGTGCATGCTCGCATAGATGTGTTAGAATGGAGAACGCGCTACTTTGCAGTATGTGAAGTGGTCCGACTGACACATGTGTTCGCTTCGGGCTTGTAAACAAACAGCCTTCCGATGATTAGATGTGACATTTGATGCACGGTCAGTTTTAGTCTGTACTCTGACTCTAGGCCAGAAACATTTGAAGTTGTCAGGCACGTGGCCAGTTCTCCAGGCAGGATGTTGTGATACTGGTGCCATCTGATGGGAGAGGAGAGAGGAACGACGGCGCTGCTCTAATATAGACGTGCAGTTTATTACTATGTGAATATGTAGAGTTGTTGTTGGGAGGGAATCAGGGCCAATAGGCCATAAACAGTTTTCAAAAAGTAACCATGTGTTACTATGTGTTTGCTAATTTCAAGGGTGGATGTTGATATTTGTGGTGGTGCTGAGAAGACGCAGTTTTTTTGCTCCTTGTAACTCTTAATGTCTGGCTGAAGGACACCATGTTGTGGTGCAAAGGAAAATACTTTGTCAGTTTTATTGTTGACGGTCAAAGGTGTAAACCAGAGGTGGCCAAACATTTTGACTTGTGGGCCACAACATGTCCTTAAATTGGACACTGGGGTCAAGTCCAGAGCAGAAGGACAGATCGTTCATTTGAACTAAGATAATGAAATGAGAGTATAATGAAAATATATTTAATTATTTAATTTGGACAAGGTGGGTGGGCCGCATTAAAAAGCTTAACGGGCTGCATCCGGCCCCCGGGCCTCAGTTTGCCCATGCCTGGTGTAAACAGACCAAATTTTGTTGTCCAATCACCAGTTGCGCCATTGCTGTACCTTCAGTTTCATCTGCAAAATGTTGGTTTGTCTTCCCACCACCGTGTTGTCAATGAAGAAAATCCAATTAAAGCATCATAAAAGTGTTTCCTTATACAGTTAAAACGTGGGAGACTGGCAGAGGGTGGACTGTTCTGCGTCCAGGGCAGATAAGGACAGGCCTTACACAGCTATAAATGTCTGATAGGTGGATAAATATAGAAGAGAAAGACACTGGATTGTACATTAACGTCTCATGTACATCAGCCATGGCCACTCTCAGTCCAGTTCTCCACCCAGTCCATCAGGAACCCGGGGAGGTCCCTTTCCACCTCCCTGTCCTCCCTCTGTTGTTGTCTTAGGGCCATGGTGATGTTGAACAAATGTTTTTGCCTGTTTATTTTGAGCATTTGATTCTAAATTAGGAGCTGACTGTACTGACAGCTGTCACCCGAGCCAGGTGACGTTTTCAATAGTGGAAATGACTCAAACTAGTGGTGAGGGGATGGGTCTACACTCCCTTCCTCATTCTCTAACTCTCTCTCTGCCATGTCATCCTGACATACAGGGTCTAGTGATCAATGTACTGTAAATAGAAGCAGAGATATCCATCAATACTCTCACCACAATGCCGATGTGATTTTCTTTCTCCCTAAAAGGATCCGAGGTGTGATTGTGACCCTGTGATTGACAGTTGACTCATTGAAACTAACCAAGTTTCTGCAAGATGGTTAAATGTGTTCATCTCTGGTGCCTTTTACATCCAAAGTTAATGATAATATCTTATATTTTTTTTTCCTACAGAAGATGAAGATGTCACCTCTGTCCTCAGGGACAGGTCTCATATTGACGAGACATTACGCCTTGCAACTGAACAAAAAGCCAAAGACTACGCAGGTGAGAATCACAGGAGATGCTGAGTTTCCTCTGGACCTCTGGGAACTCTTTTCTGTCCTGTACTACTTTGACCTCATTCATTTCTGATCTCTCCAGCGGCTCTGGAGAGGTTGCGGAAGATCTATCACACGTCCATCAAGCCCATGGAGCAGGCCTACAAGTACAACGAGCTGAGGCAGCATGAAATCTCAGGTATCAACTACAGAAGCTTAGTTTGTTTGTTCACGACATAATCTTAATATATTATCGATATAAAGTGTTTTTTTGAACCCCATCACGCTGTCAGATTCATTGTTGTATTATGATGGCATGGTTGTGTTTACATTTAATAATACAGACACTAACAACCTCATCACAGAATCCAAATGTTTTGGAACAATGTTGGACATTGGCCTCAGCAGTTTTACAAAAAGTAAACTTAAAGAACCGGAAGCTCATTCTCAACAACATTAAAAACTGGGTTGTGGACCAGGGTTGTCCACTGACAACTGGGCTGAGGACTCTTCCTTCGGGTATTAGGACTAACTGAGATGTTGGCCATCAGAGCTCATGTCCAGAGATACGGTCCAAACCATTTAAAACACATACTGAATTGACTTTGTCAATCGTCTCAGGAAAACCAGAAAGGTTTTAATGTTGTTGAAAAGAAAATCTCCACATTGGTATTATTACATTAAAAAATATTTTAAAGTATTATTATATTGAAAATAATTTTAAAAAATATTTTTTTGCGTCAGAATGTATAACACAATTATAATTTCTTCCCCTTTTCTCCTTTATATTTATCTATATGGTGTTGTGACTGAAATATTGCCCCCTTGTGTCTGTCTTGTTAAAGCAGGCATGCCAAACCAATATTTATCTGTTCATTCATTGCCTCTGTGTAAAAACAAGTGACACATTAGGGCACACACTGGTCCACACTGTTCTCCCTCACCCTTCCCTCACTCACTGGGCTTTCCTCACTTTCATCAACTTCCTGTTCCCTCCACCTCTCTGTGGTCCACCCCTGCCCTCCTGTCCTGCCCCGTCCCCCTCATCTAACAGCCTACCCTGGACGAACACTGGGCGAATCAGCCACAGGTGGGTGGGTGTGTGGGTGCTGCAGCATGGCACTGCCTGAAGAGCTCAGCACCTCTCTTATCCTTCCCCCGTCTTCATTTGTCCCCATTGTTACTGCACATCTGGAACATTATGAATTACTGAAAAGGGAAGAAATGTAATGGTTTTATATCAATATCATTGACACGTGTCAAAAATGAGGTTCTATTGTCCAGGGGTTAAATACGAGGTGCCGTGCATGAGCAGCTCTGGCTATGATAAAGGTATAAGACTCTGCATTTGGCTTGAAGTAGATAAATAAGCATAATTCCTGCTTTAAACACTTTAAATTCTTCAGCTTTTGCTTTTGAAAACAACTGAGGCTTCTGTCCGTCATTGTTTTGCTGCTATAAGAGCCTAACAGCTTAACAGCGTTTGATTTTCACTTCACATCGGGAGTGGAAGTAAACGTTTGGTGTGCACCTTCGTATAAAAAGGAAGAATTCATCCCAAAATAAGATGTAAAAAATTGGTCTCTGTTTTTGTGACAGACGGAGAGATTACCTCCAAACCCATGGTGCTCTTCTTGGGACCCTGGAGTGTTGGAAAGTCCTCCATGATCAATTACCTCCTGGGCTTGAGTGACAGCCCTTATCAGCTCTACACAGGTTTGTTACCCACACTTTTATCCTTATTTTCTCAGATCTATACCGTTATCCCCCGCTTTCATACTGGAGGTCAACCCTAAAATGTTGTACAGTTTGTTATGTGTGCTGGCTCCATCCTGTGGCCATTTATGCGGAGTTTGTCAACTAATTTTTTAATTGTACTCCAGGGGTCCCACCAAAAAACATCACAGCCAGAGGTCCTCCATAGGATAGCATGTTAGCAAGAATATTCTTAAAAAATAGCTGGATAGGCTGTGTAGCAGGTTAGGAAATGTCAATGGAAATGTCTACAATACCTCACTCCTAGCCTTAAAAAGCTTTGGAAGACAATTTTTTTAATTTTAACATTTGTTTTTTCCCCAGGAGCTGAACCCACTACCTCAGAGTTCACTGTTATTATGCACGGTGAGAAGATCCGCTCTGTCGAGGGTATAGTTATGGCTGCTGACAGCTCTCGCTCTTTCTCACCCCTGGAGAAGTTTGGACAAAACTTCCTTGAGAAGCTGATTGGTATTGAGATGCCCCACAAACTGCTGGAGCGTGTAACTTTTGTGGACACCCCAGGAATTATTGAGAACAGGAAGCAGCAAGAGAGAGGTGAAGCTAAAATATCTGACACTCCATGTTCACATAAAGTTACCTTCTTTTGATTAGTAACAACTATTTTGTCTTTTCCTTTCCAAAAGGCTACCCTTTCAATGATGTTTGCCAGTGGTTCATTGACCGTGCCGATCTGATCTTTGTGGTGTTTGACCCCACCAAGCTGGATGTTGGCCTGGAGCTAGAGATGCTCTTCCGTCAGTTGAAGGGTCGTGAGTCTCAGATCCGCATCATCCTGAATAAGGCCGACAACCTGGCCACCCAAGACCTGATGAGAGTCTACGGCGCTCTCTTCTGGAGCTTGGCTCCACTCATCAACGTGACCGAACCCCCTCGTGTCTACGTCAGCTCTTTCTGGCCCTATGATTATGCACCTGATACCAGTCGTGACCTGTTCAAGAAAGAGGAAATCTCCCTTCTGGAAGATCTAAACCAGGTGATTGAGAACCGCATGGAGAACAAGATTGCCTTCATCCGCCAGCACGGTATCCGTGTACGTATTCACGCCTTGTTGGTCGACCGCTACGTGCAAACCTTCAAGGACAAGATGAGCTTCTTTAGCGACCCTGAGCTGGTCTTTAAGGAGATTGTGGACGACCCAGACAAGTTCTACATTTTCAAATCCATTTTGGCCAAGACCAACGTCAGCAAGTTTGACCTGCCCAACCGCGATGCTTACCGTGACTTCTTCGGCATTAACCAAATCACCAGCTTCAAACCCCTGTCAGCTCAGTGCTCCTACATAGGAGGCTGTCTGCTTGATAAGATTGAGAAAGCCATCACCAATGAACTGCCTGCTCTTCTGAGCAGCATTAACTCTGGTAAGCAGCCTGGCCTGTCCTCCTGTGAGGCCACCGGCTGCGGTGAAAAGCCAAAGAATCGCTACCGAAAGAACTGAGGAACAAAATAACTTAAATGGGGAATGGGGTGTAGGGGAGTCAAAGGGAGGTGAAGAGAAACGAAGCAGAATGAAGGAAGCTAAACCTAGATTTGATAGAATGGCATTACTGTTGAGGAAATGGAAAAGAAGGAGTTAGTGTTTGTTCTTTTATTTTTTTCCTCAGGAGAATAAGGGGAGGTGCACTGGAGACCTGTGGGAAGAGGCAGTAATGGGGTGGGAGGAGTTTAGTTTGATAAGGCAGCTTAAGGACCCAAGTGCAGGAGAAATGATGGCAGGATTTGTTGAAACATACCCCCATTTCTGTCCCTTGCATAAACACGTGGGACTGTCTGATGGTCTGAGGTTGTAAAAAATAAAAATCAATGACAAAATTAAAAAAAATGGAAAATCCTGAGACGTAAAAAAAATAAAATACCAGCTGCATTTTATGTTAATAAAAAGGAAATCGTGGAAACTGAAGTTTCAAATCTATGTTCTACAAACCTTTGATTTGAATTGCATAAGATTAATTCCATATTCTTCAGGAGCTTATTTTAAGTTGTCGTTTTTGGGTGCTATACAAGGCCGTTGTGTTCGAGTTTTCATCGAAACTTGTGAAAAAGAAGAGCATTAGTGGTGCATGTTAGAGGTTACATCTTTTTTTTTTACACATAATGCATGAATTTTCCCCTTAAAAATCAAAATGACTTCCTTCAAATGGCAACCCAGTCCAAAAGTGCAACAATGAGGCCTTTGCTTGTCTTTAGTTTTATTTGCTCATCAGTTGTGGTTGTTGACGACCTGTGAAATGAGCACCGTGCTGGAGGAAAAGGTCAGGGTTCAAGGCTTCAGAGTCGCATGGATTCATGAGATTCCCTTTGTTCCTTGATACTAGAAATAGTTTCTGTTAGAGTTTGTCCATCAGATTTTAGCCAACCGGTTAAATGACCATAACATACATACAAGTGATAATTTGTTTAAGCTCCAGCTGTCAATATGCATTGTGTTTTTTATTCTTTTACAGTGAATTTTCCACGTTAATGTCCCATGTGAACACTGGCCACATGTCTGCTGCAAATAAAACTGAAAATGTTCCCAGTTTGGTTGAGAGAAAGACACATTCTGATTGTAATTGTAATGTGTAAGGTGATATTTATCTGTCCTGGCATGACAAGAATAGTTTGGTTCAGCCAGATTTGTCCTAGTGGATCTTGGAATGAGAAAGGCTTATGTGTTATTCTCTGACCCTTAGAAAATATATAAATAAAAAATCCCTAAATACTGCCCCCTGAGTCCTCTTAGTAGCACTGCAGTCCAAGGTGTCTGATCGGATGATACCCCTAGGAAACATCTGCACTATTTGTAAACAAATGTAAAAAATAACTGGCACCAAAATCTTTTGTGAGAACAAGGATCTGACCCCTCACTCTGATGGTATACCCAGGAGTATGTATTTACCCTTAAATTTGTCAACCATCCAAACATTTGCGTGAATGTTTGATGCCATTAGTTGTCTTTAGCTAGATTGTCAAATCATGTACCGTGGGGTTTGATATCTTATCAGCAGATGTCGCTTTTTTTCTCTGATGGGGCAGTGGTGGCTTAGGAACCGGGCTTGGGTACAAATCCACTGGCTGCCAGGTAACCACTGAGGTGCACTGAGCATGGCATCTTCCCCACTCACTGCTCCCAGAGCACTCAAAGCTGCCCACTGTTCACTTTGGTGATGGTGGTTAAATGAGGATATCACATTTCATTGTGTGCAGTGGTGTGAATCACGATTTTCTTCCCTTCCTTCCTAATGACAATCTGATAACATACCTGGATTTTGCCAAATTAGCTTGAAGAGCACATGGGACCCTGAGATCTTTACCTTAGCTTCGGTGGCAAATGGATGCATATATCAGTTTAGGTTGATATCAGAATAGGAAATTAAGTGTTTGGATAATATCGGCAAAAGCTAATATCGCACATCCCAACTCATTAGTTGTATGAGTGAATATGTCTGGTCTTTCGGTCAACGTGAACAGATGCGTTGGTGATCCCTCAGCCCAAGCTTCTGCTTCATTTATATAAACCTACCTCACAAAACCTCCCAGGCTTTATTCAGAAGATAACTGAAAATAGCCTGAAAACCATGGTGCCCATGCATCTAAAAGAGAACCTTGGGCCAGACACCCAGGCTAACTTTGTCCTACTGTTTTAAGACCTCGTTCTATGCTAACTCACCACGTGCTGGTCCAGCTATATCTGTAAAACTATATTTATATTAAAATAGATGACACTAGATAACTTAACTAGAATAGCCTTTTAGTAAGATGACACAAAAGGATGTCTGAAAATAGTCAGAACTGCATCGCTTAAAGGTTCAGCCTCCCCCTAACTGGTTCTATTTGTGCAGTTTCCCCCTAGCTTTTTCTTTCGGTTATATTTTAACTAAAATATAACTGAAAAAATATAAACATCATGTTTTACCCTATCGATTTTACCACGAGATGTTTACACTGCAGTTCCAAAACATACCCACTAGAGGGTACTGTATAAAAGTGTAACAAAGTTTGAACAACTTCCAAGGCGTGTTTCAACCATTATCTATGATGCGAGTCAAAGTGTATGTGTTTTGGTTTATTTTAGTAAGTTAAAATCTTAATTTTGCTGTCAGTAAGTTATGGAGTGAATGTGTGTCTTAGTAGAATGCCTGTTATTTTCTGGTACAACGTTGAATTGATCTAATCTTCGCCCATTTTAAAAAGTTTGACCATGAAGAATAAAGATTTGTGACTAACCAGGTAGGAATAAACTGGTGTTTCTTCCTTGACATGAATAATGAATGACCTCTACTAGAGGTTGGGGCTTATTTCATCTTGCTGTAAACAAATGTATAACCCCATGAAGGCATCATATGAATGTATAATTCTTTTTGAAAACCACTGAGAACTTCACTCTTAAGAAAACTTCATTATTTTTGGAGCAGGAAGGTACGTATTTAGCGATGGTTGTCGAAAACAACATCCTCGCCCTTTACCGCAAACGTGTTTCCCCTTCTCTATTCAAATATGTTCCTGTGCCTTTACTGGCGCCTCACATCGTTACCTATTTTACCTAATCGTCGAATAATAACCGACAAAAACACCTCAAAAACAATAAGTCTGTTCATTTAGTTAATTTTAAGACTCGAACTACGAGTAGCAACGTTCACGAAGACATAAAAACCTTGATTAAAATTAACTCAATCTATAAAATAACTGAAGTGAATCGACTGTTTAATAATTTCTATTAATTTAGTGTCAACCATAATACTTAATAACAAAAATAAAACACTTCCTGTCCACGTAGAGTACTTTGACAATTATTCATTGTCATTTCCTCATACACTTTATTATCACCATGTATGTTTTTAAATTAATTGTCGATTATACTATTAATCTTACTGCCTTACCTATATAAACAGCTCAGTGGCAGCCCCTGGATGTTGGTACAGTACGATAGTGATAGTGGAGTTTTATTTTGAAAGGAAAACAACGGAAACTATTTCCACACCGCTGATTCACGCGCACGCGTTCAAGTACGCGCTTTTCCCGCTGCTGGACGGCGCAGAGAGAGAGAGGGAGAAAGACAGAGAGAGAGAGAGAAAGACAGAGAGACAACGAGAAAGTGAAAGAGAGAGAGAAAGAAAGGGAAGATGGTGGCTGCCGCGGACACGGCGCTGCTTACCGCGCCTGGGTGACGGCGCACGCGGTTGTTGCGTGAGCCCGTGAACGCGCACCTGATGGTCAGATAAAGGAGAGAAGACTGAGAACCTGTCTCAGTGTGGACGTCGCAGAAGGACGGAGAGAGTGGACCGAGCGGCAGTGGCGGGAAAAAGCAGCAGTGAGGCACCAGATTAATCTTGGATTAAAAAGCGGGCAGGTGTGTGTGTGTGGTGACATGGAGCCGGTCCCCAGAGCACTGGAGAAAATTAATTAAAGTGCTCTGGTCTCTTTAGGAGACTCTGTTGTGGTGAGTGTGTGTTTGTTTGTGTGCGCGCGTGTGTGTGTCAGTCAGAAAGAGAGAGAGAGGGGGGACTGGTGGTATTGTGGTTATGGGGGGCGTGGAGTGCGGGTGGAGACCGTTTAATTAGCCCGACTCCATGGGTTTTCGTCATCCACCGTGGATCCAGAGGAGGACCGAGCTGCAGTGGACAAACTTTACTTTTCTCTCCCGACCGGAGGCTCTGATTGGACTGTCGTCCCACTGATGACACGAAGACTCCCCCCTGAGTGGACAACCTGGATGTTTTCGTTGCGGGGCGCACTGACAATGAATGTGCGATATTTGGCCCGCGATTTTTTTGTGTGTGTTTGATGAGACACCAGAGCAAGAGGGACGCGGCTCTGAGCCCAACATGACTGCTTCGTTGCCTTGAAGGAGCCGTTCAGTGCAGCCTATAAACAGTGGGGTGTATTTTTGCGCACCACCTCTCCCTCCCGAAGACTCTGCGTCTGGAGACGTAGCCACGAAGGAGTCTCCGGAGGGTGAAGCCAGGAAAGGACGGGGCTGCGTCCACGGGGAGTGCTGTGATCAGGCCCCGCGGTGAGGGGGCATGAGGGCAGATATGAAGGCTGGTTCGTTGTAACCCCAGGACCTGCGTCTTGGTTGGAAGGGAAAAGTTGTCTCCTTTTCGTCCAGTGGATGTTTTCCTGCCTCTCTGAAATGGACTAAAGACTAATGCACTCATGTAAACAGGAAACCCAAAAAAGGCACTTTATTTTTATTGATCACCGTCGCCCTATATTGACTTTTCAAGCTTTTGCTTCTCACTTTTGATTTTTTTTTCTTCCCTATGCTTGAGTTCATATGCACATTTTTATTCTATGCCATGACTGAGATATTTTACCAGCAGCTGAATGGATCTGGACTGAAGCAAAGGTGGCAGCAAGACAGTCAGTGAACCTAACAAGTCTCTGGTGTGTCAAATAAATCTTTAACTGTAAGGAATGCAGAGAAGGACACCCAAGTCCAAAAAATTCAGGAAAGTCAGGTGTTGTTTACGTTACCGCCACTTTTCTGACTACTTTTAACTCTTTCTGTAGGGTTTTCCTAAAAGTAACAAAAAATCCTGCAGCACATTTTAATTTTAAAGACTGAAATACATCATGGCGTCCCCTCAACATCAACAACTGCTGCCTCACAACACAGAAGTCAGCTGTGACTCAAGTGGAGACGGAGGCGTCTCAGTGAGGATTGGCAGCAGTGTCAAACACAGGCACGGAGGCAGCAGCGGCCCACTGGGTTCGATCGGGGGAGGCATCATCGGGGCATCTAAGCGCTGCAAATACAGCATCTCCTCCAGCTGCAGCTCTGGGGAATCTGGAATCAGAAAACCCAACGTCAGGAGCTTTCGCTCCAACAAAAAGATGCCTCAGCTGTTTGAGAGATCTGCGGGTCATTTCTGGGATCCCAAGTTTGACTCTTCCATCTTAGAAGAGGCGTGCAGAGAACGCTGTTTCCCACAAACCCGGCGGCGGTTCCGCTATGTGCTGTTTTATCTGATTTCTGCTGCCTTCCTCTGGGGACTGTACTTTGTTGCTAACCCCTCTCGCTGTAACAAGACTGCCTTTCTCCCTCCTATTGCATTTTTTCTCCTTTTCTGCCTCATCCTTTTTCTCTTAACTTTTACTAAGTTCTACTCACGCTTCTACCACCAAGCATCTCTGTTACTCATTACTGTGACTTTTGTCATCACGCTAGCCCCTCAAATACAGACATCAGGCTTCAGGGACCCAGATCTTCCCTCAGTGCCTGATGCTGATGAGTTCAGTGGCATGGGGTCTACATACAACCAGTCCTATGACAAGATGACAGGAGTCGACCCCTGGTCCCCTTGTCTCTCCCCTGTAGGCACCTTCTCTCTCTGTATTGAAGTCCTCCTGCTGTTGTACAGTGTTCTCCATGTTCGCCTCTTTGCTTCTGTCCTTCTTGGCTTTTTCTACTCTGTATTTTTTGAGAGTTTGGGCTGGCTACACCTGACACAGGTGGGTAAGAACTGGACCGTAGAATCTCAGTCAGACTGGGACACGCTAAGTTGGCTTGGCCCTGCAAAAGCCTTACTTCACCTCTGCGCACACGCCATCGGCATCCACCTTTTCATAATGTCAGAGGTGCGGTCACGGAGCACCTTCCTTAAAGTGGGACAGGCTATCATGCATGGCAAGGATTTGGAGGTGGAGAAAGCCCTGAAGGAGAGAATGATCCACTCTGTCATGCCCAGAATTGTTGCTGATGAACTGATGAAGCAAGGAGATGAAGAGATAGGCGATAATTCTGTGAAACGATACTCAACCAGTGGTGCAGCAGCCGCTATCGCTAGTCCTAAAAACCACAAGCGCAAGAAAACCTCTATCCCTCGAGGCCAGATAATCTTCAGACCCTTCAACATGAAGAGAATGGAGCCTGTCAGCATCCTCTTCGCAGACATTGTGGGCTTTACTAAGATGTCTGCCAACAAATCTGCTCACGCTCTTGTGGGGCTCCTAAATGACTTGTTTGGACGTTTTGACAGACTTTGTGAGCACACAGGCTGTGAAAAGATAAGTACCCTGGGAGACTGCTACTACTGTGTGGCTGGTTGTCCCGAGCCTAGAACCGATCATGCATATTGCTGTGTGGAAATGGGCCTGGGCATGATCCAGGCTATTGAACAGTTTTGCGAGGAGAAAAGAGAGATGGTCAACATGAGGGTGGGCGTCCACACTGGTACTGTGCTGTGCGGCATCCTGGGCATGAAGCGCTTCAAGTTTGACGTCTGGTCAAACGATGTGAATCTGGCCAACCTGATGGAGCAGCTGGGAGTGGCGGGAAAAGTCCATCTATCACAGGCCACCGCTAATTTCCTGGACGATCGTTACCAGCAGGAAGACGGACAGGTCACTGAGAGGATAGGACAGAGTGTGGTGGCTGACCAACTCAGAGGTAAGTGTTTACACTAATCCTCTGGTCAGTAGGACACAAGCACACACAGGGATATCCTGTTTCTCTTCATAAAAAACATATTAAATTAAAAATACTTTAAGCTCGTGACCCTGATATCTAATATATATATCCTATCCTGTCATCCATTGTCTTACATGCAATGAAAAATCCACACATCCAACGATAAGAATTGTGTGTGAAGACAAATATCAGTTTTTAGTATCTGGTGTCCAACTGTTAGAGTATCATTCACATTCATGTCCTGAGACACCTGATTAGATAGATTTAGATTACATATACCTGTTTTTAAATTGTATAATGGTTGGTACTATGTGGTACTGGTATATCTTAATCCCAAAGTGAATTTATGAAATAAAAGGCACTGCTGGGATTTGAACCCAGGATCTCCTGTTTACTAGACAGGCGCTTTAACCAACTAAGCCACAGCGCCTGTTGATTCTGAAATACTTATTGCTGTTTCCATAGACTTTATAAGAGCTGATCAGTGTGTGTTGAAATTCTTATTTCTGCCATGATTCTTCTATGATGTTCCTATCGTGTCTTGTCTGTTTTATGGTCTATTTAATATTCTAGTCTTGTAGTTACTTTTTTTCTGTCTGGGTCCTTGAAAGTTTAATTTCACATAATTTCTTGTTTAGCATATTAGGTCTGGTCCTTGAATCCTTCAAATAAGGCTATTTCTTATGTGCAGCTTCTTTTCTCTTCTTCACTTTACAATTTTCACTTAATAAGTAAATCAGTAAACTGTGCTGGAGATCATTAGTCTCCTGTGTTTCCATCTGTAGAACCTGTTGTCTGTTCAGTGAACACAGTACTTATCAGTCTGTTACTATAATAGATGCCATTTTGTTTAAATTTACTTTGTATTGGATGATAACATTAACGTAGTTATGTCTAAAGTCATGTTGACACACTTGTTCTTATTTCACATGTCACTGATTTGTGCTTGTTTAACGGCTACAGAGTCTTGTTTTAATTCCTAACTAGAATAATAAACCTCCAAGGTCGGCATCACGTCATAATGTCCCCGTGATCCTCTCTCGCCAACTTTGTTGTTTTTTATGTTCTCCACTTTATGTCCTTCTCCACGAGAACCCACCACTAAGGCATAATCCCAGCAGTTAACACCCCTCCTCCCTGCATCACTAGCAACCCCTGAGTGTGGGGGAACTTTTCCACAGCCAAGGTCGTTGAAGAGTTTTATCGTTGTGTTGCACCAAGCAGCGTTGGTCTGTGGTGTTGGTATTATCTGATCGTATCATCGGCCATTGCCATCTTCTCTCTCATTTTCCCCACTGCACAGTCACTGGCCACTGAGTTTTGTTGAATTACACCGTCTTCCAGACGTCCTCGGTTCGTCCTGTTCTGTTAACCTCGCCTTGAACTCCAGGGATTGTTTTACAACTTAATGCAGCTGCAGCTTTTTTCCTAATAGAGATGTGTCTGAGGTTTATTTATTTCACCTTTCTATCTCATCCCCAGCTTTTTGGGAACTCTGATGCGTTAATGCTGGACTTGAACAAATTTATTGGGACAAATCACTGCAGTAAAATCAAATATTTGTTTAGTGGCTCCTGAATTCTGAGCTTTGCTTTAGCATAACCTACTGACAAAAACATTTTTCTGTAGAAGCGCAATATCGTAAAACAGTAGTATGACCGGTGATGCTGAAAAGATGCAGAGATTTTCACTGGGAGTGACCAGATTGGAGAGGATTAGAAGTGACATCAGAGGGTCAGTTAAGGTGGAGTAGTTTGGAGATAAAGTTAGTGAGGTGAGGTTGAGAGCATTTGGACATCTGCTGAGGAGAGATAGCGATAAAATGAGACAAAAGATTTGAGATGGAGTTGCAGGAGCAGAAAAAGGAAAACATCAGAGAAGATTTGTGGATATCCTGAAACAGGACGTGAGGACGGTGGTTATAAAAGCACAGGAAGCAGAAGGGTCTACCCTGTTGGATCCCAGATGGCAGCAGCCAGAAAAAGCAGCTGGAGGTTGGACTCTGAATATTTAAAAATATAAGCAACCCATATGTAAATATCAATAATCGGTTCAAATCAGTTTTCAAAGGGGAATACTAGTTAAAAGCATAGAAAGACCCGATTATTTCTATCATGATCTGATTTATGGACCTGCATTTTCCTCTCATCGCTTGATTTATGACTGACTGCCGCTTGTACTGCAATACTTTTGTGTTTGTGTGTGTGGAGGATAAATGTGCTGCTCACAGGGTTATCACCTCTCCTCCTCCACCTCTTCTTTCCTGCCTCTATCATGTATTCAGGTCCCTTGCTGAGATTTATCCTCTCCTTGTAGATTAGCCGTGCCAGAGAGAGAGGGGTTGAGGGAAAGAGAGAAACAGAGCTGGCCGCTAGGAGAGAGAGTTATTCCCCACCACTGTTTAGTAGAGCCTGTGTAAATCAACGGGGCAGAATTGCAGCAGGTACAAATTCTGGGCAGCACTGATGCCTGAATACTGGCAAAGACGTGAAATGGTCCATAAGTTCAACACTACTTAAAAAGTCATTTAAATGTTCTTTTTTTTCCCACTCTCAATGCCATTTTCACACCTGCTCTATAGGTTACTGTGAGTTTTTACATGTAGGTGCTCACAGTTGTCCATCATTCACCTACGCCTATAGAGGCTCACTGTCTGCTCGTGAATCACGGTGGCCAAAGTTCACACAGGGTGTCCCCACTGTGGTCAGCATCTCCGTGTGACATCTGCATCCTGTCAACTTCCTCTGCACTGACGTCAGACCTGTGGTCTTATTGACAGACACTGTTTAGATTCTATGGTATTAATATTAAAACCCTTTGTTCTGATGGATTGTACAAGTCCAGTTTTTGGACATCACATTTTAATTCATTCTTATAAAGAATAATTGCAGTAATAGATTGATAGATAATATAGATAATTGCAATAATAGATCATTACAGTCTATATTTTGGTGTCTGAGCCAGAATGTCTTCAACTCATTTGGTTGTTTTACTGAACAAAGTTTGGTTGTTACCCAGTGGTGATGTATACCATATTTTCACGACTATAAGGCGCACATAAAAGTCTTAGATTTTCTTCAGAATGTGCGGTGCGCCCTATGTATCCTGTTGTTGTAAGGCAGACGTAGTAGAGGACACCATGAGAACGTTAAAGGGTCAAGTGTCGACGTCGATTGTACGTAAAAGTAATGGCACACAAAACTGAGACTGCACCTTTTAGTACGATGCGCCTTATGGTCGCGAAAATGCGGTAACTTGTTTCAACATAGACTGAATATCCCATGCGGAGAAGTTGAAGTTGAAAAGTACAATAGTTCTAAGCACTTACAAAGGTGTTGTTCCCAGGAGATGATTACTCCTTTGTAGAATTCCTGTGGATCTCGTTCTTGTATTAGTTTTAGGAGAAGATAAATTCTTCATCTATTGTCGATGATGGTTCTCAGTCATCCAGGTCATGGTCAAGGCTATGTCTTTGGCAAACCAAAACTCTTAACAATCTGGAATTAGAAAGGATTACCTTCCTCTGAAAGATCAACGAACTTGTTGAGAAAAGACTGATGTAACTGTCTGGCCCAAATGTTCTGAAGGTCAGTCTGTTCCAATATTACATTTCCGAATATTTGCTGAGGACAGTCGCCACTGGTCTCCGGAATAAAACTCAACCTCTGCAGTACTACTGAAAGTCAGGAATCACTGCACAGTATTTCATCATCTACTTTCTGTATTCAGGTTGGTTAAAAATTTACCACTAAAGTGTGAATAAATCTCAGTGCTGTTCATAGTCTTTTTGAAACAGTGGTACAGAATTACAGATTTGCCCCAGCTGCTGCAGGCATCCCTGAGGCACTCACCCCCCCGACGGCTGTAGTGACCGCAGCTGACTGTGACAACCTTCAGCAGCGTGGTAAATGGAAAAACTCTGGGAAATGAAAGACGCTAGGGATATTTCCTAATTTTGCAGTTGTAGCTGGAGGCCAAGTGGGGAATGTTGTCAATAATTTAAATGTCTAATCATTTCCCCAGGAGTTGATGTAGATTAGAAAACCGAACGGAACGATGGTGAATATTTAACGACACTTCACTGTCTTTATTATGCATCTCAGCTGTTGAGGGAAAAATCTCCTGTGGAATAAATTCAACAAAAAAGCTAATAAATAAATTAAGCAAACAACTCAAGTTCCTCTTTGTATTTATGAGAACAGAAATGATAAAATCCTTGCATTTATTTCATAAGGTGTTACAGACAGACCTAGTTGAACTTGTATTGTTTTAGTCGTGTCTAAAGCTGAACCCTGTTCTCAGATCAGGTTTGAAATGCTAGTAGTTTGACCTTTTCTAACTTATCTGCTGAGCTCAACTGGACCGGGCAGTTCTGTACACTTTATCCCTGTGTGTCCAGCACTCTCTTCTGTGGCCCTGTGGGAAATTTTCAATTAAGCCAGTCTTGGTAATCTCCTCGGCTAAAGTGATTTCCTAATCCTTCGTCATCATATCTTTTT
Source organism: Paraplagusia blochii (assembly GCA_016785265.1). Lineage (NCBI taxonomy): Eukaryota > Metazoa > Chordata > Actinopteri > Pleuronectiformes > Cynoglossidae > Paraplagusia > Paraplagusia blochii. Next base: position 70,402 of record JAFBJS010000371.1, on the reverse strand, counting down.
ACATTGGCCCGCTGTTTCTCTAACCCCGCCTCCCGTCCTGGAATCAAAAGTCAACACCTCTCTTCAGCCAGTGGCTTTTATTTCTGCAAATCATATCGATAGTCCATAATGAGGTTGTCCTGACGGCGTTTATTTATGATGCGGTAAAAAAAGAAATTTTCCCGTCGAGTCGATATCAAAGACAGTGAGTCAAGGCCAAGGTTCTGCGCTAGCTTTGAAACGACAGATAATTTGTATTCTGACCCATTATATTAATTTGTCCACATTCTTGGCCCACGTTAAGGCTTCACAATAGTAATTGATTAGCTACATTAGGATTGATTTGAGCACAGTGTAGAACTTGGCTGCAAATAGTCACAGTGATAAATGTTCAGTGGCCCCCACTCTTGCCCTATTACTCTATGCTCCATAGAACATATTAGTTATTGGCAAAGCTATTTGTCCTTGGCGTGTGCACACACACGCACGCAACCTTTAACTGTCACACCGTTTTGCACTGTGTACGACTGTCCATAGGGGATGCATAATGGTCAGCAACATGTACACTATTGGACAGAAGCTCAGCTGAGAATGAGTTAAAATGGTCTTTTCCTGTTTCCTGTGATTTAGACTAGAATAGATTTGTCCAGTTACAAGGTTGACAAATTATGTGAAGCACTTGTGAAAAATGTCATTGGATTAAGGTGCTTTTAATTCTGATCACATGTGACTTGCTATAAAGTGGGTTGAAACCATAGGTTGTATATTTTAGATTGAACATGATGTTGTCTGTTGTTAAGGTTAGTTTGAAACCCCCTCAGAACCTCAATAACTAATAAGATTATTTGGTCATGTTGATGCAGTTGGTGGCCTAGTGGTTTAAGCAGACCTGGGCAAACTAAGGCCCGGGGTTCGGATGCGGCCCGTTTGGCATTATAATCCGGCCCTCCAGACTTGTCTAAATTATACTCTTAATCTATATTATCATTAGTCTTCTACCTTTTCTGTGAAAAGCCAGCATTTCCCCCAAAAATGGTCTAAAGCATTTTGCCTTTATTCAATATTTTACTTATTATTTATCTGAGTATCTTAAATACTCAATCTTTCTGGTCCTGACCTGGCTACTTAATGGTATGGCAACAAAGGTTGGAACACTTCTTGTTTTCTTTCTAGTGACGATACGACACATCTACATAAAGCCATTGTGCAACAAGGCCTGATTGTTGAGCTTCTGCGTGCTAGCAGTTAGCCAGGCAATTATGCAATGTTTACTGTGATGACTTTGTTATTTAATAGAACAAATGAGTGTTTAACTCCAGGGTCCATTGTGTTAATGCATGCTAATAATTCTACTTCTAATTTGAAGCCACAGAGACGTTCAACGAGGGCTTATGCTAGCTAATGAGCAATAACGGCAACTACATCACCGCTGTGTATATTTTCCTTTATTTATTTATTTATTTTACAAGTGAGTTGACGATTGGTGTAGCTACTGGTGTCATTTTTTTTTTTTATTTTGCTTTGACTCTAAGCTGTTAAATGTGCTGATTATCTCTGAAAGTATCTCTGCGCACAGAAATGTAATTGCCAAAGACATGTTTTCGTATTGGATTTGTTTCACGCCTACACGAATGCTCGTAGACTAGATATGTATTCACTATGTAGCCATGTAATATGAATGAGAATGCCATGAAATCCATGTATACAGACTGAGACTGACAATTACAAGTTGACATGAATTTTTAAACCCCGACACACATGAATCCTCTTTTTGATGTTGCTGCAATAACTCCTCGTCTTGTATGAGTCTTCTTCTTCTTCTTTCGGCTTGTTGCTTTCAGGGGTTGCCACAGGGAGTCAACAATTTCCATCTCATCCTGTCCTCTGTATCCTCAACTCTGACTTTAACTACCTTCATGTCCTCGCCCATTGTATATCCATCTCTTCTTTGTCTCCTACCTGGTAGCTCCATCTCTAGGATCATTCTTCTACCAATGTATCTCCTCTGAACATGTCCAAACCATCTCAATCTGTGTTCTCCAGCTTTTTCTCCAAACCTTCCTGTCTGTGTTGTCCCTCTAATCACCTCATTCCTGATCCTGTCCATCCTTGTCTCTCCTAAAGAGAATCTCTTTACCTCTAAATCTGAATATAATTAATACAAGGTTGATCGGCTGATCACACATATGCAGGTTCATGTGAGAGCTTTATCCTCCACTTGAGAAATATTTAAACACTTTGGCTTTCCACTCTAATATATACACAGATGTCCAAATGCCCCCGAAGGAGTCAAATACCTGGCATAATTCCTGTCTAGACACACAGAGCCAAATCAGTATGCACACACATCACTGTAGAAAACACCTGGAGGTGATGGGCACGAGGTAATTCCGTGTGGAGTGGCTCACATCGAGAATGCTGAGGAGGAGGCACACATGGAACTGCAGTGTATGGTGGCATCTGTTTGAACTGAATAGGGCTTTCACAGATCCTGTAGCTACACAGCTCATTTTGTTCTATAGTAAACTCAGCGAGGGGAGGGCGTCGACTGCTCACGCTCTGGTGAGAAAACACTAAGCAGCTTTTGTGGTGACCAAGCTGTTTTTCAGAACACCTTGGTTCTGCATGGCAGATTAAGGCTCTGCAGCGAGAATAATGGCCTAATGCATCACAATGCACTGTACCACATCAGACTGCATTATGAATTGTAGTTTATTTGAGCAGCCTGTGGCAACATACTCACAAAAACTGCCAACTTTGGCCTTGTCATGCAAGGTTATTGAAGGTCTGTGATAATGTTGTGATTCTTCAGTTTTTTTTTTTTATAGCTGCTGTGCTTTTGAATATGCTTTCGCCTTGTACTTATTTCTGTGCAGCAAGGACACAGCTTAGTTCTCCAACCCAGCAAGCAGTAAATTCTTGCCTTTGCTGGCACCAATGCAAAGATTTTTTTTTTTATAGAAGCATATCTGCTTGATCCACTGTGATCTATGTCCATCTGATGGCATTCTACTACATGCCAGGAAACCCACTTTCCTGTAGGGGACAGCTGTCCTCAAGGTTAGACACTGAAGTGTCCTGTATATGTCTGATCTGATGGAGATGGTTGGGAGAGATCCGATACTTTTATCTGTTTATCTGAATTCCCTGAATGTGGAATATTTGTACTTACTATCATTGAATAGATTTAGAGGTTAAATGATGTCATCAACGCGATGTAGGTTTTATGAATGCAATGATATGAAAAACATGTTTGTCTTTTATTAAATATATATATGAGATGTCTTGGCGTGTCTTGTTCTTAGTCAGGGGCATTTGGCAGTACACTATCTGGGTCACAGGTGTCAGATTTCATAGCGGTGCCAAATTCCCCAATTTGACAAGGTTGTTCCCTTTTGAAAATGTAAGAAAACAGCAGCTGCAGTGGTCTGGTTTGAAATCATTGGTGATGCAAGACCATTCTCTTTATTTTGCTTGGTTTACCCTCTAAGTACCAGTAATACAAACGTCCGTTGCTACCTTTGTAGTATAAAATACACCCAGTCATGTAACAGCTGTCAAAAAAACTCCTGTGACGCAAGCAACAGATGATGCTGCCTGACCTGGCCTGTACTTGAAAGGGACATTTGTTTGTCTGATACTTGGAATATCACCTATAAAGACAGGAATCGCACCTACAACCCCTTCCTTGTCAACCTTCCTCTTTCTAAACTCTTAAAAACTGGGCCACAACATCCACTGTCACCACATGACTTATCAATATTAATCACAAAAGAAACACAAATATCTCATAAAACGTCACTTTCCTGCAGATTCTTTGTAAAACAACAGTGCAAAAATAAAAAAAACAAACAAAAAAAATCAAAACAACAGAAAATGAACCAGATCAAGTCTGTGGACCAGGGTTTTGAGAATTATAATATTTACCAAATAATGTGGAGACCAGATCTATAAAAACTTACCATATATTTACTGGTGAAGCACACCACTGCTATTCTGTAGTACAGTGCAGTACATCAGTCTGTGGAAGTCGAGATCATTATAGTAAATGCATTTTCTGATGAACATGCGTCGTCAGCGTGTTATTAACCTGGCAGTCAATCAACACTGGTCTGCATAAATGAGAAAACTGCGTTGGATGAAATTGAAAAGTGCAACGAAGGAAAGTCTCCATTACAATACGCACATTTTCTCCATTCTTGACTTGCAGTGAAACCCATCTGTATATTTTTGGGCGACAATAAACTTCCATATCAAGGTGTGGCCCACAAAATATCGTTCGTAGGGCCGCAAATGGCCCACGGGCTGCTTGTTGAGGACCCCTGTTCTAAGCTATACAACTCTTTTCGCAATTTCCTGAGAGTCTAAATCAACCAATCAGTAGCTCACCTGACAGGTTTAGTCAACTGAGCAGCGACATTGGTCCTTTGTGGAACAGTTTGGACATCTCTGTTACATGAAGTTGTTATTGCATTTAGTTTAAAAAAGTCACTACAGCATGTCTATGGACAGAAAAATGACCTGTGTTTGGTTTCATTGAATCTATGTAAACATTGACGAAGGACATCCTATATATTGAGACTTATAATCATCTTCTTTGGTTAGCTAACTGTTAGCTTGGCGCTTGCTAACACTTGACTGATGGAGTCTTGACCTTGAGTGTAGGTGATGTTGATTCTCTTGGGAATGTTAGGAACCTCAAGCTGATTCTCCAAGCCTTGGAGCTGATCCTTTTCCTTACTGCCTGTCCACGGCCATTGTTCACTTCCACATAGTCAGTCTTTTCCTCTTATTGTCCAGATATTTCAGGCTTTCTCTCTGTCCAAACCCTTTATGTGAGATGGTGATAATTAGACAGGTCTGCCCAGTATCACTTTTTGTCAGCGCATACGGGGTTAAATGGTTACATTTGCCGTCTTGTTTTAATTACAGCCATAGTTTGGGATCAGATATCAAAATTAAATGATGTAGAGATTGTTGATTAACGCTTGTTGGCAAATTTTTCCATTTTTAAAATTATCATTGTATTAAACTGCATTGACATAAATGTTATAAAGTAAGATTTATACCGTTTGTGAAACAATCCTTTTACTCGCTTGTCTGTCTTTCTACAGAAAACCAATAGCACAAAGCAAATAAAAAAGGGCAGAATGAACAGTGAAGAAGTAATAAACCTGTGATAAACACGTGAATACAGCATGAGACAGCGACATAGACTTGTCCGCCTGGGTTCATCTTCTATTCATCTCCTCCGCTCTCACACTGTTAAAACGTGTGTGTGTTCATACACATGGAAACCTACTCACACTTGTGCTTTGCTCCCCGGCACGGCAAGGTTAATTTCCATGCTAATAGCCTATTGACTGCACTGAGGGTCAAATGGAAAATGGAAGCTTTTTAGACAGAGAGACTTGTGGTGGGACCTGGGGCTGACTTTATTCAGCTGAACCTCGGTGGCTGTGGTGTTTCATTAAAACTCCAACAAAACCCCCTTCTGAGCTGAACCCTCTGCAGTGGTTTCCCTTCTGCAGTTTTTAATTGCCCCAACACTGCTACTAATTTCAGCCATTGTCTCCTTAGGTGTGTGGTTAATTTCACACTGTGTTGCCTCAGAGCCAGTTAATGGTTTTCAGCATCTCTGCGTGGATTGCGGCTCTTCGGTGTGGCTGTATGTAGTTAAGAGTAAGGTTGGAATGAAGCTGGTCTAATGCTGCATTTACCAGCTTATGTAATGATTATAATGTTCTAAGATTTAAAGTTTGACACTTGGCCTGTTGAGTGGGACACAACACTGAAATATCCACAGAAATTGAAGAAAGATACAGACAAAGATCAAATGTTAACAGTGAATAATAGTAATCTATCTATCTATCTATCTATCTATCTATCTATCTATCTACCTATCTATCTACCTATCTATCTATCTATCTATCTATCTACCTATCTATCCATCTATCCATCTATGTATGCCTCGATCCATCTATCTACCTACCTGTCTGTCCGTTAATCCATCCATCCATCCATCCATCCATCCATCCATCCATCCAACAACCTACCCACCTAAGAGCACTCCCTCAAACCATTTAGCGTCAGTTATAAAACTTTTTATTTTACCACAACCCTGTATTCTGGCCAGTGACTTCTCTTCCTAAATAAAATGAAATTGGCGTAAAAGTCCTTTAGCCTTTAATTTCACTTCAATTTCCTGCAGCTCGATGGCAATGCAGATGCTTGCGTGATGAAGAGTCGTCGTCATTGTCTGATGCCTCACCAGCCTTTTCTTCCTGGTGATCAAGGCTACAGTTAATGTCTACTCTTTCACTTAATAGACTCACAGGAGCCTTCGCTGACATTGACGGATGGAGCTCGCACTTAAGATGACGCTCACCTCCTCTCTCCTCGTTCAGCCTCCTACACGCACACTCACCCAAACGCTTACTTTCTACACCCTAGCATTAAAGTAGACTAAATGTAACCACCCACACCTACAGTCGCACCCTGTACTGTACATGTTGGTGAGCTGTGGATGCTCGTTAGTGTGCACAGCGAGGGCGTGTGTGTGTGATAAATGGCTGTGTGAATTATGAATGAGGAAAGATGACGGGGAGCCAGTCCACCACCGAGTGTTTTACTGCACTCAGCCTGCACAAATGGATGATGAGAGTCCATGAGACAAAAATGTGTTTCAACTCATTTATAATTTTCTGCTTAGTAGTAAATTACTTTAAAGTATGATACTTTTGAAGGCTCTGTGCCTAAGTGGGGCAGTGTTGGTCCAGTGGTTAAGGAATTGGACTGAGGTCTGTAGGGTTCCAGGTTTCAGATCCAACCAACTGCCACTCACTGCTCCTTGGGCGCTCAAAGCTGCCCCCTATCTACTTTGGTGATGGGCAAAATGCAGATCACATTGCATTGGGTGCAGTGGTGTGAATCCCAATACTTTACACTTTACACTGGACACACAACACCAAGAAATGTGAGGCTAAGGTGCACAGTTGAAATTGAACCTCACAGTTGGATTTCTGGGGGATAATAAAACCCGTCATGGAAGCCCTCCTGCTGACAGCAGCCATAAAGCCAGTTCTTATAGCTGAGCTCCATCCCAGTGGCTTTGATGTGACATCCATTCTGTTCCCCTCAGGCCTCCACCTGCATCTCCATCCTCCGGCTCTATAGCCCTAGGAATTCCCACTGGTGCCACCAGTGAAATCTATTTATGCTGCACCACATGTACAGTATGTGTCAGTGTGTGTCACTTTGCTAAGCACCTGACATATTCCCAACGGAGGTCACTGAACATCCTTTTATCACAATCAAATATTCTCCCAAGGGCAGGCATGGGCAAACTATGGTTCGGGGGCCACACATGGCCCCTGATGCTTATTTATTCAGGCTGCAAAAAATTCTAAATTATCTTATTAATTTCTTTTATAATTATTGTCTTTCGGCTTGTCTCTTTTTTCAGGGGTTGCCACAGCAAGTCAACAAATTCCATCTCACCCTGTCCTCTGTATCCTCAACTCTAACTCCAACTATCTCCATGTCCTCTCTCACTGCATCCATCAATCTCCTCTTTGTCTCCTACCTGGTAGCTCCATCTCTAGGACCATTCTCCTAACAATATAATCCACTGAACATGTCCAAACCATCTCAATCTGTCTTCTCTATCTTTTTCTCCAAACCTTCCTGTCTGTGTTGTCCCCCTGATTACCTCGTTCCTGATCCTAATTTCTGATAGACAACCCATCTAGGGTAGCCTTGAACATCTCCATGGATCGTCTTCAGCGGGTGGACCTGGCTGTATTGCACAACAAATCTCACAGGAGTGTTGCTCCCCTCTTTGTTCCTTCCTACGTTGGGCTTGTCCCTTATTTAGGGCTTGCCACAGTGAATCATCTTTTCCATCTCCCCCCTGTCCTCTGTATCTTCTACTCTGACGCCAACTACCTCCATGTCCTCCCTACCTGCATCCATCAATCTCCTCTTTGGCCTTACTCTTAGTCTCTCCTCTATTTGTTCCTGATGTTTAAATACCTGACAGTGGAAACTTAGACCGACTGAGAGGTGCACATCTGGTTGTGGAAATAAGACGTTTACAAGAGTATTACTGATCATGATATATATTATATATAGTATTTGACAACTACTGGTAAAACACCAGTGACCAGATTGTTTCTGTTTCTGAACTCAGCTTTTCCTGAAGATGCAGGTCAGAACAGAACTAAACAAGCATCAGCATAGTGTTTATACAATACAACTATATTTGTGTCTGCATCCAGCTGAAAGTGATTTAATGGTTTCTGCAGAGGAGGCTGAGAGAATTGAAGCAACTCCTCTTAGTTCTGCAGTATCACTGAGGCTGTTCTACAGTAGAACAGTTCGTCCTCGGGGAGAGACAGAGTCCTGGGTAGAGGCTCTTAAAAACTCTGAGTACAGAAAATGTAGCGATGTAAGCAGACTGTGTGCCACCGAAGCAGGAAATGAGACCAGTGTGAGGTAAAGGGTTGGATGTGTGTGGAAGCATGTGGGAGGGTGGAGGGCCTGTTTGCTTTGATCACTTACCTGGAGCCACTGACTCCAACACTGTTAAATCAATAAAGAGTTGCTGCTTATAGACGAGATCAATAGCGTCTGAGTGAAAATAGCTCAACATGTGATGATCTCACATTTTCCCCCCGAGGCGTGAGCGGAAGTCACTGGAAGTTCTGACCTCTTTAGATGTAATGCAACTAATTGTTCGCATGGTGATTTGTTCGGACTGGGGCAAATTAGTGGTTTACAGTAGTTAAATGACTGCCAATCGACAACCCAACATGTGAGGACCTACACACCAGACAAAAAAAGTGGAAAAATCTTTATTTAAATATATTTATTTATACTAAGAATATTTTAACACCTAAATAAGGTTGTGCAATCATATCAATTGGCTTATTATCGCCCTGATCGAAGCATAATTATACAAACGCTAATATTGTGAGTACTTTTGGCCTAATGGTTAAGGAAAACAGACTTGGGTCTGCATGGCCACTGGTTCGAATGCCCCCTAGCCAAGTTACCGCTAATCTGCTGTGAGCACGATATCGTCCCCACACGCTGCTCCCACCTGCTCACTACGGTAGTGGGTAAATGCTGAGGAAAGATTTCCGAAAAAAAACTTGGGATGAACAACAAAATCCTTTTTTTTCCCGAACCATACCGTATTTTCACGACTATAAGGCGCATGTAAAAGTCTTAGATTTTCTTCAAAATGTTCGGCGCGCCCTTTAGTGCAGTGCACCCAGGGTGTGGTGTTATTAGGCGGACCTAGTAGAGGACACCATGAGAACGTTAAAGGGGGAACTATGGACATGGATTGTATATAAAACCCGCCCTATAATCAGGTGTGCCTTATGTGTTTGTTAAATATAGTAATGGCACACAAAACTGAGACTGCTCCTTTTAGTTCGATGCGCCTTATGGTCGTGAAAATACGTTAATAAAAATCTGACAAGACGATGCCTGGGTTTTTCCCAAATATCCTGGAATCACACATAGGTTTTTGGGATGTTTATCCCAATTTTGGTGGCCAACTGCTGCATATCAAATGCACCAGTATCAGCAGATGCCGGAATCTGAACTTAATGGTTTTGGGTTTTATCGGTAAAGGTTTGTACCGTAGATCCCTACATTTTAAGGCTTAAGAAGGTTAAAAACATTATTCTACCACTGTTAGAACTTAAATCCTGAAAGGTCTAACTGAGGAGGAGTAAGATTGACTGTGATGTTTTCCACAATGATGTCTTTCAACTATTCTCCTCCAAAAAATATCCCTTTAAACTAATGTAGTGATTTGGCATAAATGTCTTGGGGACAAAAGAACCGACATGGCAGCCGGAGTCCATTGGCAACCCTGTAAACAGAGGGAGAAACAGAGGGGAAAAAAAAACAAGCAGAAGGTGAAGAGGGTTTGGCGTTTTTCTCTTTATCTACTGCTCTGCAGACAGACCTCGACAGCTGGGCACTGTCAGGGATGAAGAGACTGAAGACACAGCATCAACATCTCGCTCAGATTGCACAATTCTGTGCAGGACAGGCCAAGTAGGAGTTAAAGACTTTGAAGAGATGTCGAGTGATTCTATTGTCATTGTCAGTGAGCCACCGCGGTGCCAGATCGAAGCCAGGAAACGAGACGCTGGCCAAATATGGAAACTTGTTTACGGCAGTCAGGGACAGAAAAGAGGGAAGGATGCCGCAGGCTTGTGTTGATTGCAGCAGGAAGAGAGACCTCAGTTTGGCTTCTTGAACTGGGCCAAATTGTTTGTGTCACAGTAAATACATGCCGCAGTGAAATAAACATATTCAATGTGTCTTTTTCCCCAGACGTTGATGGTTTACATCCTGTAAAAGCACACAGGTGGTAGAAAGGACTGGCTGTTCCTTTTTATAAACTTGGTCTTACATAACATGAGAAGAAAGGTCACTGCTCGGCCTTTCAGATTCCTGATTCATTGTGAAAAAAATCCTACTAGTTTCTTATCTTTTCTTCCTTTCCTTCTTTAATTTAGTACCCTGTTTATTTAATTTGACAAATTCTAGCAGTGGGATACAATCACTTTCTTGCCAATAAAGTTAAATATTAAAAAATTCCAGCCTAAAATTCTTAACAGGGAGTCATTTGGAGATTTTGTTCCAGCAAAAAATCGAGTAATAAATCATTTTTAATCATCAGTAATCGAAAATACAAAACCATAATTATATGTATTTTAGTCTTTATTCCATCTAGATTTCACAACGACGTTTTACCAAATTGCTTTTTAATGTTAGAATATTACATTCTCCTGAATTCTCTGCTCTCTTGTTTTGCTATATTGATTTTTTTTGGCCTTTATGTGTCTCTGGACTGCAGCCCAGTTCATGTTCTGGGTGTTTTACCGCTGTTGGCATCTGTAAAATTTCATTATGTTCTCCCTCGTCTTTGTCCTTACCTTCTATTTTCCTCTGCCCTTGTGAAAGTCGTCCCTGGCATATTTTATCTGGAGACAGAAGTTTGTTTTGATCTCCGTGAATCTGCATCTCTGGACAGGTGGCCTGCATTTGGATTGGGTGAATAAATTTGTCTCACTGAGCCATTTGAGGCTGTCAGAGACGATCACAGCCAAAATCTTTATATTTAATGTAACTAATCAACGTAGTAACCAACCTTGGGCCTGACCTTCAATCCTCTGCTCGGCAGAAGTCTTAATTTTTAAAGGCGAAAGTCAGCTCCCAGCACACACGTCTAATAAACCTGTCCACACACTCGCACCAACTCTGCTTCTCCTTTCCTGTCAAAAACGTCAGAGCGAGTCCCTCTGTGATTTCTTATGGAAGACGACCTGTCTTTCATACTTTGTGTCTCCGTGGGTTCACTCACGGACAGCGCATATAAAAGAAATATTTCACTTTGGTCTTTTCCTGACAACACTGCAGTTCAAACTTTCCTCCCATGTGCGTCCGCTGAGGTCAGCTGGGGTCGTAGTGACGTAGATGCGATGCCAATCCTCTGTTCACTGGTCCATGTGGACATCATGCAGTGTACAGGGTTAGCCTCTGCCTGTCCACCTCGAGTGGATGATTGGTCTTCACTCTCACTGAGAACTGACATATTACTGTACATGTGGCAATTGTAACATCCATCCACCATGTAAAAAAAAATCTAGCATCAGCAAGAAGTTGTAAAATTATTTTTGCAAGACAGTTGACTGTTGGGGTATCATGTGATACATATCACAACATCATAACATAGCATAACTATAGTGCTTTCTGGAAGTATATTAACACAGTTCATCCTGTCTCTTTACTGCAGTGGGGCCCCTAGAAACAAGCTACCCGACATATACATTTTGCAAGGTGTGATATACTAATGCAATATTTTCTTTGCAAATGGAGAAAATGTCTTTTTACAAGTGCACAACATTTGAGAATTACATTTGTGTCTCACTCACAGTCCCTCGCTGAATTATTTTACCAATTTTTATGGCGATACAAAATCTTTATATTATCCACATATTTGTGTATAGCTGTTTTTTTATGTTTATAGGGATGATTTGAATTTCATTATTCTATTCTATACTATACTATGTTTACATTACTGGCTTTTAGTAGGGACGTCGAATGTTTTGCCAAAATTTAATTTTGCTGATATTGTCCAAACACATAATTTCCCAATGCTGATATCAACTGATACCAATACATTTAACCGTTTTCCTGAAAAACGAGGTCTCAGAACCCGATGTGTAATTGCAGTCAATTTTGGTCCATTTTGTCAACCGATTTTATCCTCTTAAGATAAAACCATATTAATCCATATCACGTAATCATGCTAACATCGGGCTGATAATATTGGTCTATATCCACATCTTTAATTTGTGGTTAGAAGAAAATGCAATCCAACAAGTGAAACAACACCAACAACTGTATAAGTATGTTAAAAACATGTTAAAATTATCATCAAATCATAAATTTAAATCATCTAGCCAGCCAATTCAGAACTCTCCTTCTTCTGCAAATATTTTAAAAAGCAGCAATCTGATAGTTGCATCAACCGACAGACTTACGTAACATAAACACAGCTTCTCTCATTTGTTCTGCTGACAAACTGACAACATTGTTTTGACAGCTCCTTTACAATACAACTCAATGAACGAGCGATGAAATACTGCTTTGGAATCTGGGGGTTGAACAGAGATTTATAAGCCGTACTGGCTCTAATAAACATACCAAGGGTTTGTTGCTTGAGGTTGTGGTAGATGAACACCAGGTCCTCAACGTTGTAAGGATTCATTGCATCTTTGTTTGATGTGGCTGTAATGTATCTCACAGTTGTGAAATCATGTGTGGCATCCAGGTTTTATCTTTGTTGCTCGTAGACACGTCATCCCGACAGAGTGTAATGTCAAGAGCGATGAGGAAAAGAGGGAGGAATATTGGTGATGGGACTTGTTTGTTTGCATGAGTGCTTCTCTCATGTCTCTCTCCACTGTCCTGGACAAAGGGACTTGGAGTGGGTGGTAATGTGACTTCGCTCTCACGGGGAAAGGTTATGTACAGTTTTCTAACTGCCAGTATTACATGACAGGACACTTCAAGTCCAATAACACTCAGCCTCTCCTGTTAATGACACTCTTTAACAACCCCATGGTCATCAGAGATAGACTGAGCCCAATATACTGATCTATCCGCATTACAGATCGTCCAGCAGACAGACAGGGGACAGATGGTCGCAGCTGCAGAGAATCAAGACATCAGGACACACCGCATGAATTTTCCTGACCTTTTTCCCCTTTTGAGCAAAGCTGTGCACAAATAATGTCACCCCCCAATAGGAGTGGACGGCGGAGCCAGCTGCTCCTCACACCAGCGTGTCAGACCTGTAATTTACAGTGCTGCGATATTGCAGTTACAGCTGCCACACGTTTCGGTCGTAAAGAAGAGAGATTGACTTGAATGGCCAGGAAAACAGGAGGGAAAAAACGTCGTTTGTGGAGATATGGGCTCGTGAAATTCAGTGTAGGTATCACCAGTCCATTTATCATGTTCATCTCAGGCTGTCAGGACACTGACGTATGAACACAAAGACGTGTCATTAATTACAGGGGCGAACTCCCTGACTGCGTGTAATTGTTCTTACAAAAAAAACTGTTAAACCCTTGAAATCGCTACAACAAAACAGTTATTTTATCAACGAGACAAGATGTAATTAAAGATCTGAGCCCAGTGATCGGCTGTTGCCTTCCTGAAAAGCTTTCTATTTTCAACTTTCATGGCGTTTTATTTTTTACACAAGAATCAAAAAAGTGTTAAATGTCAATTAGAACAGAAGGATTAGCTCCAAGCCAGCTAAAAAGATTTCTGTAATGTTAGTTTTGAGCTAAAAGACAAACCAAAGGCTGGTCATTAAAAACAAAAGTTATTTTATATTTTATATAATATAAAAATATAAATACACAGTCAGAATTAAGGAAAAAAAGCAGGTTAATCAATAACAGGTTGTGATAAGCTTGGTGATGTTACATTCAGGTAGAAGAAATAGCATCTTTGCAGTGTTGCTGCCCCCTGTCTCTGTTTTCTCTTTTTTCTCTTTTTTTCTGGACTTTACTGAAGTAAAAAAAAATCTTTTTTTAAACTTGTTGAAATTGGTGTTAACATCGAGATAAGCAAATAGAAGTGGTAATAAGATAATAGAGAATATACATACATAAGTGTATTGATATTGTACACTGTGAAAATATAAATACACAGAAAAAATAGCCAGATTTTAGAAAAATAACATTATCTTGCAATTAGCCAGACACTAGACTTGGCTAGTTTTAAGCCAAAATATTGGCAACAACGAAGTAAAAAAAATACGATTAAAAAAAAAAGTAACTTTGAAATGTTTTATACGAGGCAATACTGCAGAAATTGACATATTTGGACATTGTTTTTGTCCATGTCCTTTAAATGGTCTGGAACACGGTGATCATTCTTTTGCATTTTCACCATTTTTTTGTCTTTAGTCTTTTCTCTGTGTTAAAGTGTGGGTTTAATCTGTTCAGCTCAGATCTCGCTAATGGCCCAGTGAACGGTCCAGTGGTTTGTGTTTCGGCGGAGTCTTCCCGTCTTAGAGAGAGTTGGAATAATAATCAGCAGCACTTGGTTTCTGCAGCTGAAACTGGATTTGCATTCATCGTGACTCTTGAGAGGTTAATAAATAATGTGACTTTCAGTCTGTTGTAACTGTGACTGAGCTCATATTGATCAGACAGTTAGCTCTAGAATCCATAAATGAAATGACACTCAGGACAAGTTTGACTTTTCTGACAAAATAATTTTCGCTATCAAACGGAGAAACGAAACCGTTGCCAGATTTCACAGTTTTCAGTAGTGGAGCCGACAAACTGGAGGCTGAGGAAGCGATGGAGTGCACTTGAGAGCACAAGCAGAGAGTGTGAGGGTGAAAGACGGTGGAGGAGGAGAAGGGGTTGATTTGCAAGAATCAGTCAACACTGACACGGGTGACTGGTGACTGTGGTTGACAGAAACATTCACACGTTCCTTGTCAAAAACTGCCCTTAGTTTTTGTTTGCTGGACCCTTTTTCGCTTTGCTTTTTTGCATCACAGAGGACAGAGATAAGTGCGATAGATTGACTATGGATGAAATGATTAAACCGCTCTGCTGGTTTCTTCAATTTCTTGTTGGTTTTAATGCCTTGTACCACTGAAGGTACATTTGTTAGTTTTTCTTCCGAGCTGACATCTATTCCTGTTCCAGTTTTCTTGATCACCAAAATAACTTCAGTTCTTACATCAATAGCTGTGACGACGCACTGCCATAAATAGTATTTTGAGTCATTCTATAATAATCAATTGGTGGCTCTAGGCATTAGAAGGAAGAAAAAGACATTCTCCCCTTAGACATAATAACAAATAAGCATATAACAGTGGCTCATGAATCTACTCCAAACAAGGTCTGAGGGCCAAATCATGTCAGTTTGACCTTTTATTCCAAATGTCTCAAAATAATATTAATAATCTTTTGTATCAGTATATTTCTACCTATTTCTATAGGTAGAAGACAGGAGACAGAGCTGGAGGTGGAGGAGTTAAAGATGCTGAGATTGTTCAGGAGAGACAAGGATGGACAGGATCAGGAATGAGGTGATTAGAGGGACAACACAGACAGGAAGGTTTGGAGAAAAAGCTAGAGAAGACAGATTGAGATGGTTTGGACATGTTCAGAGAAGGGACAGTGGATGATCCTAGAGATGGAGCTACCAGGTAGGAGACAAAGAGGAGATTGATGGAGGCAGTAAGGGAGGACATGGAGGTAGTTGGAGTTAGAGTAGAAGATGCAGAGGACAGGGGTAGATGGAAATTGTTGACTCGCTGTGGCAACCCCTGAAAAAAAGGACGAAAGGAAAAGAAGAAAATATTATTATATTTCTGCCGTTTCTCTGCAATGTCTGCATTTCCCAGGAATATACAGTGTAGAAAGATTTAAAGCATTTAGTTCCCATTTGGACTCCATCAACCAGTGCCTGACCCCGTCCTCATGTCAAATTTATCAGCAAGTCAAAAAAAAAAAAAATCCACCGCCCGATCTACTCTGCTGCTTCACAGATGAACCCGCAGATCATTAACTTTGTAAAGTCAAAAGACTTTCCCTCTGGACGACTGATGAAATAAAAACCCCATCAAATGTCGTCTGTGACACTGAAAGATTTAGAGTGATGAATTGGTTTGGCTTTAATGCCTCCATTCCCCACAGCTGAATCTTCACCCACATGTCTGTCGATAAATCCGCAGCCGAGCTGTCCATCTGCACGTTTGACTGGTGCGTGTGGGCGGAAGCTGTTTTTTCCAAGCAACCTTAACCACGTCGTGTTGGTGTTTGTCCTCTTTTCTGGCATCTTACCGCTGTTTATCTACCTACCTGCTCCTCATTTCCATATATGTCCAGCGAAGATGCCGCGTCTGCTGCGGTGTCACAGGACTGTATCTGTGTGTGCACGTTCAGACCTGTCTAAAGCACTTAAGGGGACAAAGGAAAGATCCCGGGGCCGTGGCGTCACTGTCATATTACAGCAAAGCACACAGTCGCCGGTGTGTGTGTTCCATGTTAACACACACACACCCACACACTCAGGCACAGCTACCTCCTACTGGGTTTTGACCTGTAACAACGCACTACTGCAGACAAGAAGATAAGGATTCAGACCAGCACAAAGTCACTGTCTGTGATTCGTAGATCTACAATCCAAGTGTCTAATTGGAGCAGCATGGTGCTCCACCTATTTTAGGTTCTCTCTTTTGGGCTTCATTCTTGTGTGAGTTCGAAGTAGGCTAAAAAAAAAAATGTCACCCACTTCCATGTGTCTGACGATGCATTGACCCCATTCACGTCCACGCACACTTCTCATGTAGCCCCGGTCAACAACTTCATGTTGGGGTGATTGTGAGGATGTGGTGTTACAGTCAAAAGATTATTTTAATTCATTCAATTTTATCTGTTTGTCTGTTACCGGCACAGCTGGCCCCGCCCAATTCACACTGAGCCATTTTGTGAGACACCCTGTGAAATGATGTTGGGACAGTGCGGCTCAAGCCCGCTTCCTTAACCACTGGGCCACCACTGCCAACGTTGTTGGATATACAAAAATGAAGGAAATAGCATTGTTGTGTTGCATTATGTAGAAAGTGTTATCATCTGTGTAGTGATGCTGCCTCCAGTCTTTGCTTTCTCTTTTTCCTGTTCAGGAATTTTCTGAAGTTAAAAAAAGGACCTAAATACGTAGTTCTTGTTCTTGTGAAAGTTTAGAAAATGGGAATTTTATTGTGAAATAAAACTTTTTTTTTTCCTCTCTTATTTAGTCTTTTATCCATTGTCTTCCTAGTTGTTGTTTTTTTTTATTATTAATCATTTTTTTCTAAGACCAACAAAAAACACATGGCTCAAACACTACTAATACTACAAATACTGCCAATATGTCTGGTCTACATGAGGCATGGGCTAACATTATCACACATGGGCCACAATTCGTCCTAAAATTGGACATGGGGCCTGAGTTAGGACCAGGTAGATGCCTAGTTCACGTGAGCTAAAATATTTGGCATGTTAAAGTCATACCTAAATGAAATTTCAAATCAAATATCTACAATTCAGTGAAGTTTGGTGGACCAGATTACTATGCTGAATGGGCCATATTAGGCCCCTGAGCCTTAGTTTGCTCATGCCTGGTCTATATAGTGGTGAGCAAACACAGTATCATCCTGCGGGCTAAATATAATGCCTACAGGCCATAAGAAAGTGGACCAGCTACAGTACCAGTTTAATTAAACATTCTAACTAAATCCTTGTAATTAAGCCCACCCCAACCAGCTCGAACAAATGATTCCATTTTGGAAATCATAGGTTTAATTAGACTGTTAGTGAAATGAACATAAATGAATCTTCCATGTTTCTAACTCAGGCCTCAGGCTCCATTCAGGCTGAAGGCTCCAAGGCCTGTGTGTGTATTTATTTTATTGCGTGACTCAGTTGAGTTTTGTAGAACATAAAAATGAATGGCCCACTTTTGTTCCAATCACAAGCGGAAAAAAGCAGGTGGTGGGTTGGTGTATTTTTAAATCCTTTTACTGTGGCTCATCTGTTCTGCCCTACATCCAGCGTCTGGACCAAATTAAGTTGTATGTGGAAAAAAAAAAAGAATTTGTTGTCAACAGAGAGGAACTGGTCCGGATAAGCTGGTGCATGACTTGCACATTTTAACCTGGTTAGGTCCGTTATAACCCTCATCTGATTTCTCTGCAGGTCTGAAGACCTATCTGATCTCTGGCAGGAAGATGGAAACCCACTCACACTGCACATGCTCACAGTTGGGGTTGGCTGGGATAGAGAACACAGATCCTTGGTGTCCTACACCCAGACTCCACACCCCTGATGGGGCCCCGTCAGCTTGCACAACAGGCCTTGATGGTTCCAAGGTGAGTGCACAACACGTCTAATTGACGTCTGTAGCGATAATTTCTGGAGAATATCAATTGGACTGATATGATGCTGTCAGTGGGACGGGGCTTAATGTTAATGATCATGTGGCGATAATGAATGATGATGATAGGATTGTCCAATACCATCAGCCACCCGATACTATCATCTTACGTGATATTCTTAGTATTGATAGTCATTCTTTTTCTCTGAGCATGAAAACCCGATAACACAATGCCTGGATTTTACTAAATAAAGTTTGCCTAAAAAAAAAAGATATGGAGAGAAACGGCTGTAGAACAAAGTGAAGGTCACTAGATGGCAGCATTACAGCTCATTTAATTAATTTCGTACTCAGATAATTGTTTATACAAATTGATAATTAAATATAACCATCTGTCTAGCTATCTATCGATCTGTCTGTCTATCTAACTATATATCTGTCCGTCAGTCTGTCTGTCTGTCCTTCTAACTATATATCTATCTGTCTGGTTGTCTTTCTAACTATATATCTATCTGTCTGTCTGTCTGTCTGTCTGTCCTTCTAACTATATGTCTGTCTGTCTTTTTAAATATATATATATGTATCTGTCTGTCTGTCTCTCTGTCTGTCTCTCCTTCTAACTATGTATATGTCTGTCTTTCGAACTACATATCTATCTGTCTCGCTGTCTGTCTTCATTTCTTGTGAATTCAATCCCTGACTGTTGTCTTGTTGGTGGTCACTCATCATTGTCCTGAAACCTTTTGACTCCAACACTTGTGTCTCACTGGTTTCTCCTCCAAACAGCTGTCTGACCACTGGGTCTTCAGTAACGTCCTGTGCTGCTGTCGCCTCTTTGTGCTTCTACAAAAGAGCTTCAGTGCATCACTAGTTTGTCCAGTGTTTTATTTTTTGAGATGAAAGTGTTGTCCTTTTAGTTCTGAATTGTTGTGAATGAGTCTGTGCTTTTATTAGTCCTATGGACAGAGAGAGAGATATTTATAGAATCACTTAAATAAGATTTTGTGGATGCAAAAAAAAACAGACATTATTTGAGGCTAAAACCTTAATATAATAAAAACTAATTGAAACTAGAAAGGATCGTAATTTAAGATAATTCTCAAAAACCCTGCAGCTCTGTATATCAACACGACCACAGTTTCTCCTTCCTCTGCTGTGTATCCGTGCTGTCAAGATCCTCGGGCAGATCTTTCATGTTCCTACAGAGCAGTGGGGGGAAGAGAGCGGTTGAGAGCGGAGTCAAGAATCTGATTAAATCAAGAAAGGAAGGAAGGTTAACATGGAGGCTGCTTGGTTGTGAGGAGAGGCAGAAGAATCAGCAGGGAACCTGCACATGGTAATGAGCTCGCTCAAGCAGAAAGCCTGAACAGTCGTGCGTGGCTCTGACATAAACACAGGTACGGCTCCGCGCGGTCAGAATTATTGACAACTCTGAGTCAAAAATCAGCAGGGCCTCGGGAACTAAAATGGTCTTAAAATATCTGGAATTGACCTTAATGTCCAACCTGATGGAGGCTTTGAGAATCCTTTGAAGTATTATTTAAAACTAATGATAAAAAAATCCAACAGGATTTCTCTGGCAGATTTTCTTTAAGGTAACAGATTAGTTTAGAAGGGTCGTAACGGCATATAGATTATAGAAATTGATAGAATTATTTCCCTTTCTGTGATTTTTTTTTCTCAGTTTGTAGACTTAAGATCAGCGGTATCAAACATGCGGCCCGTGGGCCATTTGCGGCTCATGGAACAATATTTTGCGGCCCCCACCTTGAGGTGAATGTTGAGTTCATAATAATATTTTATAGATTTGTTCTCCACATTTTATCGTAAATCCTATAGTTCTCCATAGACTCCTTCTGGTCCAGTGCTGTTTTACACAGAATCTATGGGAAACTGATTTTTTATTAACTTTTTTCTTTTGTATTCAAAACTGAAAGCTGACGCGACCCTTCGGTGAAATGATAGTGTGGGTGTCTCTAGTCCATCTATAATAATGGACACAAAAAACTATAATAATCACTTACAGGTTTCCTTACTTAAAATATTCATTTATGTTTACATTCATTCATCTTGATCTGCTTATCCATTACTGGGTCTCCACGACTGCCACCCAAATCACACTGCTCTGTACTGTGAGCCCTTCTGTGGGTGGTGAGCCCACTGGAAGCCTCAGTGGCAACCTGGCAGCTGATGGATTTGAACCTTAAGCCTTGTGGACCCATGTCTGCTTGCTCACCTGCTGGGCCACCACAGCCCAGGAGAGAAAAACCCGAAATAGAGATAATAAATCCTCCCTTGTCAATATTATATAGTGCTTATACTTAAATATAAATGGCCCTGAATTTGCTGTCTCACTCGCCAAGATACAGTTTTAGTGATTTATTGTTATGCAGCATTAATTATGCATCCATGAGCTCTCAGAGAAGGACCGTCGTCTAAACTTGTGCATGTTTTTCTGCAAGCGTTTGGACACAAACCAGAGCGAACTCCTGCAAAGCAACATCATAAAAGGGAGCGCGGTCATTCATACATGTCATACAGTGTCTCCACCACATCACTGTGATCCTTTCACTATTCACTTCATTGAGGGAGAGCTGTTTTCAAGAGGAACAAAAAGAAAGACCTTGAGCTTTTTCTATGGACGTCTGTCAAATGTTTACACTCATTTCCCTCTTTTCTTTGCTGCTCTTTTTTTATAAAACATATTTTCATGGAAAAAAAAATACAGGGAAGAAACAAAAATAGACTGTTAGAATCATAAGAACTGATGATTTTTTTTTTTTTAACAAACAAGGTGACATCCAGCTCTGAAGATGTCCCTCCAAGACATTTGCTCTTGATCACTGATCATGTTCACATGTTTTTCTCTGCCCGTATGTTCTCCTTGATCTGCTTCTTATTCATTCTTTTTTTTCTTCTCTGCCACCATATGCTGCCTCTCCCTTCCTCCCATATGGCCGTACTGTACTGCACGAAACACCTTAATCTCCACCCTGCTGCTTCAGTCTCCCTGCCTGTCCTGCAGTGTTTTACCAGGGGAGGAGCAGGTCATGGATGAAGGAGCGGTGCTCAACGGCTGCCATGATGAGTACAAGAGCAACGGCAACAAGGTGGGTCTGATGTTAATGGTGTTGGTTTTGCGGTTTCCGGGATGAACTACATCGAAACTGCACAGACTCATGTTGGAGAAGAGCTTCTCTCTTCCACACGGTCACCACAGCAGATCATCTGCATATGTGTCTGCGAGATGCTTGGACCTGGCAGTAGATGAATTGAAAACCCCCTCACCTTCTGCATGAACTCCCAACCCACAGAGCTACTTTATATTATTGCTCTTCCCCTGCAGCAGCCGGGAGTCATAAGCACCAAATTAAGAATCTGTTTCTATCTTTACCTTCCACTCTGCCTTTAAGGACTCTTCCCTCCTCAAGTGTTCCCCGCTGATGTCTGCTGAGTGCACACCCAAGGCTGTGAACGGCCTGCTCAGCCCTCGACCGGAGACCCTGCACAACAGTCAGACGTCACTGTGCGAGATGCTGCAGGAAAAGGAGAAGAAGACGTGGAGCGGAGGAGCTATGGGTATGGACCACTCGGCCCTGATTCCTCTGAGATCCAAGAACTTCAGAGAGAGGAGTGATGCTCACTTTGTAGACGTGATCAAGGAGGACAGGTGAGACTGATTAACTGAGGACATCTGTTGCTCCAAAGTGTGTTTTTTTACGAACTTGTGTGCAAGACTATGGCCTATGGTTCGTATTCATGTGCTACAAACTCCCAGATTATGCATATTTAATTTTACAAAATTTAAAAAAATGATAAAATAAAAAAAAAGTTTTCCAACTGGCTGAACTTTTATTTTCTCATTTAACCAGAAACACTATTATTTTATTATTTTTATTATTTTTGACTGAAACAGAGTCTGAGTGAGTTTGTGGAATATATATATATATATATATATATATATATCCATCCATGATCTGTTCTCGAAGACATGGAAACTACATCTTAACATAGGGGGCAGTTTCTGTCTAAAAAGGTGTGACCAAAACAACTCTTCACACCTTTGTCCAGTGGTGAAGGGAGTGGTCTAGAGGAGGAGAACTACTAGAGTTCTCTCTGACCTCCTTAGTTCCTCAGTTGAGGAATAAAATGTCGTTCAACTCCAAGAAGAAGATGTCCAGTTGCTAACAACTAAACCCTTTTTGGAGATCATGACCTGGATGAATGAGAGCCTCTCTCTGAAGACGTGATGTCATCCTTCACACTTCACACGTTGTGACACGTTGACCTGGTTCGGTCCAGTCAAAACAGACAGTGTTGTTCTATAGATGCAGCTCTTCACTGCAGAACACCAAAAATAATGACATGGATCTCACCTGGAAACTTAGAATGCACATCACTGGCAGTGACGCACTGAACACATCAGACGTGCGCACTTCAATATCCAACCGTGTCCTTGTTGACCCTCACGTCCCATCGTAGCCACAGAGGACTGCATGTGTTAAAGACACACAGGGAGGTGAGATATGTCTCTCCCTGCTTACAAACATGCTCATCCCAAGTAGACTCAAAGCAGATAGACGCTGTGACATGGGAGACTGATGTACCACAAGAGGGAGCCACAGTAGCGTAGACAGTACGCAAACCAGAGTTTTAGAACCAGTTCTGGATTTCCACTCATCATATCTGTTTCACCCTTGTAAGCATTTCCTTGATACGGTATTTCAACAATCTGAGGAAGTAACTATTATTAACACAGGAAGGAGGAACCTGGTGCTTCTCCTCCTGGAGTCTTACACTGACCTTTAAGAGTCGCACAAACAAAATCCTGTGGTACGTGAACTGTGGCTCCAACACCTGCTAAACAGAGCAATATGACCAATGATAGAAGAGTCAAACAGACATCAGTGTAGAACGGTGCTTTAACCTCCACTCTGATACAAGGACACTGGACCTAACTATGCATGTAAATACACCGTCGCTCTGAAGCATTTAGGTCAAAATGTATCCTTTTGGTTTGTAATTTCCTCTGACTTTCTCTCCTGTCTCTCACAGCCTGATGAAGGACTATTTTTATAGACCTCCCATCAACAAGCTGAGCCTCACCTTCCTGGAAAGGAGTCTGGAGTCTGCCTATCGGATCAGCTACCAGGAGGAGGTGTGTGTGAGATAACACTGACTGTATACACCTGGCTGTGTGATGACATCATGTTTGGTTTCATTGGCTGGTGTTGGACACCTTGTATCTACGTATGTCACTGTACCTGTTAGTGTTCATATGTCTACGTGTTGGTTGTTGTTGATGTATTTATTTTCTGTAACAAATGTGTTTTTGTTTGTCTGGTCACGACTGAAAAACCTGTAACAAGTGTGTTGCGATTAGACCGGTCAAGACTGCGGCAAAGCCAAATCACTGCAGGACAGTCGAAGCACAAGTAGTGTTGGGCTGTAGTGACCTCTGCTGGTGGAATTTCAGAAGGACACCTTCGTTTCAAAGGTGAAGGTGGAGAAGTTTAGATACTTAATATCAACTGTTCAGAGCAGTGGAGGCTGTGAAAGAGAGGAGAAGAATAGAGTGGAGTCAGGATGGAACAACTGGAGAAAAGAGTGATCTGTGATAGAGGGACAGTTGTGAGACAGGACAGTTGTGAGACCAGGCATGATGGATGGATTAGAGACACTAGGAATAGGTAGAAGACAGAAGGTAGAAGAAGGCAGAGGAGGCTCTACTTAAGAGAGACAAGAATGGACAGGATCAGGAATGAGGTCATTAAAGGGACAACGTAGACAAGATGGTTTGGAGAAAAAGCCAGAGAATCTAGATTGAGATGGTTTGGACATGTTCAGGAGGGACAGTGGATGCATTGGTAGAAGAATGATCCTAGAGATGGAGCCAGGTAGGTGACAAAGAGGAGATTGATGGATGCAGTGAGGGAGGACATGGAGGTAGTTGGAGTTAGAGTAGAAGATACAGAGGACAGGGTGAGATGGAAAATGTTGACTCACTGTGGCAACCCCTGAAAAGCCTGTGAAGCAGGTGCAACAACCACTCCTCCATGGAGTTGTTGGAGGAAACATTATCTAGTTACATAAATGTTTTTCTGAGTCTTCCACTAGAATTTTTTACATGTTTCTCCCAGGTTGAAACACAAGCAGCTGTGCAGACGTTTGCCAGCCCGACGTTCAGCTCTTTCCTGGACATGTTGCTCTGCTGCTCGGTGTTCCTGGCTCTCTCGTTGGCGTGTTTCCTCCGGCCAATCGTCACTCAGCAGAGTCCGTCCACACCAGCTCTCATCCTGACAGCTGGAGCCGCTGCACTGGAGTTTGTGGCTCTGATCTTCTCAATACGGTGAGACACGGGAATGTTGAAGGAATCTTTACTGCTTATCATACAGTATGTGTTTCATCTCAGAGGAATTCTTTGTTCTTTACAATGGCAGTCTGATAATGTGCAGGTACATTGATTAATTAATTATACTGTACTATAAGGTAATGGGAACTTTATTGTTTTATTATTTCAATCTGTTTGAATGACTCAACAGGGATATAAACAGGGATAAAAGTTTCTTAATCTGAAGAAGATGCATCCAAAAAATAACCTCTTTATCTTTCTATTCCTCTTGGCTTGTCTCTGTCTTAGTGGTTGCCACAGTCACCATCTCCATCTCCCTCTGTCCTCTGTATCTTCAACTCTAACTCCAACTACCTCCATGTCCTCCCTCACTGCATCCATCAATCTCCTCTTAGTCTCCTACCTGGTAGCTCCATGTCTAAGATCATTCTTCTACCAATATAACCGCGTCCCTCCTCTGAACATGTCCAAACCATCTCAATCTGTCTTCTCTAGCCTTTTCTCCAAACCTTCCTGTCTGTGTTGTCCCTCTAATCACCTCATTCCTGATCCTGTCCATCCTTGTCTCTCCTAAAGAGAACCTCAGCATCTTAAACTCCTCCACCTCCAGCTCTGTCTCCTGTCTTCTACCTATTCNGTTTTTTACAATGTCAGTCTGATAATGTGCAGGTACATTGATTAATTAATTATACTGTACTATAAGGTAATGGGAACTTTATTGTTTTATTATTTCAATCTGTTTGAACGACTCAACAGGGATAAAAGTTTCTTAATCTGAAAAAGATGCATTTAAAAAAAATACCTTCTTTATCTTTCTATTCCTCTTGGCTTGTCTCTGTCTTAGTGGTTGCCATCTCACCCCGTCCTCTGTATCTTCAACTCTAACTCCAACTACCTCCATGTCCTCCCTCACTGCATCTGTCAATCTGCTCTTTGTCTCCTACCTGGTAGCTCCATTTCTAGGATCATTCTTCTACCAATGTATCCACTGTCCCTCCTCTGAACATGTCCAAACCATCTCAATCTGGCTTCTCTCGCTTTTTCTCCAAACCTTCCTGTCTGTGTTGTCCCTCTAATCGCCTCATTCCTGATCCTGTCCATCCTTGTATCTCCTAAAGAGAACCTCCAGCTCTGTCTCTTTTCTTCCACCCATTTCTAGTGTCTCTAATCCATCCTTCATGGCTTGTCTCACAACTGTCCTGTAAATTTTTTCTTTCACCTGAGCTGACTCTCTTCCACCAGACATTTGAACCAACAACATAACATTACAATTGTCCCTAAAGTTATAATTTTTTAGTAAACTAGTTGCGTTGTTGCTAAGATGACAGCTATATTATTCGGTGGCTGCTCCTATAAGCAATGATTGTCCTATCATTGTCCAATGTCCTGTCATTCCAAATGATCCACTTTTCCTTGCAGCATGGCTTTCTACCTTGACAGTACGATGAACTGCACTCATGTGTTGATGAGACTGATCTCAGGATGGATCGCCCGTCATTTAATCGGTGCCGTCCTGGTGTCTGTTCCCGCGGTGGCCATCTTCTCACATGTCACCTGTGACATGCACCTGTCCATACAAGTAGATTGGATCTATATATTTTTCACAGCAACATTTAAAATTTTGTAAAAAATATCCAAGCTTTTTTTGAGACATTGCTGGTGATTCTCCTGGTGCTTTCAAATTCCTAAAATAGTTCAGATTTCTGTGCTTCACGTTTGACTAAAACATATTTCTCCTTTTTTCTTTCCTTCCCAGTTCACTATGTTCATCTGCTGTGCAGTCATTATTGCTATTATCCAGTTCTGTAACTTCTGCCAGCTCAGCTACTGGATGCGCTCAACACTAGCAACGCTGGTGGGAGTAGGGGTGCTCGCCTTGCTCTTCTGCTCCCCCTGCAGGTAGACATAATTATTTTATTTTAGACGCTCAAGTAGATTTTTATTTTTTTCTGACAGTAAATAACAATATTGTAAAGATCATACAACTGGGCAAGTTCACTTGTGCTTGTGTATTAATTGTTTTAACTGTTTTATTTCTTCCAGCGTTGCCAAGAACCTGATTTTATGGTAGGTTTGAATATAATTACATTTCCAATTGTCCTATTTTAATATGTCCTATTTTAAACCTTTGAAAAAAAGTCTTCACTCTGGCTTAGAGGTGTGTCTCTTCTTTCTGTTTTTTTTTTCTTTCATTGTCTTCCAAACAATAACCAGAGGGGTTATTAAAGTTCTATCTGTCTATCTTCAGCAGATGTTTTCCCTGTCATGAACCATACAGTCTCAAAATCAGTTTTGTCTTCTTGAGTTCTTCAACGAATCAGTGTTATTGACATTTTTGTGTGTCTTCCTGATTGCGTATATCAACGAACTGAAAGCTTGTTGGTTTGTGACTCTTTTTGACATTTTTATGTTAATGTTATGTTAACATAATGTTTATGTCAAATTTTATGTTAATTCTATGAAGAAAACAAATCAGTTGCTCAAAAAGTCCTATAGTAGAATAGTAATTTTAGAATATTTTGTAGTTGGATTTTGTTTGTTTATACAAAAACAGAATTATACCTGGGTGTAGAAATATAGTGCTCAAATTTGTTTAAAAGAAAGAAAATTATACTTTAATGATCTTAATTTTGGAAAAATTATTTTGTTAGCAGCAGCAGTTGAACTGGTCCCTTCTGAGAATCAAACCCAAGACTCTCTACCCTCTCTTAGAGGCAGGTGTGCTATCTGTACTCTGAAACCAGTAAAGAGTTATTCCCATACCAGGAGTCAAACCCGGGCCGCCTGGGTGAAAACCAGGAATCCTAACCGCTAGACCATATGGGATCATGAAATGCATGTTCTTCTTGAATTCTGATAAAGAAAATGTCAACATGATGTTCATTTTACTTCTTCTCTCTCACTCTCTCCTCCAGGTCTAACAGGCCGATCAACAACACTAACAGCTCAGGTGTCATGTCTGACACCTTAGTCGACTCTGCCCCATGGACTTCCTTCCACGCTCTCCTGGGCCCTGAGGCCTGTGTGGCTTTTTTTCTCCTCCTTCTCCTGGTCTGGTTTCTTAACCGCGAATTTGAGGTCAGTTACCGTCTCCATTACCATGGCAACGTGGAAGCCGATCAACACCGCATCAAGATTCAGAACATGAGGGACCAGGCCGACTGGCTGCTCCGCAACATCATCCCCATCCATGTAGCCGAGCAGCTGAAGGTTACTCAGAGCTACTCCAAGAACCACGATAACGTGGGAGTCATCTTTGCCAGTATTGTCAACTTCAGTGAGTTCTACGAGGAGAGTTACGAAGGAGGGAAGGAGTGTTACCGCGTCCTTAATGAGCTGATTGGCGACTTTGACGAGCTTTTGCGAAAGCCTGTCTTCTCCAACATCGAGAAGATCAAGACCATCGGGGCCACTTACATGGCAGCGTCGGGTCTGAATACACAGCAGTGTGCGGACGCAGCCCACCCTCATGCCCACCTCCGTGCTCTTTTCGATTTTGCTCTGGAAATGATGCACGTGGTCGACGACTTCAACAAGAACATGCTAGGATTTGGCTTCAAGCTTCGCATTGGATTCAACCACGGTCCCCTTACGGCAGGCGTTATTGGGACCACCAAACTCCTTTACGATATCTGGGGAGACACGGTCAACATCGCCAGTCGTATGGACACTACGGGTGTGGAGTGTCGTGTCCAGGTCAGCGAGGAGAGCTACTGCGTCCTCAGCGGCATGGATTACGATTTTGATTATCGTGGCACAGTTAATGTGAAAGGCAAAGGACAGATGAAGACCTTCCTCTACCCGAAGAGCAGTGACAGTGGCCCCGTGCCTCAGTACCAGCTCTCAGTGTCTCCAGAGATCCGAGCGCAGGTGGACGGAAGCATCGGCCGCTCGCCGACGGATGAAATCGCCAACATTGTCCCAACGGTCAGCATGATTGCATGCAGCACTAGTACAATGACACCCATTACCACTTCTGCTTCCTCTCGTGTGGCAGTACTTTGTCAGGAAGTGGTTGTTGGTCAAAGACGCCCGTCTGCAGAAATGCCTCGTAAGAGACGATCTCTGTCTCCCAGTGGCCTGACGTCGATACCCGTCACCAGTCTAGAAGGACCTCCTCTGGCCGCTCCTGGAAGTAACAATCAGCACAGCAGCTCATCCTCATCCCAGCAGAATACAGCCCCGGACAAATCTGAGCCGGAGTATGAAGCTGCAGAGTTCACCAGACTTTGAAAATTCTCCAGTAGAATATCAACCCTTTAAGCCTGCCGGTTGGCATGTGTAGAAGCTACTGTACATTTGGTACTGTTTAATTGTCCACTGGTGTCTTCTTCAGCCAGGTTGCTTTGGTAAAAATCTGCCAGGCAGATGTTACCATAGTGGGATACTGGTTGGACAACATCAAGGCCTGTCACTATACCTATAGTCTACCGTCTTCAACCTTGTAAGCAATGCAGGTTTTTAGAATAAAAAGAAACTTATAGACACTGCAGCGAGACAATATTGGGGTCTTCACAAATTACCGTCGATGCTATATCAGTTGATATCAATTATCGTGGTGGCTAGTATGAGGCAGTATGTCGTACGGACAGACAAATTTGTGAAAGACGTGGTGGCAGATGTTAAATTTACTCTGGCCATTACCTTCTTATACTGTACTTGATTATTCTCACACCTTTAATCTTAATAATTTATTTTGTTATGTTTTTAAGTGCCTTTAGTGTAGAGTAATGTTTAGACACTTTTGAGTAAAAGGGAAGGATAAAACAAAGGGAATACTTGTAAATTAGTCAACTTTGTGGACAAAAAAAACTGCTTTGCTTACGTTGCTCAACTTTGGTTACTGACTTTCGCTGCCATGATTTGCCTTTCTGCAACTAAACACACACATAGCTGCCCTTACTGATGGATGCAATGGTTTGTGTTTTTCATAGACAGAGCCAGAAATCCATCCTAGGAAACCCCCAGAAGAGACCAATCAGTGCAGACAATACTTTAAGTGGGTGTCCTGAGTGTATTTGCATGCTTACTGTGTGTGTTTTAAGTGTGTCTGCGCATTAGGATGGCTCCAAATGCCAGGGCATTAGTTGATCTGATTGGGTGAAACCGTAGGATGACAAACATCTGTGGAACGCAGTAGACAGAGAAGTTATCCTGTTGTTGCTGATAAGGCAGTTTCTTCCTGCGGCCTTGGTGAGGATACGAATGTTGCCTCTGTATTGAAGCTCAGCTCCTCTTAATCAACTACTTTGCCACAACAATGTACTGAAGGAGGCTAAAAATGACCAATGTCCTATTCTTTGTCTTGATATAAGCTGGAATTGTTGATGAACCAATTTGATTCACAGTCTTTTGGTCTGTTTCCTGTCAGGTAGAAAGAACAAGACAAAAGTTTGTTGGATTGAACTGTGTTTTTGGTTAGTAATGATTTGGATAATCAAATTGGAATGTGTCAAATCAAACCTAAATGTGTTTTATTGTATTTTCGTGTGGTGACAGGTTGTCACGTGGAGCTGCAACCTGCCTTGCTTTTATGATTTAAAAGAGATTTTTCTTACGGTGGCATAAAGTTTCATCCTGTTCCATCTTAAGATTTTTTTCTAGCCGTATAAAGAGATCTTTTGAAATGTTTTTCTTTTTGTTGTTATTTTTTTTATTGCATATTTGATAAAATCTGTCTTATACTTGACCGCTAGGCTTAAGATAAATGGACATAGCCATTGTGAATGTTTCTTGGTTTCCAACTGAAGCTTCAGTAGACTGGAAGTGCTTTTCATGTCCTTCCTCACTGCATCCATCAATCTCCTCAATGTCTATTACCTGGTAGCTCCATCTCCAGGATCATTCTTCTACTAATATATCCACTGTCCCTCCTCTGAACACGTCCAAACCATCTCAATCTGGCTTCTCTAGCTTTTTATCTAAACCTTCCTGTCTGTGTTGTGTGGTCAGCGGACTTGGGTCAGCAAGGTCCCCGGTTCAATTCCTGTACCACCAAGTTATCACTCAATGCTGCCCACTGGTCAAATTTCATTGTGTGCAATGGTGTGAATCACAATGTCACAATGAGTTTGATGTCCTTTCCTTTCCTAATCACCTCATTCCTGATCCTGTCCATATTCTCGCATCTTTGATTTGGCTTTACAAGTATTACACCGGATGCCCTTCCTGACGCAACCCTCACCAAAAAATGCAGTGGCTCTTGCCCCCTAGTGGCTGGTTTACTCAGCATGACAACAATAATTAGCTTTTTTATACACAGAATAGGAGAGATTGAAAAACTTCTTGCCATTTCGTCCCTACATTGTGTATCAGTAGCGGAAAAAGTGACAGTTACAAATATATGGGACTCAAACCCACCATTGACTCTACACCCATGTGGTCCCAATTTATCTACACGTGTATTATGGGTGTTACCACAGAATGTTTATAGTAAAAGCATTTTACTTCTAGCGCTTTCACTTCATCCAAAACCATTAGAGCACTTCTGGTTTACCCACGAGGACCTCACTTTGCAACCAGATAGCTTTGTCCAGCTTGTATGTACGGACTATGTTGTTGTCTCTATTTTGTAAACATTTTGTTATTAACCTCTTGTCTTTCACAAAGTGGTATTTTTTTTTTTTTGGCCGATGAAAAAAATCCAAATGAGGTTGTTGCCTTTCACTGACCTGTGAATTTGGTTTGCATTTATAACAGAGATTAAAGGGATTTTCTGAAGCAGGAGAGCGACACCCCGAGAAACTGAAGCCAAAGAGTGTCATCACCATCTCATCCATGTCCTCTGCGTCAAGTCTTAATTTGCAGGTTGATTTGTGCACGTTGGAGTAATTTATATACAGTATTTGATGTGAAATCACATTTGCACAATGCTCTTACTTTTTATGTACAGTATGCCTTTATATTGTAAAGCATTTTCTATTATTTATATAAGTGCATGTACTGGGGTATTACAGTAAAAGTTAAATGAACTGTTATTTTCACAAATATTTGAGTAATATTTGTGTTACGTTAGCCTGCATGTGTATGTAGTGGGTGTTTTTAAATGTTCAGGTGTGTGTGTGTGTGTGTGTTAGATGAGATGCTCCAATTCTACCAATAATGTAACCTGGACAACCTCGACCTCCTCATCTCCAAAAGTATGACCTGCTACAAAAAGGTCTTAATCAGCGCAGCTTTTCTTAAAAAACTGGCCAAACATTGTAGATGAGGCTCTGCACAATGTCTGCAGTAGGCAGTATCTCAGTAGCCTGCTACAGATGGTTTCCATAAATTGTTGCATTCTCTGGAATTGTTTTTGTATGTAGCACGCACATAGTTATACAAGTATAAGCGAAAAAAAAAAATAAAGTCAGTTGCTTTGAAATGTTGTGTTCAGGAGCGTTGGACGTGAAACCAAATGTATGTTTTATAATGTGGTTTCAGGCAAGAGTTTTGATGTAAATGGAGCTACAGTGCTTTGATTTCTATGCTTTATTAAGCTGTAATTAGTAACTGCTTCATTTACCTGAAAACGCAAATTAAGATTAAATGGTGAAATACTTAATATCAGTTTATATTGTAAACATTTGTAGTGATGTGTTTATTTGAATTATGTTAATTTTTGACTCTGGATTTGCCTTCTTATGTATTTTATTTTTTTAAATATGGTGATGTTGTACTACACAGGATAATACTATCCAGTAGTACAGGCCTTGGCAAGTATTTTGGCTCCCAGGCCACAGTTGGTACAAAAATTGCAGGACCATGTCAGCAACTATACTTACCATATCATTCATTAATATAACTTGTAAGTTTGGCAGCCCGGAATGGGCCTTATCTGGCAAGTTAGTTTGGCAAGGTCTGCTGTAGTACATCAGGTGACCACAATCGGAATCTAAGCCTTTGTTAGACTGATGGAGCTGGTCTCTGAGGCAGACCTTACCATAACTTAAAGATATCTAAAACCGTGGTCCCCAACCTCTGGGCAGGAAATATTTTCTCAGTGAAGACAACAACAATAAACTCAAAATGACGCAGAGTCATTGATACAAGATTCTAACTTTTTATACTGGTCTGGTAGCAGAAAGTTATAAGTTGTGTGCACTTGAGAAATCCTTGTTGTGCCCAAGCAGTTACTTCAGGGAGGAAGATTTTAAAAATAAAATATTTCAGAGCACCAGACATTTAATTTTATGAAGGGGTATTTATCTGCTACAACTTAATGACAGGTCTGTGAAAATAGTATAAGACATTTAACTGGTTCGTGGCGCAAAAAAGGTTGAAAACAACCCATAATTAGTGTTTTACTAAAAATGGGAAAAATGAAGTTACAATATAAATTATGCCTGTAAGAGAACATAGAACAAATAAGAATACAGCA
Organism: Paraplagusia blochii; assembly: GCA_016785265.1. NCBI lineage: Eukaryota > Metazoa > Chordata > Actinopteri > Pleuronectiformes > Cynoglossidae > Paraplagusia > Paraplagusia blochii. The sequence goes on along the minus strand of JAFBJS010000371.1, from coordinate 37,220 downwards.
ATGTATAATAGTAAAGAATTTGCTAAAATATTATGGCTAAATATTCAATTTTTTAATAATATATATTATTTAATAATATATATATAAGTTAGTAATTGGTATTTGGGGAATATATAAATATAACTGTACGGCAAGATTTAAGCAAAACTACAAAATATGAGCTGGTTGAGTGGAGTAAATATGACTGAAACTGTCTGTTATTAGCTACCATTGCTAACAATAGCTAAATGAAAGAAAATTACAAAATTAAAAGGAAAATTGAAATTACATTTTTAGGGCATAGGTAATGTGTTTATTTTTCTTTTTAAAAAAATGTATTTAACACTCAAAATGGTCGGTGTGAGAAACCGGTATTTACACTACACTATACACGAATGTTAACGTACTAAAATAAGGAGGTTACACAAAAATGTAAAACTCACTCTTCTTCTACTTGCGTCCACATGACGCACGGTGGGACACTCAGGTTGACGTCAGGGCGTCACAGCTCGACACCTCCCCCTCTCTCCCCCCTCAGTCTCGCTGGGAAGAAAAAAAACTTTTTTGTATCTGAGGAATCAACAGCCGCCATCTTGACGCGGCTCAGAATCGGGATTTCGGGGGGAGCATTAATTTTAAAAACCGATCCAGGCACCACACACCAAGCCCAGAAGCCTTTTATCGCACCACAAACCGAAATGTTAGCTCTTCGGACGAGAATTAGAGCCAACATGTAAGGATTACACGGGTTTGTATCGCCTCCGAACCCCACCGTATATTTGATTTCCCTTTTCGAGAGCGCCGCTTGTCGCCGTATCGCCGTTCCGAGACGCCGTATTTTTCCGGGAGACAGCGACGAGAAAAATAATCCGTCTCATAGAAAATATTTTTCGAATTTTGCTCTTTTTATTTAAGCCCAAAGGAGATTTTATGGCTGTCCGCTTCGACTGCGAAAAAAATGATTGCGCCCAGACGTGAAACCGACCATCCGCGGAGAAAGGGATTTTCTTACGCCTTGTGTATTATTTAATTATTGATATTTATTTATTTTCCTCGAGCCAAAATAATTTTTCGACGTGGTTATTGGGGATAATTATGTGGGTGTTGGGTGTTGGATTATCATGGGGTGATCTTCGGCGGCGAAACGTGGCGCTGTTGCCTTTCTTTTGAGAATCTCCTCTCCAGGCAGCATTTCACCAGTCTGTCAGTCAAGGGAAAAAAAACAGTTAATTTGCTCTTTTGCGCCATCGCTGGGAAAGTTGACATCTAATACAAGCAAGAAAATACTCGTTTTTCTTTTTCTGCTTCATCATCCTCACGATATTTGTCGAAAAGGATGGCTGACAATCTGCTGGATGTCGGACCCCCCACTGCAAAGAGACCCAAGCTCAACTCACCTCTCTCTGGATCCGGATCAGACGGTAAGAACTAGAGACTAGAGACACTTTTACATTAACCAAACAGAACCGGTACCGTCTGATAATAGAATACAAGTCAAGTTAACCCGTACAGTGTATGCTGTCTGAAAATGATGGTTCTTCCTCAACCTTCAGGAAAAGTCTTACATAAACCAGCCACCACTTCAAGTAGGATGTGTAAACATAACATGGAGTTCATTGAGTTTATTCAAGATCGTTGGTTATTACTAGGTGTAAATTGAAATCTCCAAACACTATTTTCACAAATTTCCCTTGAATATTATCTGCCGATGCCCATGGACCCATGGGGTCAAACAAAATAAGGCTCCATCACTTCCAGTATGTGGTGCAGGTGGCTGAAAGTTGCCCAGTTTATCACATATAAAGCTAATACATCTACTTTGTAGCAATTCAGGCAAGAAACATGTAGTTTTTCTCTTAAGTGCATGTAAACAAATCCACTTCTGACTTTTTTGTAGAACCATCCAAGCCTTTTCATGTATCACAATGTATATATCGCAACTCATAGGTCCACCGTTATTTCCTTTCTGATTGGCAAAATGTAACGATATCAAATATGATGGAGTCTCTAAGTCGGAACATGCTAGCTTTTCGTGCCGTTATCATTGACCATATCAAAACATTGTCATTACAGTGGCAGAACATATTTGTATGCTAATCAAACTATTCAAAATACAACATATTACAGTTTTATATGTCTGAAACTACTTATTAAAGGTATCCCTTACTGTTTGTTGCTTTTAAACTTAATAAAATATTATAATTGGTGACAGCGAATACGGCTTGACATTTCGTTAAGAGAAAATCGTCTGTCAGGTCCTGGTTATTATGGACATTAATCGTGTCATGTAAGTCACTGCGTATCACTCTCTTTATAATGACTGGTCCACGACTAGCCACCTGTCAATCATAAACAGACCGTATTTTCACATTCTCTTACTTAACAGTTTTCATTGTTTATCTTATATATATTTAAACCTTCCCAAAATGCCAAATTAGATATGATGATATAGTGACATACAGAGGACATTGCACTTATTGCCAGGAATACCCGCTAACATTATAAATAGAATTCGCAATAGCCTCAAATTCCATAGACCCACTGTATATGAATATTAAGTTACTTGGGAAAACAGCAACACAGTCTTAGGCCTCAATTTACTACTGTAGTCTGCGGTGGTGATGGCTCCATCCACTTTACACATATGCAAGTATGTTTGTCAAGCAGCCCTTAAGACAAGCTAATACTTTCTTTTGGTTGGGTTCTAGTTCTAGTTGGTTCTAGTTAATGAGTTAATAATTAAAATCAAAAAATTTTAGTGAGATATTTATCTAAAGTGCCTCTAGTGATTCATTCAGTGTCAGGACATTATGGGTCGGTTTTAGCTTGTTCTAGCCAATGCCGTCATACAGATTATTTTTATTACACAAAACTCCAAGGTATTGCTTACCAACTTGTAATTTCTATTAATCTTATGTACTGTAGCCAATTGTTTGGACACAGTGTTAATGTCCTCTGTTTTACTGGTAGTGTAGTAAATCATTGCTGTTTATCGCAACCGTTGTCTTTTTCACAAAGCATAGTAGTTAAATCCTCGAAATTAGTTTTTTGTTGGATATGGTAATGTTGTTGTCATGTTGTTGCCACGTGTATACGTCACATCTGGAGAAATGCATGTCCACAACATAGCAGTAGTCACTTATTGCTACGCTGTGGACATGTATAACCCCAGTAAGGTTGTCAAAAGTATTTTATCAAACAAAATTGGGTTTTTGAAAACCGTACATGTCATACGTACGCATTCTTTGCATCCTCGTTGCACCTCTTGCAAGTGATGGAGACATGTGCCAACTACTTTTTGGTTTTTCACGTTCTTTCGTTTTTCATTTGACACTGTAAGTCCAAACCACACATAAACAAGCTGCAAGTTTACTTTTTACTTACTAGTTCCTCTTTTCCTGTAATAGTCGAGCATTCGCCCTGTGTTTTCCATGTTGTCTTTCAGTGTGTGAGGGGTGTGGGTGTGGCAACATACTGAATGTTGACACTTTAACCACTGATATTGGGTTGTTTCAGAAAGGTTAGCAGATATATGTTACACTAACTGCCAGATTTTTTTCTTTCAACCCATTGATAAGTGAATGCCTAATTATAGCTAAGGATTAACCTTTATCATATGTTGCAGAGATTTGCCCTGTGGGTCATACACTTTGTTACATTTCATGGCCCAGACAATTATGTACAGACACAAAATGAGTAACATTTTCTTTTTTTTAATAAAATTTGTCTGTAGTATTAGAAAATAGTAACAGTATTTGACAACTTTGATATTTTACTGACGGTTACTCAACTGGAAGAACATACAACCGTAGTGCAAATATCAAACATGCGCAGCCAATACTGGTTGGACTGCTGCCGAACTATAGAATAAACTCTTTATTGATGGCTGTTATGTGTTTTTGGGGTTTGCCGTGTCTGTGTTAGTACTTTCTCCCTTCTATGAGTAAGGACAATGCTGCTCATACTAGTGTAACGTAAAGATTCTCTGAGTAAATCCTGCTGTTCCAATTTTAGTAATTTGAAGCTAAGCATAACAGCATTGTTTGTTAACTGTACTTACAGGATTACTGCAACAAAAATGTTCCGAAAAGTCATGGTATATCGTTATGCATGTGTGTATCCCAATATATCAGTGGTCCCCAGCCACTGGGCCAAGGACCAGTACCGGTCCTTGGGTGAATTGGTGCTGGGTCACACAGAAATAATGCTTTTCTCGGCCCCAGGTCTCCATTACTCACATTTGATCCATACCAATATGAACATATGAACTTAACAATAGAATGGCTAGGATTCCATCATTAGTAATGCAAATATAATTGATAAAGAAATATTTTCTCAGTGAAGACAACAATGAACTCAAAATGACGTAGATAGCTTTAGAATCTTTTCAATGATAAGCCATTGATACTAGGTACTAACCTTGTATAGCAGTCTGGTAGCAGAAAATTATAGGCTGGGTGCACTTGAGAAATCCTTGTTATGCACATGCACACTTAATTCGGGTAGGAAGATTTTATAGGTAGGAAAATATTTCAGAACACCAGATATTTAATCACGGGATATTTATCTGACACAACTTAACAACCGGTCGGTGAAAATAGTACCAGACATTTAACCAGTCTGTGGCGCTAAAAGGCTGGGGAACCCTGGTCTATATATCACAACATACAATGACGTTGCCATGGATGGTATTGCTAGGTTTTGGCCAGCAGGCACACCATTTTTATTTGAATATTTTTATTGGATATTTAATTTGAGAAAACAGGTCTCAAAGCCATCTAAGCATCATCATAATGTTTCTGTCAAGCACATTGTAGGTAACTATGCTGATGCTGTGATGTTAATCATTTGTTACATTGTAACTAAAGTAGCTAACATGGACCAGTTAAACAGAACCTGAATCCTGATCCACTAATGAAAATAAAGTATAAAAAACCCTAACCTTGAAAGGACGCATTTGGGATGTTGTTGGTGCCAATGGGATCCCTGAACTTGATACTACTTTAGATGTAACTGCAAAGCTAATTAAGATAAATATCTATGTTGCACTACTGTAACGGTGCAACATTTTCTAAGCATTAGGCAGTTGGTTAGAGACACTAGAAATAGGTAGAAAACGGGGGGCAGAGCTGGAGGTGGAAGACTTTAAGATGCTGAAGTTCTCAAAGAGACAAGGATGGACAGGATCAGAAATGAGGTCATTAGAGGGACGACACAGACAGGAAGGTTTGGAGAAAAAGCTAGAGAAGACAGATTGAGATGGTTTGGACATGTTCAAAGGAGGGACAGTGGATACATAGGTAGAAGAATGGTCCTAGAGATGGAGCTACCAGAGTCAAAGAGGAGATGGATGGATGCAGTGAGGGAGGATATGGAGGTAGTTGGAGTTGAGGATACAGAGGACAGCGATAGATGGAAATTGTTGACTTGCTGTGAAAACCCCTGAATAAGGGATAAGCTGAAACGAAAGAAGAATAATGAATGAAATGAATGAATGAAAAATGAATATATGATATTATGTAGGTGACCTGTAGGTTGCAGTAAAGGAAATGTTGATGTCAATCAATCCAAAGTCAAAATCTTTTCATGAGTCTGAAACACTCCTGTGCTTTCAGAAAGGCTTGGCTTCAGATTTTATACTTCATTGTAAAGTCCAAATTACGACTTTCTTGGCTTCTGAGGTTACTCTGTCTCGCCCAAAGGTTATTTTCTCTTGATTTTTGCAAACGGGCTGTGGTTCTCAAAACCGTGGTGAAGCAAATGTGTGTGACCGACTTAACCAATGTAGCATGCTGTTAATTTTGCACATCTTTAAGTCATCACAGCTTTTCTCATAATGCAACAAATGGGTGTAAAATACAAGGCTGCCATGCCTTGCGTTTTTATTGTTTATTTTACCAGTTTCCTGACTTGATTATGAGCACACGTTTTTTAAATGTATGTACAAATTGAAAATATTAGGGATGTGACAGTACACTGAACAAATTTTTCGCTGGTAACTGCTGCACTATACAGTATCTTCCACTGTGATAACAATTGAGCTGATTCCCTTCTGTCTTTGTCCTGTCTTCAGATCTCGTGTCGCTGTTTGACTTGGAAAACAACCTTCCAGATGAGCTTATTCCAAATGGAGACTTGGGAATGGGGATGTCCTCAAATGGTGGTGGCCCAGGTGGAGGGGGTCCTGGTCTCAACTCCATCGTTCCCGATGCAGCTGCAAAACACAAACAGCTGTCTGAGCTCCTGCGACCAGGAAGTTCTTCAATCTTGGGAGGTGGAATGAACTCGTCCAGCCCCCAGCAGGGAGGCATGGTGGGGAGTCAGCTTGGAAACGTGCTTGGCAAAAGTCCGCTTGGACAGGGCTCCCCCAATCACCAGACTTCACAGGCCCAGAAAGGTGGTGCCACCGGACAGGGCAATGGAAACGCGGCCATTGGCTTCAACCAGGCCATGTTAAACAGCGGCCAGGGCCATGGTGTCATGGGGCAACCTGGACAGGTTATGAATGGAGCGCTTGGACCTGCAGGACGTGGAAGACCAGGGCCTGGAATGCAGTATCAGGCCCAGGGTATGCCGGGGTCTCAAGTGGGCGCTGGACCTGGTGTTGGAGGAAGTGTGTTAGCAGAGACTCTAACCCAAGGAGGATCACAGTTGGGTGCACACAATGTGATGAATACACAGCAAGGAACGATGAACAAGGTGAGCGTTCAAACCCTGTGTGTTTGTCTTTGGTTCTTTACCCATCACTGAAGCTATGAGCAGGAAGCAGGTGGATTTTGTGATGGTATTAAGCTCTGATTAAGACCAATGTTTCACATTGATTTTAACTAGTGTAAGAAGTCAACCCATTCCTAACATCCTTCTACCCAGTTGAAGGTAGATCTGGAGAGATTTAACTGAAAATGTGAAATCAATTTCTTGTTGAATTACATTGGTTATCAACATAATAAGCTGCTGATCATATAAATGGTATCAAGACTTTTCCAAAACACTGTCAAGAACACAAGCCTTTCACAGTTGGAAAGGAAAGTGAGAAGAAAGCAAGCAAACTCATTACACACAACGAAATGTCACCTCTGCATTTAACCCATCAACAAAGTGAACAGTGGGCAGCTGACCTCAGTCATAACCTGGCAGTTGGTGGATTCGAACTTGGAACCCTTCAGACCCTAGTCCAGTTCCTTAACCACTAAGCCACTACTGCCCCTTGGCACCATATAAACTTAAACTTTATATGGTGCCGTGAACTACGGACGGTTTCTGGTGATGAAGTGAGTACTGTAGTTTTGAAGATTTAAGATTGTTTATTACATTTTATCAACCCTTTTTGAGTTGGGGAAAATCTCGAGGCACACCAACCAGCCAAAGTTTTTTTTAAATTTGATACTCAGTAGCCTCAGTATAACTCAGTTTTATGAAGAAGAAACTCAATATAAAGTCATTCTAATCACAGTTTTATCATCAGGAATCCAAAATCCTATTCCTGATGGCACATAACGTTTCCAAAAAATTTGTGGAGGAAATTTACTAATTTCCAGGGTGTACCTGAATCTTGCAGAACACTACTGTGTAGCATGAGGTTGAACAACACTGGTTTGTATATTTAGTGCAGTAAGGTAACAGGTAGAGACAACACACAAGAAGGTTTGGAGAAGAAGCTAGAGAAGCCAGATGGTTTGGACATGTTCAGAGGAGGGACAGTGGCTACATTGGTGGAAGAATGATCCTAGAGATGGAGCTAAAGAGGAGATTGATGGATGCAGTAAGCAAGGACATGGAGATAGTTGGAGTTAGAGTTGAAGATACAGAGGACAGGGGGAGATGGAAATGTTGACTGGCTGTGGAGACCCCTGAAAAAAGGGACAAGCCAAAGTAAGAAGAGGTAACGGGTGGACAAATATTATGCAAAATTCTATACATTTTTTGCAAGAATAGTGGTAAATAAATACAATTGAAAAAGAAGAAAATCAGACCTGAGTCTTTAGATGCTGTGCGACAAAGGTTTCCTGTGTCCTGGTCATGGTCCTCTACAGTGAGAGCAGATCATCGAGCAGTAGAGTGGGATGAGTTCTTGTGAATGAGAGTGAGGCAGCAGCCAGGCATCTCTGAGAGAGAGAGAGAGAGTGTGTGTGTGAGTGTGTGTGCAGCAGAGGGGGAGGGGCAGGCAGCAGAGAGCACAGCGCTCAGCTCAGCTGTTAAGCAAGCTGGTCTCACTCTGTCTTTTACTTTTTCTCTCAGCTGGGCTGGGCCTGCTCTGTCTGCTCCAGCACTGCTGACATTGAGAAACTGTTGCTTTGTCCATTGTGGACCGTGGCAGATCGAGGCTGTGCACAGATGCCGTCTGTGGAAATGACCAGAAGAGATGGTTAATCTGAACAGAAAGAAAGCATTTTGATTGACTTAAGGAAGAAAATGTAGGCGTCTGTTGGTATACAGCATGCAGCCACTTTGCAAAATTATAATAAACAATAAATAATGTCTGTCCATGAGTGAAATTCTAGTATACAGTATCTTCAAGGTTTTGCAAAATACCACATGTAGCAATATATAAGTTTAGTTTAGAGTATTTTGTTTTTGGTCAACTATTCCTAGGGGTGTGCTGGGATTTGTGGTTTGTTGTATTTTTAGTTTTTAATTACAACTTTTATTTATATGACATATTCTTTTCAGGGTTACAAAGACAGGGGTTGAGGCACAGTGCAAAAGAAGTAACTTAATAAAACAACTGTATAACTATAATAAAAACATAATAAAACAGTCTTATATCAGACAAAATAAAGAATAACTTAAAAGGCTGTTCTGTGCTATGCTGAGATGTTATTCTTATCTTTTCTTTTGTTGGTGCCATGATCTAAACTATTTTTTTTATGTTTTTGGTACTTATGTCAGCCTTAAAAAAATATTTCGTCCTTATGTTAAATAGTGATAATCCAGAGAACGGGTAGAAAATTATTATGTTGAAAATCAAGGGTTTGAGGAAATGTTTAGTTAAAAAGAGATGCACAATGAGTTTGGAAAATATATATTAACAGAGACTGTTCTATGGTCTCAACATGTCTTCTTCTCCTTTCGTCTTGTACCTTATTTAGCGGTTGTCACAGTGAATCAACGTTAGCCATACCACCATATTCTCTGTATCTTCTACTCTGACTCCAACTACCTCCATGTCCTCCCTCGCTGCATCCATCCATCTCCTCTTTGTCTCCTACCTGGTAGCTCCATCTCTAGGATCATTCTTCTACCAATATAACCACTGTCCCTCCTCTGAACATGTCCAAACCATCTCAATCTGACTATTGTCTCAACACCAGTCAATGTTACTTCCATTGTAAGTTAAACTTCAATGCATCACTGTGCCATGTGATATAAGTGTTGAATGTAGAACCAATGTGACCAGTGAATTTCCGCCGTGTTTTTCCCGGGAGGAAGTAAAATTCTAGTTATCTTCTCATTAAAAATCGATTAACTCTCATTCAATCAAAGCGGTCACACTTTGTAAATTAAAATGACAACTATAGATTGGCTATAGACCTGGATATTGTCATTAGTTGCCAATGAGGAAAGTGGTGCGGCTCTGACTTCTGTCCACATGTAAAGAAATGCATTGTTCTGTAATTCAGTATGTTAGGTAGCGAGTACACCTTTGATATCTCAGCATCATTTTTTCTCTGCTATAGATGGGAATGTCAGGTGGTGCATTTGGCCAGCAGTATGGCCAGGTTGGAGTGCAGCAGATGGGGGCAGCAGGAGTCAATGCTCAACAACTCCAGAACAAGACAGCCCTTTCAAACAACCTGCCTCAATTTCCTGGTGAGCTAAAAGGAGCTGGGACAGTGCCAAACATGGTGAGTTTTCTTAATGTCTTATCCCGTCCTGATAGTGATCTTCTTGGGTTTTGTAGATGATATAAGGCAGGCCCCCCGGTTAAATTTGATTTTTGGGAACATCTGGAGCAGCTGCTTAATATTAGCTGCTTAATATTATCAACACATGGGGAAAAATCTGAAATAAAACACACAGCAGTGGTATTTGCCTTTATCTGTAGTCTCTTCAGATCCTTTTAATGTTTATAATAACAAAAAGCAAAATGTATACTACAGATCCTGCCAATATATAATGGCTATATACTGATGGGCCAACTTAAGTACATATTGGATATGATCTTGCGGCCAAATATATTTACATCACGGTCCAGATTTGGCCCCCGAGCCTGAGTTTGACACCTGTGACATAAGACGTTTTGCAGCCAAAACAAACTTGCTTAGCTTTATACCAACATCTGTAGAAAATGTTAAAGATATGAGTTGTTGTTCAGTCAGCGGGAAGAACCTTTTGCTTCTGAACAATAAGCCTTTTTTTTTTACCTTGTGTTGTGCTCAAAATATCAGTTCAAAGTCTATACAACATGGGCAAGAACATTTACATGGCCAACTCACTGTTTAATGTGGGTGTTCTTTGAGATCAGTATAAACACCATAATTACAACACTGCGTGAGTGGCGTGCATGGAGTAATGTGCAAGAAATGCAAGATTTAATTTTCATTCTTAATTATGTTCTCTTATCAAACTCTTCTGTTTGATGCCTTCAGTCACAGACCCAGATGCAGCAGCAGATAGCGTCAGTGGGGATGGTCCCTGGGGCGGGGGGTGTGGCAGGTCCGACAGCCGACCCTGAGAAGCGCAAACTTATTCAGCAGCAGCTGGTCCTGCTGCTTCACGCACATAAGTGCCAGCGGCGCGAGCAGGCCAACGGCGAGGTGAGGGCCTGCACCTTACCCCACTGTCGCACCATGAAGAACGTCCTCAACCACATGACCCACTGCCAGGCCGGCAAGTCCTGCCAGGGTGAGTGGGAAAACAAGTCTATTTAGGTGCAGTTGGTCAAATGTTGGTCAACTTGCATTCACTTCATTATGTTTTTGTGTTTTCTATACAGTGGCTCACTGTGCATCATCCAGACAGATCATCTCCCACTGGAAGAACTGTACACGACACGACTGTCCTGTCTGTCTGCCTCTGAAAAATGCAAGTGATAAACGGAACCAACAGAGTAAGTGGATCCAACTCCTCTTCTCTCTCTCTCTCTTCCTAAATGTTTTCATAGATCACAAAATTCAAGTTGTTAATTTTACTCCTCCATATTTTGTAACGCTATTATACCTTTTATAGGTTAAAATATAAAACTTAATATTTTGAGTTGGTCCAAGCTTAATATGCTGCTTCTTCACTGATACTTATGAGTTTGAGATTCCTGGCTTAAACCATCCATCCATCCATCCACCTTCTGGTGCCCATCCATTACCGGGTCTCCACAACATCCACCCAAATCACATACCACACCTTCCTGATGGTGGTGAGCCCACTAGAAGCTAACTGCTCTAAACAGGATTTAAGACTTGTCCACGAGGTGAACCCTGGAGTTTCACACCAAAGACAGAGACATTTCCTCTGGTTTCACTTAATGGTACAGTGGTCCATGAGAAAGACGTTAGTACCAAATGAAAATAAAACATTAAATTAGAAAAAAAAACTCTCATTTTGACTTCAGCTTTTCCAAGTTAGTTGTGGAACTTGCATCAAATGCAAATTATTTTACTGCTCCACATAAGTGTAGAGCAGGGGTGTCCACATTCTTTTGTCTCTTGAGCTACTTTTCAGATTTCCAGGCCGAAGTGAGATTGACAATTCTAAATATATTATATATCTCACTTTAGCCCAGTGATCAGCATCTTGAAATAGAAATACATCTCTTGTTTTAATGACTATTATTTCTTTATGTTGTTTCTGTTTCTGTTTCTTATGCTCCTTCCGAGATCTACTGGTAGATCCTACCTTTAGGGCACCCGTTGTGTAGACAATTCATTGTCAAATAAAAATTACAATTTAAAAAAAAAAATACAAACACCACCTACTTATCAGATATTAGCCAGGTAAAAATTTCAGAACTCACAGTTTCTGCGATGATTGAGTCTTCCATTGTGCACTGCTGTTCTTCAGCTCTGGGCTGTGTGCACTGACTGAACCCACGTATCCGTAACACTATTCCGGCAACATGATCAGTTCAGCGCAAAGCTGCTCTCATTATCACTGCCTGTTTGTGTTGTCAGAAGAAATGTGAATCAAATAACTTTTATTAATGTTTTATTGACCAAATTTTTATAGTATGTATATATTATATATATATATATATAGAATTAATAGATATATTTGTAATTATAATGAAATATTAAGTTTTATACAAGTTTGCTGTCGCTCTTCATCATACTTTAGGTGGGTTTTAAGCGCTGGACCTCGTGACGCCACCTGCAGGCTGTGTTTCCCAGCCGACAGCAGTGTAGGCTCGCTAGTAGTGAGAGCGTGCAGAGCGACAGGATTCCTCTAGAAAGGCCGGACCTGTAATGTGACACCCGAGGGGAGGGGCTGAGAGACTTGTCCACTGGTGGGGGCGGGGTCTTTAGTCTAGCTGCGTTGTGATTGGACCAATGCTTTATGACGGGTTTAAATCCCCCCAGAGTGGCCGCATGTTCAGATGGCAGCAGTGAGCAAGGTGGAGTAGTAGGAGGATGGAGGGATGCGATGGTGTAGAAAAAAAAAATGCAGCGACAACTGTGTTTTATAATTATATTTGTTTTATCAACGTAATGTTGAAAACAAAACTTACACCCAGTCTTTTAGTAAAGCATTTATTAAGTTTCTCCTATCGTAACAATGTATTATTATTATTTTAAGGTGGAACATAAGACACTTTTAAGGTGGATTCTAATGGGACCATTTTTTAATTTTTGCTAAATAAAAATTATTTGGAAAGTGAACATTTTTGTTTTAAAAAGTGTATTAAGAAATACTGTACGTAGATATTTTTGTCTAAAAGAACATTTTTTACGTTTTTTTTTTTATTTTATTATTACAATTATTAGCTGTCAGCCCTGTGCTGTAGTATGATGTGATTTAACTGCCATATTAATTCACGTAGAAAACACAACTTACACCCATCCTAAATTTAAATTTTTTTACGTATTTATTAAGTTTCTCTTATCATAAAACTTTTTGTTTAAGGTAAATAAAAAAATATGAGGAACATGATAGACTTTTAGGGTGGATTCTAATGTGACCTTATAATAAATAAAAAACTTAGAGATTTTTAGCTTTGCTAAATAAAAATAGTAACACGTGGAAAGTCAAAAGAATTGAGTTTTAAAAATTTGTATTAAGAAATACTGTATGTTATTTTTTTGGCTAAAAGAACATTTCTGATGCTTGAAAATTACAATAAGTAGCAGTCAGCCTTCTGCCATAGTATGGTGTGATTTAATCAATTTTATTTATCCTCTTACAGCCATGCTAAGTTCCCCCGGTGCCAGCTTGCAGAACACCATCAACCCAGTCGGACCCGGGCAGCCGAGCACCACGGCCATCAACAGTGCGGCCACTCACATCGATCCCAGCTCGATGCAGAGAGCCTACGATGCTCTGGGCCTGCCGTATGGCAACCAGCCTCCTGCTCAGGTCCAGGGACAGGGTCAGGTCCAGACTCAGCAAAATCCGCAGGCGACACAGCACCAGCAGCTGCGAAACATGAACACACTAGGTAAATGAAGAAACTTTTTTTTATTTGTCCTGTAAATGGTATTGTTACTAAACTTGTTGTATATTTATCAGGCACTAATCAGATAAATCAGATGGCGGGAAGCATTGGCGTCCCATCCACAGACCAGACTGGCTTGCACTCGGACTCTTCTCTGCCCCCTTCGCTCAGCAAGTAAGGAATTCACACAAAAGTACTCTAGTACTAACTTGGCTTCAGAATGCCGGTGCATCTATTCACAAGTCATTGTAACTGTTTGGTCTTTGGGACAGATCCCATCACAGTGCTACAGTAGCAAACTTGTAACTTATTCTAAACAAGGTGTGAGTCATTCAACAGTCAGTCAGATGACCTTCATACATTGAAATCAAAGCGATCTTTTTCAAGTCCAGTGCTTGAAATCACTACAATTTTAGAGTAAGACATAATACAAGATTCTTACTTTTTAAAAGTTATATGCTGTGTGCACCTGAGAAATCCTTGTTGTGCCCATGCACAGTTAATTTTGATTTTATAGGAAGGAAAATATTTCAGAACACCAGAAATGTAATTTTATAAAGGGCTATTTTTTTAATACAACTTATAAACCGGTCCGTTAAAATTGTAGGAGACATTTAACCGGTCCAAGGCACAAAAAAGGTTGCAGAACACTGGTGTAAAGCATATCAAACTTTTGCTTTGTTTGCCCTGTTATATCACTACTGAATAGTAAGATAATTACTACTAAATGTAACTTAATTTTCTTTTATGTCCCACAGTCAGCTGATGCCAGATGGGTCAGTTGCAGGGGGCATGGGAAACCTGCCCACCACCACCCCACTCTCTGCTACAGGGGTAAGAAAGGCCTGGCAAGAGAATGTCACTCAGGACCTGCGCACCAACCTGGTGCACAAACTGTAAGTGCATCAATCAAAACATTTGTAATAATTAAAATAAAAGAGTTAGATGTTTTAACTTATCCCTTGTCGGCTCTTTTTTTTAGAGTACAAGCCATATTCCCCACCCCAGACCCTGCAGCACTGAAGGACCGACGGATGGAGAACTTGGTGGCGTATGCACGCAAAGTAGAGGGTGACATGTATGAGACGGCCAACAGCAGGGTAGGTTGCATTGTATGGATTTCATAACATTGTGATGGAAAGATCCTTATTTCCAAAAGCTGAATCCATACATTTGTCTACAGGATGAGTATTACCACCTCCTAGCAGACAAAATCTACAAGATCCAGAAGGAGCTGGAGGAGAAGAGACGTTCACGGCTTCAGAAACAGCCTGGCATGGTGGGCACAGCTGGGCCTCAGCAGCCGGGAATGGCTCAGCCCAACGCTATGGGCCCAGGACAGGCTGTCCGACCCCCCAGTTAGTACTAGTCCTTTAGACTGCCTTTTTCTGTCATAAAACAGTTCTTAAAGATTGATTACTTGTAACTTTAAAAATATACTTGAGAGTACATTATAAATGACTAACTCCTCTGTCTTCAGATGGACCTGTGCCTATGCCCAACATGCCAAATCAGAATATGAGCCGTATGCAAGGGCCTCAAGGTACATGGATGAAGTTTGATTTGAACTTGAACCAGTTCAAACTAACCGTGAATTAATGAGAGAATACAAAACCAAGAATCCATAACTTTGTGCCCACAGGAATGAACCAGTTTAACCCAATGGCCATGCAGAACGCACTGATGTCTCAGGCACCCATGGGAGCACGTGCTCCCTCCCCCATGAACCATCCACAGCAGATGAACATGGGCTCCATCCCCTCGGTTTGTGTTGCAAAATTTTTTATTTCTTTTTTTTTGTTTTTATTGGTTAGATTTGTTCCATCAGAATGACATTTGCTGATGGTAGGTCTATAGGATTTACTATAAAATGTGGAGAACAAATCTATAAAATATCATTATAAATTCAACTTTCATATCAAGGTGGGGGCCGCAAAATATTGCTCCACGTGCCACAAATGGCCCATGGGCTGCATGTTTGAGCCCTGTGATCTGTGCCTTTCAATTGATATGACAATTGAATAGATTGTCACTGACCATTTCATAGACAATTAATGGTGGCATGTACATTTGCTTTATTTTCAGCTAAGGTTATTAATAATAAGAGGGGAAATATTTAGTCTTACTATTTTAAACTGATTAGTTCATATATTAGTTCATTGTAGGTAAGTTCCACATATATATTAGTTAGTAATTAATTCAAATATGAGGTAAAAAAAAAAGCCATTGTTTCTTGTGCTAAAAGTTTCTGTCTACACCTTCTTTCCTGTCCAGATGGGCATGTCCCCGTCCAGGATGCCTCAGACACAAGGAATGATGGGCAGCCATGCCAACAACATGGTTCCTCAGCCCAACAACCAGAGCCAGTTCCTGCCACAAGTCCAGTTTCCAGCTGCTACAGGAGGAGCAATGAATGTGAACGTAGGCCTGGGCCAGCCTTTAACACCGGCTGCTGTCCCACAGGTGAGGGACTCTCTTCTTCTCAGCTTCCCTCTGCTATTTTCTAAAGGTTGTGTATCGGTGTGAGAGTTTGTGAACAGTTTGGTGTAGAATCCTAACGTTGCACCACCTTTATAATCCAGCAGCAGCCGCAGCAGAACTCTAACCTCCCCATGAATGCACTGGGTTCCCTTGGCCCCCAGCTGTCCTGTGGCCCCGCAGCTCAGTCCACTCTTGGTCCAACTCCTCCACCCAGCGCTCCCGCCAGCATGCAGCCACAGCAGCCACAGCTCCACGCTCCCCCCCAGGCCAAAGTGCCAACGCGACCATCAACCCCTGCCTCTATTGGTGGGCCCTCCTCCACCCCCACCCATGTACCCAGTAACCTCCCTGGTGCTCCTACGCCTATGGAGACTCCTGCTAACGCATCCCAGCCACTCACGCCCCTCCAGTCCCAACCTGATCCCTCTAGCCAGATGCAGCAGCCCACCTCAGTAAAGGCACAGCATCCCAGTACACCGGTGAGACCCCGTGTTTGACCTGTAATGTCCTCCGCATAAGGACGACTCGCAGATGATTTCGAAGTTAGGTGTTTGAGAACGTTCTGACCTGAACATCTTCATCTCCTGCCTCCTTGTAGTTGTCTCAGGCAGCAGCCAGTGAGGACATCAGAGCACCGACTCCTGGTTCTGTTGCTGAGCAGAGCTCCCAGCAGGCTCTTCCTGATATGAGCAGCACTGACTCCCAGCCTGAAGTAAAAGCTGAAGAAGATGAGGTCACTTCTGAAAAGAAGGAAGAAGTGGTGAAAACGGAGGTAAATACATGAGTGTACTAAGGATTTTAATTATTGTTCTCTAAAACTGTTTCATTTTGGAAATCGATTCATGTTCTCCCCTTTCTGTTGGAGATCTGAATTTATTTTTCCTTTATAGAGTAAACTGATGTTCTGTTATCTTTTTTAGCAGGATGATGATATCAAGCCCCCGCTGGTGAAAAAGGAGGAACCAGAGGAAGTAGAGCCTAAGCAGGAACCAATGGAAACGGAGGAGAAGAAGCCGGAGATTAAGGCAGAACCCAAAGAAGAGGAGGAAAGTGGGGCTAACAACTCAGCAAATTCCTCCAGCACTCAGAACCGGAAAAAAAGTAAGGATGTTGAGCCTGATTCACACTAAACTTGGACGATTGTATTATAGACTGAGATTGAGTCTCTCAGCACAAAGTATTGGTGCAGTATGATTTCTGAAAACACTTCCTTCATGAAACACCTGCTGGAGGTCTTCTACAGTGGTCTTCTGTATAAGGTCACATTCCCAAAACTTTCCTAGACGTTCCTTCACATTTCTACCCCTCGCTGCCTGTCCGTTATGTTCTGTTTCCTTGTTGACCAGTGGTGTCAAAGTAATTTTACCAGGGGGCCACATCAACAAAACATTTTTTTAAGGGCCAGTTGAACTTGGAAGACTGTAGTTGTGGCCTAGCGGTAAAGGAAAGTTGCCACCACCCCTTAGGATGGCTCACAGTGTGGTGCAGTGTGATTTGGGTGGCAGTCGTGGAGCCTGCTGTCCTTGCGACTCAGTAACGGAGGTTGAGGATGAATGGATGATGATTTATATATTGCTTTTCTTTACAGTCTTCAAGCCGGAGGAGCTGAGGCAAGCACTAATGCCAACACTCGAGGCCCTCTACAGGCAAGACCCGGAATCACTGCCCTTCAGACAGCCTGTTGACCCCATGTTACTGGGCATCCCTGTGAGTCTCCAATACAGCGCTCCCATGTCTTAAGTAAATTGTCAACTACAAACACATCTGGCTGTAGTTTGCTAACACACCTGGAACTGTCCTTCTCTCCAGGACTACTTTGACATTGTGAAGAACCCAATCGACTTGTCCACGATAAAGCGGAAGCTGGACACTGGTCAGTACCAGGAGCCCTGGCAGTACGTGGATGACGTGTGGCTCATGTTCAACAACGCCTGGCTGTACAACAGGAAAACGTCCCGCGTCTACAAGTACTGCACTAAACTGGCTGAAGTATTTGAAGCAGAGATCGACCCTGTCATGCAGAGTCTGGGCTACTGCTGTGGACGCAAGGTGAGTCTCAGAGGGAAATAAGTGGAAAAAAAAACTAAATTAATTTAATCAATTTATTTTTCAGTACTATGATCAACTTCCTGTATATCATTTAAATATTGGCATATGTCATTTTTGCAGTACGAGTTCTCACCCCAGACGTTGTGCTGCTACGGCAAACAGTTG
Organism: Paraplagusia blochii; assembly: GCA_016785265.1. Classification (NCBI taxonomy): domain Eukaryota; kingdom Metazoa; phylum Chordata; class Actinopteri; order Pleuronectiformes; family Cynoglossidae; genus Paraplagusia; species Paraplagusia blochii. Next base: position 18,961 of record JAFBJS010000371.1, on the reverse strand, counting down.
TGTACTATCTCCAGGGATGGTACCTACTACAGCTACCAGAACAGGTAAAAGTGCATGCTGGGATAGTTGAGAAGTATAGATGAGTAAAACATAAGTAGAGTTTAAGTTTTCTACTAACAAAACAAGGATTTCTTTTAACACATTCGTTGTGACCGATCACAATGTGATTGTTTAGGTTTGGTGTCGTCTTCATTCATATAGTAGTATATCAGAGAGCATGCACCCAGGCGCCCCCTGCAGTGCATAAATCGCCACTGCAGTGCAATCAATCCAAAGCAACATCATTTATTTATTAAAGATACTGGTGATTGCAAACTTCCAGCAAATGTTTGTCACGATGCCAGTATAGAAAAATACATTTACCAAATTAAAAGTACTTTTGTGATATTTCATATATTTTTTTTAATTCCATCATCTCATCTCCACTGACATGACTACGTTATTCTTTTCCCAGCTCACATGCATGATTGTAGCCAAAGTTTTCTTTGTCATGTTGTCATGAAAGCGCATGCACATCAGATGTGGCGACATGTGTTTGTTGTTGTGGATGCTGATTCATCCCGAGGAATGTCCTGATCGACTTCTTACGCCAAACACTTTGTTATTTTCTGTTCAGTATTCGCCGAAGCTGAGTCTCATTTGAAAGTTACATTGTGGGTAAATTTATGTAGAGTGTAGAGAGAGTGAAACTGCAACAATGAGTCAAAAATGGGTGTGAAGGGTAACAGCAGTCACATTATGTTTAACAAAAATCTTCAGGTGTAAGAGACAAGGATGGACAGGATCAGGAATGAGGTGATTAGAGGGACAACACAGACAGGAAGGTTTGGAGAAAAAGCTAGAGAACACAGATTGAGATGGTTTGGACATGTTCAGAGGAGGGACAGTGGATGTATTAGGTAGAAGAATGATCCGAGAGATGAAGCTACCAGGCAGGAGACAAAGAGGAGATTTTGTAGATGCAGTGAGGGAGGACATGGAGGAGATGGAAATTGTGGACTCGCTATGGCAACCACTTTAAAACGGGACAAGCTGAAAGGAGAAGACATGCATTAGATTGGTCGTAATTATACGTAAACATTGACAATAAATGTTTGCGTGGCGTCCTCGCAACCTTTATTTGGTTTGAGCAGCAGTGAGTTGAGAAGCATTGTCCTCCTGAGAGGTTTCAGTCTTTATTGCTTCAGTGCAGCAGCCATTTTTCTGCACGGCTTAAGAAAACACGCACTGCTGGAAATGGTGGCTTCACATGATAATGTTTGATTCATTAGAATCCTTTTTCCTTAACTGAAATTCACATAACACTGAATGTTTTAACTTTGAAGGTAGAGATCACCTGTGTTGTTTAGTCCAAAGTTAGTCAATTTGAGGGCAACTGGACAGAGTTCATCTCTTCCTCCAAGAAAAACAAAAGGCTAAAAGAGGGAGGTGGGGTTAGATGGGCGATGGAGTGAGCTGGAGGTACTGTCACAGGTCTAGTGGTGTGTTGGGGGTTGGACGATTGTATTGGTATCAGTTGAGCCATACTCTGTTTTGTTGTTTTTAAGAATAGGTTGTTTTCCTCTTTGAGATGAGACTTAAGTCTGATGGTCAGGGATGGAGGAGAACTTTCAGGGAGGAGCGCTTAGAACCACACTGTGGGTGGATGAAAGGTTGTGTCTTTAGTCCTCCTCCTCAGTTGAGAAAAGGTTTCTCCAGATTGACTTGATGGCTTCCTTCACTGAACTGAAGAAGCCATTTGGACAAAGAGGTGAAACGTCTTCAAGAAACCTATGTCCAGTTGCCCTCAATGTAACTCATTTTGGATTGAATGACCTGGATGATGTTTTTTTTTTCTTGAATTCTTCACAATGACCAGTATAAACAAAAACCACAAAGAATTGTTGAGTCAGTCATCGCTGAGGTCAGGATCAGGACATGCTGGTTTTAACACAATTTTTTTTTAAATTTTCGCTTGAATGATCGTGTTTCCTTCAAGATCATTTCATCAGTGACTAACGTACTTTTGCCTGTGTGTGTGTCTTCTCCGTCTGTCCACTGCCCGTGCTCCGTCGTTGCTTGCTGTCTCGTGTTCCATTCACTGCATTCTTCCGCCTCTCCGCCGGTTTGCCTGTGCTGCTACTGTGTGCGCTGGCTGCAGTTCACCCAAATATGGCCTTGTTGCCGACAGGTATCACTTCTGTGAGAAGTGCTTCAACGAGATCCAGGGCAACAGCGTGACCCTGGGAGACGACCCAGCTCAGCCACAGACGTGAGTCTTACAAAGCATGCTCGGTAAAATAAAGAACATTTATTCATAGATGTCGCCATAAGATGTCTGTTTGTTTTTGTGATGCAGGATGATACAGAAAGAACAGTTTGAGAAGAAGAAAAATGATATGTTGGACCCTGAGCCGTAAGTATTGTAGAAAGTCTCAGTGGAGCTCAGTCTTTTGAGGACATGGATGCGACGCTTGTCTTTTTGAGAGGGATCCGTTAAAGTCGACCATAATTTTTTTGCAGGTTTGTTGAATGTAAGGACTGTGGACGGAAGATGCATCAAATCTGTGTGCTGCACTATGATGTCATTTGGCCGTCTGGGTGAGTCTCACCATGTGACAGAAAATCCCAATTCTTTCCAATTACAATGATACATTTGTGACCATTTAGGTTCAGTAACGTTTGTTTAACCAGTTTTCTTTGTTTTCTTTCTAGCTTCATCTGTGAAAACTGTCTAAAGAAATCTGGAAAAACAAGAAAGGAAAACAAGTTTTCTGCCAAACGTAAGTTTTCTTCGTTTCCTTCAGGCTTGTGCCTTTTTTTTCAGGGGTCGCCACAGTGAGTCAACAATTTCCATCTCCCTCTGTCCTCTCTTCTTCTACTCTGACTCCAACTACCTCCATGTCCTCCCTCACTGCATCCATCAATCTCCTCTTTGTCTCCTACCTGGTAGCTCCATCTCTGGGATCATTCTTCTA